>PUQB01000037.1:406442-970899 GCA_003024785.1 Selaginella tamariscina
TAGATTCTGGAGCTCCTGTAGCCACCTTTCTAGAGCTTCCCAATCCGAGAGTGACAATAACTCTCTATTATCCTCCCTATTGTAAACTGTACCCCGTCGGCTCCTGCAGTTTTCATGATTGTGTTAACTGTATGAAGCGAGTATCTCCAGAGTGCAATACAAGTATATACAGAGATACAACTGAGCATGTACAAATCTTCGCGTGTATACATTATATGCACGATTTTTTGCTCAGTTTCCAGAGAACGCACACTATTGTGTGTGTGTGTGTGCGCGCGCGCGCAATATGTACCTAAAGCCGAGATCGCATCTTCCGATTGAAGAAGCTGTATGTAGTGTCCTCCAGCTCGCTCATATGCTCCTCTGAAACAAAATAATGTCGCTTAAGCTAATCAAAGAGCTACTCATTAATCCAATATAACTTAACTCTCCTATATCCTATGTAGAGTTATGTATTAATATATGCATAGAATATAAATATATACTTTGCTTCAAAAGCCAGCCCGTTCATCCAGCCAAATGGAGACGACTTGTGATCCTCAACAAATAAAGCTCCAAAAGCTGCATATGTCAAAACTTCAATTCTTGCCAATCTTATACGTATAGAACACACAAACACATATCTCATGCGTCCATACACATATCCATAAAATGTATGTGCAACTCAAAAACAGCTCAATATATTGTGTACACACACACACAACACACACAATTACCGGTAGAAATCCAGTTCTGTAATCCAATAATAGAAGTACTCTCCCCCAACTTACAAAGTGCAAGAGACCCATGCCGTACTGCACGTACAACATCCTGTTGCAGCTTCGCCTTCAAATTTGCTGGTAAATAAAAAAAGCTTATCTATAAATGTATATACACAAGCCCTGTACGCGTGTCTCAATGTATATACTTATATATATAAACATAAAGAGGACAAATCGTATATATGCACACATTACATATATACACACAAAGGCATGTGTGTGTGTGTGTGTGTGTGTGTGTTTTACAAACCTGAGTTGTTTGTGTCTGAAGGAGTCCGTAAGGCCGCCAAAGCCATTGGACGTAGGTCATGAAGTCTGTACAATGCGTGTTCCGCTGTTCCATAGTGGCAATCTATTGCGACGCTCGCGTTTATAAGTGCTTCTCTTATCCTCGCAAACCACTCTTCGCACACCTACACAAATATAACGTCATAATATCCATGTACATTTACGTATACACACCTGTGTTGTATACCTCAATAAAGCATCATCAAGAGTGCTAAATTAATGATACATTCGTATGTGTGTAATACTTCCAGCACACACACACACAATATGCCTTCCAGACGAGGGAAAAGAATATCAATATGCATACTTTTATGTAATACACGTACTTCCAGTGATACGCATGTACATTATGTGTATGTTACGTAAGCGTGCGTGTGCGTGTATGTGTGTGACAATTAGATACGCACCTTCTTGTTGGCACGAAAGAAAAGAACACTAGAAATAGCCGGACTCTCCAGGACGAGAGTGCCTTCGTATGCGTTATATATGTTTCTCTGAAGGCTTTCAACGAGCTCTAAAAGAAGCCGCATTGGGAATAGTTGAGACTCGGACCCCGTTGCAAGCTGTGGTAAATCCAATAGCATCCTTTCCAGTGCCGCAAACGTCTATAAGCAAGTATTAGTAAATGTTTTCATTAATTATACACATACACGTATGACATGTGCTTGTGAGTTGTACATGCACAAATAAATACATGTACAGATATCATATTATATACCACATATATGTCTATGAATCCTTGACTATATACATGTGTATTGTTTACTTTACAAGAATATAATAAACAGTATACGGTTCCAAACTTGTGCGCGCGTGTGCATGCATGTGTGTGTGTGTGTGTGTGTGTGTGAGTGTGTGTGTGTGTGTGTGTGAGAGAGAGAGAGAGAGAGTAGCATGTGTATTTCTTCATAATATTAAATTTAAGCTTCAAGTCAAGCATACAGTCGATGCAAACACACACACACACACGACCATATCCATACGCTTATACCAGTACTATGTAGATTATATATTTATAATATAAAGAAAAATGTAGATCTACATAATATCTATAGCACGTCGTGTATAAAATTATAAACCGTGTACTAACATATTACCATATTAATCAAAATAGCACAAAAAGTGACTCATTAGCAATAGAATAACTAACAAAATATAAAACTACTAATGAATGTAAAATAGCATATATAATAATACCTGAGTTGGCCTTCCAAGGTGTGTCCGAAACCTTACTGCAACACAGTGGCGTGACTTCCTGTATAATAAACCAAGCAGATGCCTCATCGCTGCATGAACACCAGCTCTCAACAAGCTCTATTTCTTCTTCTTCCTCGTGTGATAAACTTAAACTCTTCTCATTCTTTGTATCTGCTAATTAAACAACTATTAACAAAAATAATAATAATGAGATATATTATAATAAGGTAATAACATATGCACATAGTAAGACCGCACACACGCACACACACACGAATAATAACCAGCTAACTAGACGAATATACATGTGTTAGTGTCAAATACTACGCATAAGATAATGCGATAATATTATTTAATAACAATATTTATATTTATATGGTTATATATTGGGATTTGTACATATTAATATATAAAGATCATTAAAAATATGTAATAAGCTATGTATATAATTAAGTAGTCTACTACACTAACCTGTTGCTTCGGTGTTTTCTTCTAATTGTCTTTGTGTGCTAAACCGGAGACAGTTTGATACCAGACGTTGTAGCCAGCCTGAAGGAAGTACCTGTTTGAACTTGATATGTTTTATATATACTATCATTACGCACACACACATAGACGCACACATTAATGCATTTTTAGTATGAATTCAATGTAACACTGAGTGTAAATTGGGGTATGGTATGTGTGTTTTCTACACGCCCCACACACGAGCAGCAAGCACACAGACACACCTGTGGTCGCTGAGAGACGTAGTTGAGTATACAAATGACCTGCGGCGAGCTGAGACAGTGTGTGAAACGCTTCACAGCGAGCAAGTATCTCCATTGCAGTCGGCTGCGAGAAGAAACCTAAAAATATTACAATAAGATGAATAAGTAAATCAATATGACAGTAGCACATCAAGTAGGACAGAATAGATACTATATGTGAGGTGTACATCGAAGGATAGAGTACATACTTTATATACAGATGTACACATAAATATACACTTTAGATGACTATACACATGACACTTTTATATAATGTACTGATATATGGCTGTAGTCCACATAGTAAAGTGCATGGTGCTATCACAATATAAATGATCGAGTGATTAATGTATAACATGTATCAAAGCATAACAGGTAAGTTTACTGATTACAGATTTGTATAATACGCTGATATATGCTTTTGTATTTCGGAGAAAACATAAAAAAAAAAACTAATACTATAATATAAACATAACGATTTATAACTTTTAAAATAATATTGAGTATGCACGACTGTACCTATATAAGTATATACGAGTATAACATATTAAAAGATGAAACTGACCTCGTTTTCCTCGAACTTCCATCCTTCAAGCCACAAAGAAGCAACGGAACAAGTAGCAAGGAGCTTCCCATAAACAGCTCGAATGTTCGTCTCTGGATCAGAAAGCCGCTTGAACGCAGAATATGCAACAGCATGGAGTTCGAATATTCCAAAACATCTCCGGCGAATAAGAATGTCCAGTGTATTTGCCACGTGTTCTCGGACTTTAGTTTCTCTATCTGAAGAAGCTCTGATCAGAGCTGCCACCGTGTTATTATCCAGTAGTGAAACATTCTCTGTCGCTGCAAACCAGCTAAAAAATAAACTAATATTAGTCAGTTTTCTTATATGAAATAAACTGCATAACAACTATATAATCCTAATAGATGTATAAACTATGAGTCATTACTTTAAAATGTATATGTGTTGGTCCACACACACACAAACACAGAGTACAGGGCACCTAAAGGCTTAAATTCACATCTGTATGCATAGATACTTATAGAAGTACACCATCTGTTTCATCATGCACACATATGGTTGAGATAAACCAATATATGTATGCGTGCCTTATAATTTATACACATATATATACGCAAGCACCATTTTGGATCGTGCGTACACACACACACACGCAAACACACAGACACACACACACACACACATACCTCGAGAGATCGTCAATCCACTCTAAAACTTCAAGTTTAACAGGTAAACAACCTGAGCTTAACCCCTGATTGATAACCCCGCTACATTCCTTAATAAAACCGGGAGCAAGCCATCCAAAGAGCCTCCTTAATGCCTGTATAGCTGCCACGTGGAGATCTACGTATTTCGAAACGGGCGGATCGAACGGCCTCAACTTTTCCTTGATGAACTTAATCAGGTCCTTCGCGCGTGGAACTTTTCTGGCTTCTGTTACACTCGTAAGGAGACACGTGAGGTCGAATCTCAGTAGCAGAAGTATTTCGGACTCCGTCAATGTGTTTAACACAAAATGTTGCTTCCCTGTTGATTCATTCAAGTTATTGATAGTAGAATCGATTACGATTGATATGTTGTAACACGCACGCACGCACCCACACACACACACACACACACACACACACACATATAATATATATATATATATATATATAGTGTAGTACATAATTTGATATCGGTTTAAACCGTGTGTATAAATGTAAATATGTGATCGGTAGGATGTGGAAACAACAATGGCTGTTAGGGATATATTTACGACATGCGATATCAAACGAATAAACAGCTCAGTCTCAAGGAACTACAACACATATCAAGTATATATATTCATGTGCTTAAAACATATGCGTATTCTTCACAGCACTTCGCAAACCATTACCAAGAATGGTACATATTTAACCAGGCACACATAGACATGATAAATGCATAGAATATATGTGTACTATGTGTGTGCATGTATATGCACGTGAGTGTGTATGTCTCTGTGTGCGTACCAATTCTTGTCTTAGGATCGAGGCCCACGAGTAATAACTCCATTTCCCGCTTGAGACAAGAAGCAGATTCGGTGGCAATCTTCTCGGAGGCATGCTGAAGGAAGAACACATAAGTAGCAGCAACAGCACCTGTGATAGAAGTGTTTGGATGAAGTCGCAGGTTCGAGAATGGAGAAGAAATATCCAGCAAATTCAGGGGCACAGTATGAAGCATTGCTGTTCCTTGTTGTGCTAGCCATTGCAGATTCATCTTCAGAAATGTGCATAACTGAAACAAAGAACGTAAGTGCGGTGTGTGCGTATGTGTGCGTGCATCTTATAGGCATAGATAATGCGTATATTGTGCTTCACAGTGTGTGTATATTATATGGAGAAATCGTTTCATCTGCTCTTGAAATTTAACTATATCATCGAAAAGCGAAAGGGAAATAGTATCTGCCACATCTCTCTCTCTCTCTCTCTCTCTCTCTCTCTCTCTCTCTCTCTCTCTCTCTCTCTCTCACACACACACACACACACACATATAATGCACGACTTTGTACCAAAATTGACTAGCTTATGTAAAATGCTGCTAATAAGAATGTACAAACCGCATTGAGAGATGTACCTGGGCGGATGAAATCGGGGGAGAAGAGAGAGCACCCTGCTCGTCATAGATCGTCCCTGCTGATCTGATTTGTGCTGCCAGCGTCTGCAGTAGCATCTCGTGCCCAGCCATGAATTCCTCCCGGGAAGCCCTAAACCCTGAAGAACCCTAAAACAGGGACCCTGTTTAGGGCATATATGACGTGGTAATAGCGTGTGCGTGTGTGTGTGTGATACTATATATGAAAATGCTATTGTATGCCATGTTTATAATTTTTCTTAGATCAATTATTATATACAAATAACATACACACACACATGTATATAATGATGTGTATATATATACACGTTGTTTGAGTATGTAATAGAGATTGTTACAAATGTGTATTTTATTTATGTATCTAGTAATAACTGTATATACCTTCGCCTTGGATATATGTGGATACATGCATATATATTTATATAGAGAGAGAGAGATACACACACACAGTATGTATATACATATACATAGTATAAAACCTCAGATATATACTATATATATATGCTTCCATACAAATATATGTATACATGTATATACCACAATATTATGATTTAATTAAAGATTTAAAATATGTATCAAATCATTAAATAATGTATTTATATGTATATATCACGACACTAGAAAATATATATATACATATATATATGTTGTGTGTGTGTGTAATGTAATATCTGTATGTAATTTTCTTTCAAATTATATCTAATCAGTATATTCCAAAATGGGATGAGTATATTCCAAGAATGGTTTCAGCATATTCCAAGGATCCTCAGTTACAGTAATCTGCTGCTATCTTTATAAGAAGCTTATGTAGCTCGCCCGGTGCCGAGAAGAACGGACTGTGGTCGGAGTGTATACTTAACACCTTGTCCGGCGGGCTTTTAGAGAGAGAAAGCTCCTGTTCTTTGGGTGTGAATGACTTATCAGCTTCTGTTTTGATATACACCCTTGGAACCGAGCCGTATCCTTTCTTTGTCGTGCTGAAGTTTACCCTTGAGATTGCCACTATGGGTAAAGGCCTTAATAAGAGGGAAGCTAGTACTACGTCCTGCATATCACAGCGTGCGCGTGTGTGCGCGTGAGTGTGAGAGATAGTAGACATACACACACCAATACACATGCATACACACCTCTGATGGCGAGAGATGGTAAAACGCATCTCGAATATGGTCCTTCCGAACCATTACAGTTGTTGGCCCATTCTCAATCCCATTAGCAAAGGTATAGTGCATTTTATCTGGGTACGACTCAGTCGCCCGCACCTTACATGACAAACAATATCAATACAATATACTCCTCTCTCCCTCCCTCTCACCCTCTCTCTCACTCTCTCTCTCTCCTTCTCCCTCCCTCTCTCCCCCCTCCCTCTCTCCTTCCTTCTCTCTCCCCTTCTCTCTCCAACTCTCTCCTCTCCTCCATCTCTCTCCTTCTCTCCCTATCCCTCTCTCCTTCTCTCCCTATCCCTCTCCCCTCTCTCCCTATCTCTCTCCCTCTCTCCCCTCCCCCCTCTCTTTCTCCCCTTCCCCTCTTTCTCTCTTCCTCTTCCTCTCTCCCTCTCCTTCTCTCTCCCCTTCTCTCCCTCCTCCCTCTCTCTCTCCCCCACCCCCTCTCTCTCCCCCCCCCTCCCTCCCCTCTTCCCTTCTCTCCCTCCCTCCCTCCCTCTCTCTTTCTCCCCTCCCCCCTCTTCCTCTCCCTCTCTCTCTCTCTCCTCTTCCCTCCCTCTCCCTCTCCTCTCTCCCTCCCTTCCTCTCTCCCTCCTTCTCTCTCCCTCTTCCCCTCCTCTCTCTTCCTCTCTCTCCCCTCCTCTCCTTCTCTCTCCCCTCCCCTCCTTCTCTCTCCCCTCCCCCTCTCTTCCCTTCTCTCTCTCCCTCCCTCTCTCTTGCCTTTCTCTCTCGTGTATATATGTCTATACACGCACACACACGTACACGCACACATACACGCCTACCAAGTTAATTTCTTTTTCTTGGGATTGTAGTCCAACAGGGAACATGGCGGCTGCAATATAAACAGCGACAGCAATCTTTTCTGGAAAGCTCTCCGATGCATGCACCACACTCACGCCTCCCAAGCTGTGCCCAACAAGAACCACCTATACATCTATAGAAAATTAATATAATATTTACACACACACGACTTGTGTGTATACACACGTACACACACGCACGTCGCTGTATATATGATGATCATACATGAAAAAAAATTGTTGCAGGTACTACGGAGATTTACCTTGTCTTGGACTTTGCCGAGGAAATCAATCAACGGCTGCGTGTACTCGGTAAACGAGCCGATCGCCTCGGCATCTCTCGCGTCCGTACCGCAGCTAGCCAGATCCAATGCGGTCACCCTGTGTCCGTACGACTGTAGGAAATCCACAATCTTGTACCAGCACCACGCCCCGTGGCTCCCCCCGTGCACGAGCACAAAATGGCACTCCTTCATTGTTTTCCTCGTATCAGCTCTCCATGCTATTACTTACTGTGGACTGTTCGGACCGGGAAAACTAGAAGCATATCTAGTACTGAACAAGGAAGGAAACAAAGACTAATTGGTGCAAGTATAACTGTACTGCGGTTAAGAAAGAAAGAAAATAGAGAGAAGGATTGGTGTACCTATTCAACACTGCAGTGGGAGTATCTATCTCCCACGATCGGATCTATCTACCGAACTACGGATATATTCTAGTGTACTGAAGAGCGAACAGAGGCCACGCGAGTTTTTCAAAGCATATAGCAACCACACACATATATATATACATATATACATACACACACACGCATACTGTGTATGTGTGCAACAAAGTGAATTGAATTTTGGTGGATTTCTAGCCTGCCTGCCGGCCTAACAGCAGCAGTGCAGAGAGCAGCAACTTCCATGCCTCTCTATTTGTCCCTTGGTCCCACACTTAACAATGAAAAATATCACACTTGACCCCCAATAGCAGACAAAGAGCAGCCCCACTAAATTACTCTTGTATTTCTCCTCATTTTTCATATATATATACACACACACGCACACACACGTATACATGTGTATGGCGTAGATTTACATTGTCTGTGTATAATGCATGCCAACCAAGAGCTTTTCAATTTGATATAAACAAAGCATTTATACGTGTGAGCAAACTAAGGAGACATCGGGATACGGTTCAAAATGTATATATTTATGTACACATACCTGTACATACATACGCGTACAAATCTGTTGAGATACGATAGAATAAAGTGAATGTGTATATATATATATACATATATACACATTTATATGCATTTCCAAAGATTTGTGACACAGAGACAGGACCGATCGGGCAGTTTGACATTACAGACTGCCCTTAAAAAAATCATGACAAATTATATAATATAAATGTATATGAGTTTGTTAGATATAATTTTTATAAATTTAACAATAATTAAATTAATTAAGGTCAGCTTTCTCATTAATGATGCCAGCTTTGGTTTTTATTATTTAGTTAGTTTAATTTTAGCTGATGTGTCTAAATCACATGTCAAATGGTATTGTATATGTGTATATGCGTATACGGGCGTATATACGATCGTGCTCATACACATATTAAATGTTTGATTGCGTATATCGAAAACTTGTGGCATGTGGTAATACATGCATACGTACACGTTCTTGTACTTTTAAGTATGTACACCGTATCTTCTCCTACAGCGAATATACGTATAGACTTACGTTTATATATATGCAAATTATAATAATTAAGTAACGTAATTAACTATTTTTAAAAGTATTAAAGATAATTAAGTGACATAATTAACATATAATTAAGTTTGAAACTTTGCAGGGTTCAAAGCTCACAAGCTTGTTCTGTGTCACGTTGTCGGCTAAAATGTGAAGCAGTTTTTGTCGTCGTGCATAACTTGTTAATTTACCATTGACCTTTCCAACATATGAGGCACACTCAATGTGTAGCTGTCACCATATATGTGTATACATATTAATATATGTGTATGTATATTAATATATATGTGTATGTGTATAATTATATATTTTATATTATTATATATATAGTTATGCACAACTGCTGAACTTGCAAGCAAACTCTTGTATTAATTAAGTTTATCTCATTAGCTGCACGAGGTTCACAGCATGTGCTTAGCTGTTGTCGAGATGTTTAACAAGTTAACAAAATTTAAAATATACAAAATTAAACTAAAATTAAATATTTTAATTAATCCGATGGAAATAAATATTTGAGTTTTTAAACATTATTTGAGTTTACCTTTTTTATTTATTTTCTTCGAATAAACTTGTGTATCAATAATATATACACAGATTTCAATCTGTTATGTACCTACAAGAAATGCAAAACACGCACGTATTTGTGTATCTCTATCTATATATATGTACGATAGTAGTATATATAAGCCACGTATAGCTATGCTTCTGTTGTAGTTGTTGTGTGTGTGTGTGTGTCATGAGCATACACACGCACGTACGCCTTCTGTGTCTCTCTCCGTAGATGCGAGACATACATACATACATATGTGTATCTCTATATGCATACATACATATACATATACATATACACATACATATATAGCGCTAAACAAACATAAAATAATGTGTTAAAAATTTTGTACAAATTATTTATCTAATTTTTAAAAATGTAAATACATACTAAATACTAAATTTTCTAGTAATTTCATACGTAATTCTCCTCTAATCGGGTTTATTATATTTCTGCTAATATAATGATAAACTTAATTAATGTTTAATTATAATATATAAATGAGTAATCAACATTTAGGGTTTAGGGTTTAGGGGTTAGGGTTAGTCAACCCGGTATTAAACTATTAAAAGAAAACCCTAATTGTTAAACCCTAAAGCGGCTAGGGTTAGGGATGTCGAAGAGAGGTAAGCCGCGCGTTGCACTGCTAAATCCCTGCATTAGAGTGTTGTAGATATACTTCTTTTTGATCGATTTCATGTTAGAATACTGCTGACAGTCCGATTTTTTTTCTTTTTGATCGATTTCATGTTAGAATACTGCTGACAGTCCGATTTTTTTTTACTAAAACTTGCATTTCTTTGTGCATCTTTTGATGAAGCGATTTTGATGTTGCAGGGAGGGGAAATGCTTCCGGGAACAAGTTTCGCATGTCACTGGGTCTGCCAGTCGGCGCCGTGGTGAACTGCGCCGACAACACAGGCGCCAAGAACCTGTACGTGATCTCCGTCAAGGGTGTCAAGGGTCGGCTTAACAGGCTGCCGGCTGCTGCTATCGGAGACATGGTTATGGCTACTGTCAAGAAGGGTAAGCCTGATCTAAGGAAGAAGGTGATGCCCGCGGTGATCGTGCGTCAGAGGAAGCCTTACCGCAGAAAGGACGGCGTCTTCATGTATTTCGAAGGTATGTTCTGTAATATTCTTTATATTCGTTTCTTTGTTTCAAATGTGTGATGGGGACATCCACATGTAGGATACATAATGTCATACATCCATTTATACAGAAATACATTGGGTTATATACATATTAATAGGCAACTCTGTTTTATGTATGTTTTTCTTTATCAGATAATGCTGGAGTCATCGTCAATCCCAAGGGCGAGATGAAGGGTACTCTCTCTCTCTCTCTCTCCACACACACACACACATGCATTTATAATACTGTTTGTATTGTATTATATATCTTAATGCAGGGTCTGCGATCACGGGTCCAATTGGGAAGGAGTGTGCCGATTTGTGGCCCCGTATTGCCAGTGCTGCTAATTCTATTGTGTAAGTTTATTATTACTTTAAACGTTTTGTTCTTAATTAAATAGTTAATTACTGGATTTTTGTCATTTGTATCAGTAAAAAATACATAGATATACACAACCCACAGAGTTTTCCATTCTTCAGTATCTCTGTTATGCTTAGATAGTTTTATATAATCAACACATACACACGTGATTACACACACACATGATTATGTGTTTTTTAATATAAAGAGCTACATATCAATTTCAAAATTGTTCTGTCACAAGCCTTATTATACCATGTCACATTTTCTGCTAAAATATGCATACCTTGTTAATAGTTTTAACGTATTCAAATGTACATACGTATATGTAACATAATATCAATTAAGTGTGTACGCGCGCGCGCGTGTTCCTACATTAAGCATATATACATCTAAACATGAGAGGTATGTGAGACTTACATGTATATTACAAAATACATATATAACTCTCTCTCTCTCTCTCTCTCTCTCACACACACACACAACACACACAAAGTTTTCATACATCTAAACATGAGAGGTATGTGAGATGGCGTTTCTTTCTCTTACATGTATATTACTATATACATATACATATAACTCTCTCTCTCTCTCTCTCACACACACACACACACACGCACACACACACGAAGTTGTGTGTACTCCTTTATGGTACTCCTTTTATCTCAAGGGTAAACTTCAGCTGATAAATCTTTCACATGGATCGGAGAGGATTTTGGAATATGCTGAAGCTCACATATCAAAACCATTTTGGAATATAAAATCTAATGATTTCAAAATTAATATATATATATTTTTTTTATGTATGCATTTTCTTACAATATAATAATATGTCTATATTACCGGTGAGATAAATCCTGCCCAAATAATTTGCTTACTCGGTAGTTTGTAGATTGTGTATTTATTACGGTAATCTCGTCAATTATTTTAAGAGGCAGAGAAAGGGTGGCGGGATTAATTTCGTCACTACTCTTCTGTTTTAAATATTCGTTACGAAAGATTTATAGATTTGCTTACTTGATTAAAATCAATATCTCAAACCCATCGTCTAATAATGAACTGCCAGTTGTTACTTTGAGATTACATTATCGATTTAAATTATTATTATTTTAAATTGTTACTTTGAGATTATATTATTGATTTAAATAAGCCATGTAATGCATACGCCTTTGTTATTCTAATATATAGCTTAACTTAAATTTAAAATAGGTTTCCTTTTTATTTGTATTTTTTGAAATAATTCGCATTAATGATGACCATCAATTTATGAAGTTAAATTTTTTAAAATTAGTTTCAAAAAATTAATTCATAACTGAACTGGTCTTTTTTATGCATATACTGCATTTAAGTCTCTCTCTATACACACACATACATATATAAATATACATACACACACACATACACATGCACCACAGTTTTTAGAAAAAATTATTCTTTTGATATTGAAAATTACAATAGATTATATAATGATATAATATATAAACACAACATGTGTGTGTGTGGGTGTGTATATAAAGATGTACATACTGCCTTACATAGATACTGGATGTATATATTTCATATATAAAACATATCTGTATAGCCATCAAAAAGCATCGCATAATGTTAAATCCTTTTCTTATACATTTAAAATATATAAATATTTTGAAATAATATAAAATTAAAATACATATGAAATTCAATTCAAATCAATAGAATGACAGTTCAATTAACTTATTCTCAGTACATTCTAAAGGTTGTTTCGGTATATTCGAAATTGATTCCCGCATCTGTATAAGAATTTATAATCTGTTTAGTTAAGTGTTTAATTTTAGGGTTCTAAGATTAGGGTATAAGAGCTATGGAGGAGCTGATCGCCTCGTCTTGTAAGTGAAATGCGGCACAGAGAGAGGGAGAGGGGTTAAGTTGCATCATTTAATGGTTATTTGAAGTGCCTATTAATAAAATTTCCTGTATATTTAGAGAAATTTTTGTTAATAACAATGCGAAGGAGGGATTTAGGAATCCTCATCCTCTCGGCGCTTGCCATTTTCTTCACATTACAGGTATACTTATGTACATTATATATATATATATATATATATATATATATATATATATATATAGTGTGTGTGTGTGTGTGTGGTGTGTGTGTGTGTGTGTGTGTGTAGTTGTGAATTTTTAAATTAGAAGGACGTCGTATATATGTAAAGTATTCATAAGATTGTTCCTTTAAAAACTGATCATGGATACTTAAATTTTAAATGAATGTAAGCAGTAGAATTATATTTGGATATATATTGTAAAGTAGTGTAACGTATATGCATGTGTGCAAAATTTAATGAAAACAAAACCAAAACTGATTTTGATGAGTAAATACCCAATATAATTATATTTTATAATTGATATAGCTTCATCTTTTGGTCATAATTTGAACTATTATATATGTTTTGTAGTATATAGCAAGAACTACTATGTATATGCTTATATGTTATACTTTATATATTTGATAATCATTATTTATATTATGGTCTTTTAGAATGAGGGGAATTTCTCTTTCAAAGAAGCCTGGTTTCATCTCGTGGATGAAAATTATCCAATAAAACACGAAGCCGAGCGTCTTCCTCCTCCAATAGTGACTGATTTAAACGGAGATGGTCGAACCGAAGTAATTGTTGCCACACATGACGCAAAACTACAGGTAAGCATCTCTCTCTATTCTCTCTCTCTCTCTCTCTCTCTCTCTCTGTCTATCTATCTATCTATCTATCTATATATATATATATCGTTTGTGTGAATATATACAAATACATACGAAAATACAGACACATATACTATAATTATATAGGTTTTGGAGCCACATATAAGACTTGCTGATGAAGGGTTTAGTGAAGCAAGAGTAATTGGCGAAGTATCACTACTACCTGAGAAAGTACGTGTGTCTGTTGGAAGACGGCCTGTAGCCATGGCAGCAGGATATGTACAACGTCCCTTCAACGAGCATTCACCCCGAAAGCAGGTTTACACTCTATATAGATATCTGTATATGCTGTGTATTATGTGTTATATGTTTGCGAGCATATTCCAGGTTTTGGTTGTGGTTACTGCTGGTTGGGCCGTCATGTGCTTCGATCACAATCTTCAGAAGCTCTGGGAGTCAAGTGTGCAGGTATATGGGGTATCGCCAATCTGTATAAATAATATATATGTTATATGGATATATGCTATTCCGTTTCAATTACCATGACAATTTGTATTCCAACATATATATAGCTATTTCCTTTAAAGCATCATCAATAGATGTAAGAATTCTTTATTGATGTAGGAAGATTTTCCTCATGGAGCTTTTCATAAGGAAGTGAGCATTTCAATAAGTAACTTCACTCTAAGGCACGGATGTTGGGCTTGTAATTGTAGGGGCAGTGCTGAAGTTCAACCTCAGGTGTACATACAAAAATATATATAAGCATTTATTTATTAATTTATTTAGATACATTATGCATATGAAAGGTTTGAATCATAATAGTTTGTTATACACACTTATTTATGTCACGTATTTTATATAATTTTTAATTTTTTAAATTTAATTTTTTGTTCTGTGTGTGTGTCTTATATACGTGCATATGGTAATACGTATATATCCATATTAAGTTTATATTTTTTTTCTGGATTATAGTTACATTTGGACCCGTTTGAGGAGGAAACCCTTGCAGAGAAAGAAGCTGAGAGACATCGTCGTGCAGCTGAAACAAAAGAGGTGCATGCGTGTGTGTGCAGTATCTGTTTGTGGATATGTATAACCTCTGTTTACATGCTGTTTTATATGAGTACAAAGATCTAATAATTATTTCTTATCTATTTGGTGAAGATATACTAATAACAGCTTTTAGGATGTTGAGGACGTGAATGCAGGGAAAAACCATCACTTTTCTTATTATGCTTTTGCTGGTTTAAGTGGAACACTTAGGTGGAAGCACAAAAGTGTGGTACGTTATACAAATCTATTTTCTTATGTATATACAGTTATAGATAGATTTAATTCTGTAGTTATACGTACAATTGTGTAGTTATCTAGTTATATGTATTAGCAATTTGTATATAGTTGTTTATATATGTACGTATAATACAACACACACATAACATTGGGTATATTCATGTATACAGGACTTTCACCGTGATCTTTCTGCTTCAGCCGTGCTTATACCCCAGCATAATTACAAGTTAGATCCTGCTACTGTGGAAGGCCAACAACATGACGATGTTAGTGTTTATTTCATATAGTTAAATTAGTTTAGCTAATTAGTTTATTATATAATTCACTAACTAGTATGTTTAATTCTTTATATTTCACTATATGATTTTGTTAATTAATGCAGGGACAGTGCAGGGATTATCGCCAGTCGGTTTTGCAAGCAATGCCACATCGCTGGGTTAGTGATGATAACAAATAATAATATGCTATAACTCGTGCTATAACTCGTAGGTATAGTTACTATAGTAAATGTACACACACGCAACACACTCAGAGGCGTGCACTCACACACACTCATCTGTGTGCGTGGTGTTTCATGCACATTTCTGTTTAAACGCCGTCATCTTATATTTAAATTCTCCGCTACGGTGTGTTCACTAGTCAGTGATATCTCAATATAAAACGCAGTAACAGGAACGTGTGTGTGCGTGAGAGTAATATAGTAGAATTTATATGCTTTACCATTAAGATAAATGTGTTTTATATTGTAGCAAAGTAGAGATGATACACGGTTTCAACTAATGCACTTTGAGAAACATGAGAGAAAACATCATAAAAAGCTGCCTGGTGGGAAATCGCACCTTACGAAACGTCCTAAAGAGAAGAATATTCCTGGTAAGGACCCTTCGAATAAAGTTGCACAAGTCCTTGGAAACGCAGCAAAACTTGCTACTTCATCCAAACAAGGAAAGGTATACACACACACAGACACCACAGTGTGGTACTTCATATTTTAATACGTGTGTGTATCATAAATATATACATTGTCATGTATACATGAATATCTATATGTGTGTGTACATATATGTTTATGTGACAAAGATTAATAAGTACATTTGACTACAATTGAATTTCACATAGGGCGGATATACAGACATGTACACAACACCACGTATATATGTCATTTGTTTTTATGTTCTTAAAGACATGCTTGATATGTTTAAGAAGTCCATTCATTGTTTATATAACTCTACTTTCCGTCTATGACGTGTATATAATAGATATGTGTGTAAATGTCTATAACATAGCGTGTTCTCATTTTTATAGAGGGTTCAATACGTGCCTGTAATTACGAACTATACAAAACATTGGTGGATGCCAAATGTTGTGGTTGCTCACTTAAAGGAAGGAATTGAAGCCGTTCATTTGGCAAGCGGTCGAACAGTTTGCAAGGTAAGGTATTGATATATATATAAACACGTCCAATAGTTTACATTTACTTACAAGGTGCATGCACGCATAATATAAGACGTATATTACAATACTGTATATCTTATGTTATAACATGAAGCCGTATTTATGCAGCTGTGGCTTCAAGGTGGACTGCATGCTGATATAAACAGAGATGGTGTTTTAGACCACATACAGGTTTGTTATTCCTGTACTATATTTATTTTAGACATATACATACATATATAGATATATAGATAGATAGATAGATATAGATATGTTTGTCTGTATGTATATGTGTGTATGTGTACGTATATATGCACATTCTACATACCCGGCTACTTACAAGGATCTTTTTGGACAATAATGATAAATATTTGCATACTGAGCTAATGTATATATACTACATTAATTCTAGATCCTACGTATGTACCTGTCTGCAGCTGTATATTGTACATATATATTATTGATATATATGTGAATGCATACAGGCAGTAGGAGGCAGTGGAACACATGTTGCACCAGGAACAATGGAAGTAATAAAACCATGTTCAGCAGTTGTATCTTCTGGACTTCCAATCCGCCAGCACTTGTTCAATGGCTCCATATGCAGGTACACACACGCACACGCACTATAGAGTAGTTACAAATAGATATTATGCAATACATATATGTTCACACATGTATGCAAATGTGTGTGTGTGTGTGTAATGAGTTATGTATACAGGAATTCTGCATTCGGAGCTTTCCAACAAGGAGACTTTATTTCAAGAACATTTGGTGGACGCAATCTGGATACAGCACCAATAGAAGTGGTTGCTCCTATTATCATACATAAGCATAACAGTGACCTTGTTGACATTATTTTCCTTACCAGTCGCGGCGAGGTATATGTTCACACTACATTAGATCATAAGTGTGTGTGTGTGTGTGTGTGTTTATTTTATTCATAAAAATACAAATTTCCTCTGTCGTTCTTACATGTTACAAGTCAATAATCAACAATGACTATAACGTGTACATATTTCTTATTTAGAATTATATTTTGTACAGGTGACATCATACAGTCCAGCAGGAACTCAGCAGTGGCAGATAATCACGTCTGCAATATGGTCTAGCCGTCCCTCGTTTTCAAGCTTTGCCGTGGACAAGGCAGTCCCCACTCTGGAGCCATTGGCTCTGCGAAAACACGCACATGGTAGTGAAGTTATCCTCGCAGCAGGTAATACAAAATATATGTATGTGTTGTACTCTGTGTACAATACATATAAGTACTGGTGCCTAAGTAAGCTATATATGTGAATTCAAGGGTTTTTGTGATGTATATATGTGTTTTACAATTTAAGAGAGATGTACACATTGTAATATATACACATGTAAGTACTGGTGCGTAAGTAAGCTATATATGTGAGTTCTGACATGAAGGGTTTTTGTGATAAAACATACCTCTTTTGCTAGTCATATAATAATTATTAATTCAAAACATGCGTAGAGTTACATATCTATAAACACATTAATTTGGGAGGCATAGTCTTTATATATCCCTCTTAATAACGAGATATATACATATATCTCTTCATAATACGAATTTATATGTGCTATATATACATGTATAAGCTGATACATACTCATATATAATATAGTTCTCTCTCTCTCTCTCTCTCTCTGCTCATACAAATGAGGGACGCATGGAATTTGGACACACATACACACACACATGTAGATGGTCTCTGAGAGACACGCATATGCACACACGCACTGACAAACGTGGGGATGATACAGGTGAGCAAGAAGCAGTGATAATATCCTCAACGGGAAACCACATTACAAGCTTCACACTGCCAGGGGAGCCCATCCGTCCGATTGTGATAGCGGATTTCTCTGGAGATGGATTAAACGACTTAATCGTGATTACTGCATCGGGTGTTTATGGCTTTGAGCAAGCACAGCATCCTGGTGCAGTCTTCTTCAGCTTCTTAGTTGGCTGCTTAATCATCGTCATGTGTGTCATCTTCGTAATGCAGCACCTTAATTCTCCTAAAGGTAAACCCAGGCTTAAGAGTACAGACTTGTAACACTTCACTCTTTACTTAATGAGTTCCCTTATCCTGCGTGCCTGCGTGTGTGTGTGTGTCTGTATCTAAACTGATTGATGGACAAATATATCATTATATTAAACTGTTAACTCAAGTCAGTTAATTATATTTATAAATAACACTTGACTGTGTATAGTTTCTATCTTCTTGGGAGCACGCGTGTGTACATATACATGTATGACCTGTATGTGTATATGTGTTTAAGTACCATGCATATCCATACACATACTAACCACTATATACCTCGGCCTCATGTGTGTGTGTGCGCGTGTGTCTCTCTCTCTATATAGAGAGAGAGAGATACAGTTAGGACAGCCAAGTCTTCTTTCATGAATTATTAATTAAAGTTCGTTATAATTAATTATTTCTATTTTCCATAAGTATAACAAAAAGAATTACTTTTTTAATTTTGTGAATAACATATGCAAATAATTATTGTGATAAGGATGTTTTTGGTAAACCAATAAAACGATATGTACTATGTATAGTTTCACTTAATATTAAACGTATAACAAGCAGTAATTGAATAATATTCTTTAATTATTACATATTAAGGACATTTGATTGATATACATGTATAGAATAAACTAGCTGCTACCTAATTTGAATTTTTATATGTTGAATTGTAAAATAATACTTAAATTTGCAATTTGAAATAAAAAAATCTATTTTTTGTAATTATATTTAATATATAATATACTTTATGTATATTTATACATGTTTAAATTTATATATTATATATTTTAAATGTATATACATTTACACATTATTTAAATTTCAAACTTTACTGTGTACTAACTTCTGGATTTTATGAGTTTTCATCTTAAAAATTTAATTAATTAATTTATTAAAGTAAAGAATTTGTAAGGTTTCATGGTATATACTATGTATATACACCATATATACTTTGCCATGGAGGTGCCATGTGGCATTAGGATTCAGCAACAACTATGGGCACTGGCTAATCTGGACATCATGATTTACTTGCCACCAAGAGTGTTAATCCTAGCACAGACACTTAGTATAAATACTTTGTATGAGTTAAACTTAATCGAATCAGATTTTGGTATTCACACCTCTCTCATTGGTGGAGATGTTAGTTGATTCTTTTATGGCTTAGTTTTTTTTTGTGTTCTTTTTGTCTCCCTCTTCCCTTGTGTTCTTGTTCATGATGGCAACCGAAGGAAGGTGGTTGCAGTTGTTCGATGCACTGCAGTTGAGCGTAGCGAATCAAATTGCTCTTCGTGGCAAATTCATCAAAGAATGCAGCAGAGATGCTAGAGTCCCAATTCACGCCTTTTGGGTTCAAATCCACGTGTTTTTTAGAGTTCTTCAAGGGGGAGGTTGGAGCAGACGTGTACCATTGGTGGGAACATTTTCAAGAGATTACTAATTACTATGGATGGTCTAAATCCCAGCAATTGTGAGAGTTCCTAATGTGTCTACAAGGACTTGCCTTGCAATGGTACAATGGTGTCCCCGTTCTTGATCGACAAGATTGGAACATCTTGTCCCAACGGTTCAAGTAAGCTTTTGGTAAGCATGAGGATTTCGCTACAGCTTTTCATGAGCTCCACGACTTGAAGCAAGTGTCGGGAGAGACCGTCCAAATTTGGGATTAAGTTCCAGAATTTGGTCAATCATGTGGATCCAAATATGACAGAACGAGTACGGTTGGACTTGTTGTGGCCGGCTCTTCGCCCTGATTTGGCTGGCTTGGTGGAGGGATTTGGTCCTTCGACTGTGGAGGAGGCCTTGCAGATTGCACAGCATTTTGAAAACTCGTTGGGTGCAGCACAATGTGTGTATCCTGTATCGGCACCTATTCCTGGGACATCCGATCCTATTCCGATGGAGGTGGGTGCTGTTCAGATGGAGGACAAGTCCTCAGGCCGTAGGAGGGGCCCAAGCCAAGTTGCTGGTCGGCGTGGTCGTGGGCGGAACATTTAGTGCTACGAATGCCGAGATTGGGAACATATTGCACGAGCATGTGCAAATCAACATCAAGTAGCTGCCATCGAGACTGCAGAAGAAGTGGAGACTCTTCCGCAGCCGGAAAACAAGGAGTGCATGGGGTGTCAGAGGACCCATGCATAGGCACATTGCACCACCTCTTTGATTCTTGCTTATGGTCGACACTTCCCCGAAGCACCTTTGTTCTTTCATGCTTGTGCGGGCATAGGGGTCTCGAGTGAGTTACTAGACACCGAGCGTTTTATGTTTGTGTTCTCCGACATGATAGAAGGAACTCATGTTTCAGTTCTGGTGGACTCGGGTTCTAGTATATTCCTATCAATAGACCAGTAGCTAAGTCCTTGCACTTACACACAGTACCAGCTGAGCGGACTTTGAAGGTAGTGTTTGCTGATAAGCAGTCTTTTGCTCAATCACATTGAATTGCGGTGTTAGGAGGATACCATCATATACTTCTATTGCGGGTGATGCCGAGCCAAGTCCATGACATCATCCTGGTGTCAATTGGCTTCCATGCGGTCAAGGCAAGATGTGATTTTGAAATGTGCACGTTGTCTATCCCAATGCCCCCCATTGCAGGCTACAGACATGCACTGAATGGCATGGCGACGACATTATAGGGCATGATGGCGCCTAAGGCAAAGCCTTCTCCATAGCAACGAGCTAAGGACATCAAGGACTTGTTGGTAAAGTATCCGAGCCTATTCAAACCCATTGTAGGAGATGCGAATCCCCTGTTGACTACTTGGCATCACATCCCGATTGGTACAACTTGCCCAATTAGGATGGGGCTTAGACGACATTCTCCAAAGGAGAAGGATATCCTGAATTGTTGTGTGAGGGAGATGCTAGAGTTGAAGGTGATATGTAAGTCCCGAAGTCTGGGCAGCAGAACCACACTTAGTTCTGAAGCCGGATGGGACTACATTTTCACTATTTGACTTCAGGTCATTGAACGATGTTTCTGTTCCAGATTCATATCCACTACCAAGGGTGGATGATTTGGTCGATGTGTTGGGGAATAGCCAGTACTTCACTATCCTTGACATGGCCTCCAGCTATTGGCAGATCCCTATGGCTCTTGAAGATGCAGCAAAGACAGCATTTCAAACACCATCCGGCTTGTACAAATTTACGGTTATGCCATTTGGGTTGGTCGAGGCCCCAGTAACCTTCCAGCGAATGATGGATGAGCTATTGGAGGGCTTTGAAGAATTTACACGTGCGTACATCGACGATCTTCTGATTCACTTTGCTACGTGGGAGGAGCACCTTCAGTAGTTAGAGCGGGTCCTACAACGATTGGTGCAATACGGGTTGAAGTTGAAAGAGCAAAAGTGCAAGTTCGGATGTACCTCATTGAAATACTTAGGATTCATCATCACAGTAGAGGGTGTGAAACCGGATCTTGAGAAGACCCTGGCTATATGAGAATTTCTTGCTCCTGAGTCAGTGGCAGAGTTGCAGCGTTTCTTGGGGAAGGCAACATACCTGGCGAGGTTTGTTTTGCAGTTCTCAAATCTGATAGCCCCATTACAAGAATTGTTAAAACAAGGAGCTCAGTTCCGGTGGTCCAAGAAGTGTCAGAAGGCGTTCGAGGATGTTAAGGCACTGCTAAGATCTCCACCTTTGTTGCGGTATCCAGACTTCGCCAAATCCTTTATTCTTCAGACCAATGCTTCAGATGTCAAGTTGGGGGCCGATTTGTTGTAGGAGACTCCCGATGGTTAGCGGTACCCGATCGCTTATGCAAGTCGGAGCCTTAGTGATGCAAAGAAAAATTATTCCACCACGGACAAAGAATATCTGGCAGCCGTATGGGCTTTTCAAAAGTTCCATGCATATCTACATGGCTCCAACACATTGTTGGAAACTGATCATGCTGCCATCAACTTAATCATAAAGAGGAGGAATGTGACGAGACGACTTGCACGTTGGGCGTTAATTTTGTAAGGGTATCGTTTTCGGGTTGTTCATCATCCAAGATCTAGCATGGCGGACGTGGATGCGTTATCCCGAGCTCCTGTGGCAGTGGCAGCCCCTGTGGCATTGTTGTCGGACACCCTCCTTGATTGCGTCCTTTCGAGGCGGGAAGACATTGTGGAGGCTCAAAAGATGGAGCCATGGATCAAGAGGTTGTGTGAGGTTTTGAGTAGTGAGGTACCATGCGAGGATATTAACTTTCACACATATGCACAATCTTTCAGATTGATGGATGACTTGCTTGTCTTTGTTGGAGACGATTCCGAGTGTCGTGTGGTGGCACCACCAGTTTACATTAACTCCTGGTTGTAGTTCTTTCACTGGAAATGTTTTTGATGAGTTTTATACAAGATTTTGACGTAAACCACTTTCTAAAAGCACATATGTGTAAATGTAAAATGTTGGATACAATCGCATATGCGTTTTAAGCCAATGTTTGGAAGCATTGTTTTGGGCAAGGTTATCTTTTGTGTTTACAGAGAGGTTTAAGAAATGTTTTTGACATGGTTTATGTACTTGTTTTTATAGGGACTTTCTATTGTGTTTATGTGATTGTTTATGTGCGGTATTGACATGATTTATTATCTATGTTTTTAAAGGAGTTAATGTTGCACAGTAAGATTTAAGTCACCTCAAATAGTATATTAAACATAATTATTTATAATTAGATTTCATGGATAGATTATAGCTACAAGTTTATTTAAAATTGTCGTCCATCCCACTTTTTAGTTTTCCAGGCAGCCTCGTTGATTTCCACAGTTCCAGTCTCAACACAGGCACTTGCAAACTCCTTTAGAACTTGAAGACTATTTTTTTCGTCTTTTTGTAAATATTTAGCTCCCACCCCTTTTCCTGTGCAAAGTTAACACAATCATTGACCTTCACTTGCTTAGAAGTTTATACACAAGAGCATCCTTGCTTAGAAGTTTATACACAAGAAGCTTATGTTCAAAAGCAGATCTGCCAGCAATATTTGCTCTCCAATCATCAGGAAGAATAGGAACTAATATAAAATTGAAGAACATATTAGCTCAACTACTAAACTTGAACGGGAATTACCTTGTTCTTGTTCTGGATAGTAAGATTCATGGTCGATGTTTGTACAATAGGACTTTTAGTCTTTGTTTGCTGTAAGACAATTGTGAGCCGAGTATAGAAAAGACAAATTAACATACCTGCACATCTCTAGATTTGGAACTGGTTTTAGGTTCTATATGGCTGCCATCTTCATCAAGATGTCGGACTTTGATAGTCTCTTTCGGATACTTAATAAACATCCACCTAATCCACACAAGTCGTCGAAGTTTTGAACGTCAGGTTCAGGTGGGAATGGAAGCGTTGTCTTCAACATATGCTGGTGGATATCCTTTCTGTAAATCTTCAGTTTTACACAATCAGGACCCAACGCTACACAGTGGACTTGCGTTAGGGTTCACTTCCTCAACCATAGCGCATCCAATATGAGCTCCTGTTTCTGACTTTAAATAAACTCTGTCGCCTTTCTTACACTCTACGAAAGCCTGAGAATTACTTGTGGCCTGAAACACCAATTAAATTCATGAATAATGTGAATGAAGCTCTTACCTGCTTCTGAATGTCAGAGTTGTTTATAACCTGGTCCAGGTTGTTGGCTACTTGATCCTGTATGAATGAATTAGCACGAATTAAAAATTATATGCGTACGTACCTCTTGTACTACATCTGCTCGATTTGGAGAAGGTTCATGCTCCTGGAAGTACGTGTAATCAAAGAATGAAAAACATAAATTGAAATATACCTCAAGTGCGTCCCTTAGTGAAAAAGTATATTGTTGTGCTCTAGATGAAGTTGTTACTTGTTCTTGTTCTCGTGGGGTACTCTGAGTCTGACCATCCTCACCGCCATTGGAAGCAACTTTATCTCCATTGTACCTCTGACTTGAAGATAGTAAGCGGCCTTTTTCTCTCTGCATTTACAAGTTAATATAAGACCTATCTTCTAGAGTTATGTTTAGCCCACCTTACGACTATGATTTGATTTCTTCTTCCTAGTAGTTGCCTCTAATTTAGTGCTCTAATTCAAAGCAGTCAGCAAACAAAAAAAAAATAGTTTAAAAGCATATTGGACATGAACTTACCTGCTCGTCCTCGTCAATATGGTGACCTTCAATTCTTCGTGATGTGCCTATGTGAAGTAAAGCATTCATATTTTAAAATAGAAAACAAACTCCGCTTCAGGTGTAAAAAATTACCTCCGCTTCAGGTCGTCTCAGCTTGCCATTTGTAGCAGCCTACTTAATGTGTTAGAGTATACATAATAATAGAGTTTAAAATCATGCCTGCTTGTCAACGTCAATATGGTTGGCTTCAAATTCGTCATGCAGCACCTGAAAAATTCAAGTCTTAATACAGAATACTAGCAATATAAAAGGTGCAGAAATTACCCGCAATCCATGTTGTCTCAGCGGTATGCCATTTGTAGCAGCCTAGCCAATGTGTTAGAGTATACAATACATACATAACCTATAATAACATATATACTAAATGCATACTTGTGCTACAGTTTTGGGTCCTTGGAATTTGAGAATGAGGAGCCTCAATATCGTCATGTTCCTCCTCTTCGTCCTATGTACATGTGAAATAAAGCATTGTGGTTAAAACAAAATAAATTACGAAGCCGTTACACAATCTTACCCCGACTCAAAACTCATCTGTCGTTTAAATCTTTGTTGCTTCCCATTCTTAACAACCTGCTCAATGTGTCAATAGCTAAGTGTACATGATAAACACCCACCTCTACTACATGTTTGTGGCTTCTTTGATTTTGAAGAGGAATAGTTGTGTCGTCCTCCTCTTCATACACCCTCTGTACTCAATGTAAGAATGCATCTGACTATTATAACACTTACCTTATTAATGGGATGTTTCTGGTGTCTACTTGCATTGTTCTCATCCGACTTCTCAACCTCTGCAGAGTTATCCCCGTCCAAGTTGTCCTCGATATCATCATCATCTCCATACTCGTTCTTGTCTTCTAACTCAGCATCCTTGAATTTTTGGTCCTGCACGCAAGTGGTCATGCACTCTGGCCACTTCACAAGTTCCTGCAACAATCACATAAACACAATTATCTAAAAATGAAGAAGAGAACTTGCATGAGTACCTCAAGTTGTATGTCATCAATCTTTTTAATTGATCTAGGAACAAACAGTCCTGCAGCTCGGCCACCCATAGTCTTCACGCGGAGTCTAAAAAAGGTGATACCACCTTCCTCGCAAATGCTTTCCACAACAGCAGACCCGCAGTTACACAATCTCGTTTATAGAACTTGGATGGCTCATTCGAGCTCTTTGCAGTCGCTGAAAAAATGAGCAAAGCTCCCTGTCAACCGGAAACTTTGCAGCTATAAGCCTGACCATAGTTTCCCCAAATGTATACTGTCTTCGAGGATAATTCATCTTTTCATGCTTGTACAACCGCCGTTGGTTACTAAGAACATCCACAATAATGGTGCTGATGAAGTCTTCAGGACATGTATATCGGGTGCCATCTGGAAATTCTATACAGGCATCTCTTTATCGTCAGCTAGTTCTTGAACAAGGTCTTCTTTCTTCTCTATCCAGAATGAATCCTTTTTTTTATCCTTGAATGATGCCTTGAGGAAATTCGGAAATACTGTATAGACATGTTCGCGGATCCGCCTGGAGCACTGAACACGAGTCATCCACTGCTTAGCCCAGCCTGCTCTCTTCAGCGCCCACTTCCCACTACAGACCTTGTTTTTGAAACTTCCATGAACTCGCCAACAATCACTGGGGGATGGTGTCTCCCCTGCTTCCATGTTGCAAATCGCAGCTCGCCGGTCATTCATTTTCATTTTCTTTGGTGGAGTTTTTGGTATGGAACCGTCTGAAGATCGTCGACGCTTATGCCAAGACTCCGTACGATCGCTTTCCTGGCGCACACTGTCACCATCAATCTCTGAGACCTTGAAGTTGTCTTCTGATTTCCCAGAGGAGAAAATGCTTGCAAAGCCTGCTTTTGCCTTCATTAGTTGAATGCTGTTCACTATTCCCTCGGCAACACCAAATGGAAAACCAAGATGTTGAAGCTTGGAGGCCGTGAGATTGACAATCGAATTTCCATGCAGCGCATGCTCATAGCATAGTTGTGTGATGTGTTCTTCATATGTTGGGAATTTAGCACAAATAAAATCAATAACCTCGTCGACACCCCAATCCATCAAATCCATGAGAGACACTTTTGATAACGTTTGAGACATCTTCTTCCTTGCTCCTGCAATGATAAAACAATGAGAACCCCGCGACCTTAAACTATAGAGTTTGCTTACTAAAAACGTTTTGTCCCTTAGGAAGTCGGTGGAGTGGACTAGAGGCCCTCTCTACACCAGTCTCAATACTCGCAGAAACCCCTTGACGTTGAGAAGCTGTTGGAGAGAATGAAGATACCCCAACTCGGCCGTGAGATGTTCTAGAGACCCCAGCTTCATGCCGAGGTCGGCCGTAGGAAGCTGTCGATAATCCAACTTGGCGCCAAGGGCTGGGTCTTACCCCATGTCGATGTTGAGGACTACACACCTCTGTAGGACCTATTTCGATTGGGGATGCTCGACATCGAGTACCTTGTCTCATCTGATGTCGATCCTGAGGAGTACATGTCATTGTAGCAAATCGGGGAGGCTCGGCTCGGATCGGAGATCCTGCAAACCGGGATGGATACCCATCTTCAAATCCTAAAAAGCTATCCTCTGGCTGCATATAGAAATGCAGATCCTCAGCGCTACCCAAAAACCCTTGCCTATGAATGTCTGGTTTCAAAAACCCTTCCTCTACAAAGCACCTCGCATTTATGCCTGTCAATCCATTTTTGAAAACATGGCTGCGGCGGGAGTTCCCACTTATTCCAAACACACTTTGTCTGCTCCACTCCATTATCTAGAATAGTGGAATGCGAAAACATGCCCTTTGTATATAAACCACCAGGGTCCGCAACCAATGGTCAGGATCAAATAGCCGATGGACAACCCAGATCTACGAAATCCCTCAAGCATTCTACCGTGTAGTTGCTGTTAATGGTGCTCTTTATGTACATGTTCATCTTGTTGTTTCAAGGATTTGATGTATGTCTCATGAAAGTGCTTTGTAGATTGATTGTTTCCATTCTTTTGGACAAGGTTCATTTTCTAGCTCTATTTAATATAATTTATCACAGCGATTGTAGGAAACAAGACAATATAAGGGGGTACACACCAAACCTGAGCAGATGCTATATAGTGAGAAAATATCTTGGTAGGTGTATATGCATTACGGATGCTTCCTTGCTTGTGAGCAAAAATAATATGCAATTATGTTATTCAAATCTCCACAATTGCGAAAAGTGCTTCTGATGCAAAGAATATTATCCAATCCGTGGTTCAATTTTTGACTACAACCTGTTATAACATCAACAGAGAAGGTATGCCTCTCAAGTTTCACAAACCATTAACATCTGCTAGTCTACTTTGCAGATGTTTCATCAGTTGCTTGGAAGAGAGAAGTGGTTTCCTGGCTACTTCTGAGATCTTATATGTCGGTGTAGCTAGACATACTAGACATTGTTATCTGAACATATCTCTCGCACACTACTCTGGCTCTATCAACTTCACTCTACCTCAGCTCAAACCTGATATATGCAGCTAGCTCCATGATGATCAGGCTCCCACCGTGCACTACTTGGATTCACTAGTTAGCATTTGTGAACATACTTGTACCAAAGCTGGTGTAGGCGTTTTACCACTTCAGGCATTTCTACCACTGCTCCTTCTAGTTAAAGCATGCTAAGGCCACTACAACAACAACACAAATGGCCCATACACACCAAAAATAGCAACTTGAAACTTGAAACTTGAAAAATCTTCCAAGGCGTTTGTAGCACGAATCTGTAGGAGATTGCACAGCATCATACGACTCTAGCATGGCCATGAAATCAGCACAAAAATCACATTCATCATATACATCCATTAGATTGAATATATAGAGGCAAAACTACAACTAGCATTTAGGGTTCATTTTGTTTGATACTGTGAGTAGGAGGGACAATGTGATGGCCCCGCCGAATAGGGCAGACGTTCAATGCTTCTGCAAAAGGTGTGGCACAAGAGGGTTGTGGATTTCTCCCCAGCTAGCTCGTGTTCACAGAAATGCCAAGCGACTATCAATCAAGCAAGCTCAATCTCAGCATCAGGAAAGCAAGAATGTCGACGTCTTTCAATGTAAGTGCCCCAAGTGTTTGAATGACCAAGGTGAAGGGATTTGGCGGCAAAGGTCTGGGCACAGCAAACACATTGAAGCCGTCCTTCGAGCGTCACAACGTTCATTTGAAGGACAGGGTACATATCTTTATTGCCTTGACGTTTATAATTTATTTTGTTCATTCTGTGCAGATGATATAGAGGCTGAGCTCTTTGCACAGACTGGAATGGATGTTGAGGCACCCTCTGATCATGAGGAAGCTTTTGAGGACGTAGATGATGCCTTGGATGCAGCAGATTTAGATGCCCAACAAGATTTGCGGCCAATTCTCCAAGTGTCGAAACCCATACATCGTGATGACCAAATTTTCATGAAAGTTTTGGAGCTTTTGTCAATTTGCCATCAACACATGTGCTCTGAATCTTTCATCGACAAACTTTTGAAGATAATTTTTGGGAAGAGAGGTCCTGAAGGGGAGTGTCTGGCTGCATTATTGAGCACCCGAGGAAATTGGAATGGCCGCCTTCGAAACATAAAGGTCCCACATAGTTGGGACACTTTGAAGAGTATGTATAGGCTTCTTGGGATTCCAGAGCTTGAGAGGCATGCAGTATGCTTTCATACAGGAGGCCAACCTTATGAATTCCCCATGTACATTGACCAGAAGATGACAGTAGCTAAAAAGAGTGAACAATGCCCAATCTGCAAAAAGTATCGACAACAAGCTGTGGAATATATTTATATCCCCTTAGCACCTCGGTTACAAGTAAGATGCAAGTCCAGCACTGTGAACTACAACGACTTGACCCCTTTCGAGACTTCACCAACAAGAAAAATCGGAAGGAGATCTGGCACTGTGCAAAATGGGAACGCTACTCTGCTTTTTGGGATCCAAGATTGGAGTGGGAATTACCAGCACACTGTAAATGTTCCAGATACATTCAAGCTTGGCCTTCAAAGCATGAAGCATTGTTACAAGCAGAGAAGACAGCTACACGGATGGTGTGTATGAAGTTCAATGCCCTACATGCAAATCGAAATTCAACCACAGGCCAATATATGTCAAAGGCAACCCACGGAATTTGGCCCTTATGATTCACGCAGATGGATTCAAGGCAAATACTACGAGAGTGAAGAATGTATATGCCTTCAATGTCGTGGTTATGAACGGTGGAAGCCGTGGTCTTAAAGAGGTTGAGGAGCTTGTGTTGCCGAGCTTATATGTCAACAAGGAACCACTGCAACATGGTCCAGATTGCTTGGATATTTTTTTCAACCGCTTAGTGACTGAGCTCGAGCAACTATTCTATGAAGGCGTTCCAGTTCAGTATGCAATGGAGATCAATGGACAACCACGTCAATTTCAGCAACGTGCCATGGTTTTTGCACTAACTGCTGATTTGGTGGCAACCTGTGAGCTCGTGAAGATGTCATTTAGTAAGTTTTTTTTGTTTTTGAAGAAATAGATATTTCATATCAATGTTTGGTTCTAATTTTGGTTTTTAGTGGGAAGCGTACCATGTAGACGTTGCTTGGTGACTACTAATAACAGGAAGTACACTGAGGTACTGAAGAAGACACGCTTCCCAGATGAGAGCCGACATATGAAGCATGTTGAGGCTGGGGTTAAACATCTTGAAGAAGGTTCCCAATCAGAGGCTTGGGATCTTGGAGTGAGAGGTAAATCTGTGCTTATGAGGCTTTGGGAACAACAAGGATTTGATATTCTGCATGATACTGTCTGGGATGCACTACACACAATTGCACTAAAATTGTGTAAAGTGACAAATGAGGTGATGTGGGAAACTTTGAAGAAGGAGAAAAAGGCGAAAGTTGCAGAAGCACGACTAAGAACCATGCTTGCAGCTAGGACCTCACAAATGAGAAGAGGACGACCACCTGACAAGCCGTCTGAGCGGATTAGTTTTGGAAAGCGGACGAGCACCAACATTTTTCACAGTGGTATGCCAACTATGTTTTTGCAAACTTATTTTCTGATCCTAGGGATGAGGAGCTTTGTAAGCTCACGACAGAGATCACCCGACTTTTTTATGATTATGCAAGGGACAATGGCTGGTCTGATGACACACTACACATAGCACAGAAACTTTGTCAAGCGTGGCGTGTGAAGTGGGTGGAAAGGCATGGAGAGGATGCGATGATATTGCTACATGCAGTAGGTGCTGGACATCTTTTTGATGACATCCGCCGAATTGGGCCGTGTGACTGTACTTGGTGTTATACTTTTGAGCGTTTATTTTCAGAGCTCAACAGGGTGAAGACAAACTCTAAGCGATAACATTTAGTAGGCATCATAACAGGCTTTTTTTCTCAAGGATCCAAAGGTTACTTTCGAGTGAACAAGAAGGATTGAACCCAGAGGAGAGGTGGGAACATGTTTTATTAACATGCATTGTTGGAGCAGAACATGGGAAACCAAATTCAGGTAAGAAAAAGTATTTATTTCTTTGTTTGTAGCTAATTTGGCTTTTTTTTACCAAGGTTACATAAATGCTGGAAGTCAAGACATTGCAAAGCAGATATGGGAAAGAGCTACAGACTCTGATTGGGAGGATTTAATAGCTGAGAAAGGAGTAGTCATTGGAGCTAGAAAGGTCAGTTGAAGTTGAGGTTGGTGCATTGGCAGCTATGTACAACAAGGATCCGCTTGTGTTGGAGGGCATAGAGGTCATTGTATTCCAACAACTTCTAATGGCTGGCAGTATTTTTGGACGGAAAAACTCGAATTTGGTCATCAAGAACAACAACATTATGGATCTTCCTATAATTGCAAGATTCAGATATGCTTTTGTTGTATACCTCGATGGCCAGTACAAGGTAAATATACAATAGTTTATATGTGGGTGTAACTAACATCCCTGACTTATAGGTATTATTTGCAGCGGATCAGTATCGTTATGAGTATGTACAGAGGAAGGTGGCTATTGATCAATTTAGCGAATGCACTTACTCGCAAAACAGGAGAAGAAGTTTTCATCTGAATGCATTTTGCCAGTAAGTTTCATTCAACGTGAGATTTGTATTTTGCCAATTAGGGATGGAAAGCACCCAGGTATAAAGCTCGCATGGGAGATCAAGACCCTCACAGCCAGTCGCTTCTTTCAAAATGTGGACACAGATATAACGCCAGCAATCTACCCAGTGTCTGGTGATATTATACAACTTCGAGCTCCAAAGTATGCCAAAGAACCGTGGTTTGGTTTGGTGACAGAGGTAGAGTATAATTTGAAGAAAGTGAAGGTCACTTGGCTTAAAAAAATTGATGATGATGACTCTGATTACTTGAAATTTTTGTTGGATCTCCCGAACCTGACTTGGCTTGCATGGGATTCAATCGTCAAGTCTTTTGAAGTACACAAGAAAGTAGTATATGATCATAAAGTTGTATTTTTTGTTAAATAGATTTAAATATTATCATATATTTTTCTGTGTTACTTTTTGAAACATGTACACAAAAAAGGAAGATAACAAAATGAACTACTACACAAACTAATCAAACCGGAATGCCTATGTGTTCTTAAGATGTAAAAAAAAAATCGTCAAAAACACACTCAACATATGAGTTCTTACATATGTTTCTAAGTTTTCAACATAAAACATCGATACACATGTGTTTCTTTACCTTTGTGTATGTGTTTTATTATGGAGTTTTTGGAACTTTTCCAGTGTTTCATGACAACCCGATGTCCGGACATGTCATAGTTTTTACTATGACTCGACCCTTTACTTTAAACATTGACTGTTGTTACCTACTGTACTATGTTGACGAACCCTAAATGTAGTAAAAAACAGCCTCGCTTAGTGCACTTAGGTGTTTAGGGTAGTCCGGCCGGCTATCTTTAGATGTCGCGAGAAACTCTAAGCAAAGGTAGCACTTACCTTCTAGAAAAAACCCACCCCGATTTTAACACCCTAGTTAAGATGAGTTTGGCATGTTAAATGGTTAAGAACACCCCTAGGGTTGACCTAACCCTAGGGTTGCCGTAACCCACGCCCTAAAACCCCACCCCCCTTGGGTAGGGTTTAGGGGTAGGGGTTAGTGTGCAAACTCATCTCATTAACTAAGAGGCTGGCATTTAGTGCCAGCCCATTTACACATACAGGAAAATAAGGGGGGGGGGGGGGGGCTCTGTCACATAAATAAGGTAGAGTATATGTAGGAGAGCTCATGGGTTCATGACTGAGTTCATTGCTCTTCTGTCGATGCAAGCTTTAGCTTGTGTCATAGTTTTTACTATGACTCAACCCTTTACTTTGGACGTTGACTGTTGTTACCTACTGTACTATGTTGATAAGCCCTAGGTGTAGAAGAAACAGGCCCGCTTAGTGCACTTGGATATCTAGTGATGGTCCGGCCGGGTGTCATTAGGTATTTACAAGAAACTCTGGGCGAAGCTAGCACTTCCATCTAGAAAACTCTTACCTTGGTTTTCCATGTCTCGGTTGGATTAATGGCTAGTTCCGGTGAGTTCGACATGTCAGATATGCTTAGAAATACCCCCAGGTTTGACAGGTTAGGGTTTAGGGGTCGATGGATAACTCACCAAGTATGTTCCCTTTGGGAATGAGATTTCAGTGCTAGCCCACTTATGTAAACAGGAAAACGGGGGGGGGGGCTCTGTCACATAAATAAGGTAGTATGTAGTGGGAGAGCTCCTGGGTTCATGACTGAGTTCGTTGCTCTTCTGCCGGTGCAAGCTCTAGCTTGTGTCGTTAAGGCACAACCCTTTGTTGTGCCGCCCTAACTTCCAGATGCCAGGGGTACGTCCCACTTCGGGTAGCCTACCCTTAACGTTGGCGAATCCATGCCTAGGAGGTCTTGTCGGAATGCACGTTCCAAGAGGCAGAGGTTGAGGCTTGTCTCCAGCCTCCTCCTCCACGTCAAGCTAAGAGCAACACTCACAGCTAACTAGGGCACGTTCGTGTCTTTGTCCAACTGTGGTTGTGGGTTCTTGATTGACAAGGGTTTCCTTATCGGGTCTTGAGGGAACTGTCAAGCCACGATCCAAGAAACAGGAAGAGAGCAGGATTCCAAGGACATGAAGGCTTGACTCAGGAACAGGACCGAGAGCAGGACAGGAACCAGGAATAGGAACAGGACGGATCTAGGAGTAGGACAGGATTAGGATAGGATCCGGGAGCAAGACAGGAAAGCACAGGATAGGATCCGGGAGCAAAACAGGAACAGGACAGGATCCCGGAGCAGGACAGGATCCAGGAACAGGACAGGAAACAAGACAAGACAAGATTGATCGTAGTAAGACTGGTGTTGATAGTAACTGATTGTACAACAATTAGGTCGGAGCTTTTATGCTCACAACTCCAAGAGCTAATCTAGGCATGCATGCAAAAGTGGTTGCATGCATGCAAAAGTGATTGCATGCATGCAGAGGCTAAGATGAGTCCACATGTCCCTTATCCTCTAGGCATATCCTGTGGCATATCCTGTAGGAATATCCTGCAACCGAATCCTGTGTCCGGAATCCTGGTAGGAGTATCCTGTAGGAAAATCCTGCAACCCATGTCCTGTATCCGGAATCCTGTATTCTGTATCGGGTCGTGACAGCACCTCCTCCCTAAAGACGAGTTCCACGAGTCTTGGGACCTGGTTTAGCAGGATAATGCCGATGGAAGGCAGCAACCTTGGAAGAAGCATGGAGTAAGTTGGATGCAGGTTCCCAAGTGCGATCAGTAGGCAGGTACCCTTTCCAATCCACCAAGTATTGGAGTTGGTGACGATGAAGACGAGAGTCAAGGATGGCTGCGACTTCGTACTCAGGTTCCGTGTCAATGACCACAGGAGGGGGAGGAGAAGAAACACGACCAGGAAGAGAAGAAGGATGATACGGCTCCAACAAAGAGGTGTGAAACACAGGATGAAGTTTCACCGTGGATGGTAACTCGAGTCGGAAAGCTACAGGATTTACCTCCGCCACGATCCTATAAGGGCCCAATCGTTGAAAATCCAACTTAGAAGAAGGCCTGTTGGTGCGAATGTGTCGACGAAGAAGCCACACGAGATCACCAATCTTGTATGCAGGTGCCGGCTGTCGGTGAGCATCAGCATGATGCTTGTATCGTTCCTGTGCCTGTTGAAGATGAACCTGGAGATCATCCTGTACCTGCCGAAGATGCTGAAGACGATCCTGTACTGCAGGAGCGGAAGAAGGAGAAGCGGTAGGAGCAAAGTCAAAACGTGGATGGTGGCCTGTAAGAGCAAAGAAAGGTGTCTGTCCTGTAGATGCGTGGATGGAGTTGTTGTAGGCAAACTCTGCCATTGGAAGGAGGTCCAACCAGTTGTCCTGCTGGTAACTGATGAAGCAACGAAGATACTGTTCTAAGGTCTGAATTGTGCGTTCGGACTGCCCATCGGTTTGTGGGTGATATCCTGAAGAAAGATCCGCTTTGACCTGTAGACTCCGAAGAAGCTCTCGCCAAAACTTGGACATGAATTGTGGACCTCGATCGGAAACAATGCTCTCAGGAAGACCATGATGTCGGAACACCTCGCGGATCACCAACTCGGCAGTTGTCTGACCTGTAGCTGTCTTGTTGCAGGGTAGGAAATGAGCCTGCTTGGTGAAACGGTCAACCACCACAAGAACTGCATCAAATCCACGGAAGGAGGAAGATCTGTGAGGAAATCCATAGAAATGGATCTCCAAGGAGCAGACGGAACAGGAAGAGGACGAAGAAGACCAGAGGGTGCATGATGAGGCATCTTCGACCTGCTACAAGTGTCACAACTCCGTACAAACCTCTCCACAAAACCTCGCAACCCAGGCCACCAATAGTTGCGAGTCACCAATTCCACTGTCTTGGCCACACCAAAATGTCCTGTAGCCGGGGTATCATGACAATCCTGTACCACACGAGTCCTAGAAATACCAACAGGAACGTACAGGAGACCTTCCCGGTACAGGAGTCCATCCTGTATGGTGAATAGGTTGTAGTCTGGACGGGAACTGGAGGAAGAGGAACTTGCAACGTCAGGATGAATGTGTGAGAACACATTCTTTCCCAAGTCGTCTGTAGGCAACTGCGAACGAACGTCCTGTAGGAGTGTTGAATTTGCTGGAGCCTGATGAACCTGCAGTGCCGCAAGCCGGAAACGATCAGGACCCAACAACACTTGCCTTTGACCGTCAAATGCAGGATCGCCCGGGCTTGGTGCAAGGTAAGAGCGCCTAGACAATGCGTCCGCCTTGCCATTCCGAAAGCCGGGCCTGTAGACGATGACGAAGTCAAAACGTGATAGGAACTCTGCCCACCTAGCCTGTCGCCGACTGAGGACCCGAGCCGTTTGAAAGTACTCCAGGTTCTTGTGATCCGTAAGAACTTGTACAGGATGTGCAGCACCTTCCAGGAAATGCCGCCATTCCTCAAACGAATCCACAATGGCCTTGAGTTCCTTGTCATGAATCTCGTAGTTGATCTCCGCCGACAGGAACTTACGAGAGTGAAAGGCTACAGGATGAAGCAACTTGTCCTCTCCAACTTGCGATAGGACGGATCCTACTGCAAAATCCGAGGCATCTGCTTCAATGAAGAAAGGATGAGAAGGGTCAGGATGTGCTAAAATCGGAGCTGTCGTGAAAACGTCCTTGAGTGTTGTGAACGCGTGTTCCGCCTTGTCGGACCAAGAGAAAAGTCCTGTGCGCTTGGTGAGTTCTGTGAGTGGAAGTACACGCTTGGAGAAGTCCTGTATGAACCGCCTGTAGAAGTTTGCAAAGCCAAGGAAACATTGTACATCTCGTACCGACTTGGGCCTCTCCCACTCCACGATGGTCTTCACCTTGTGCATGTCCATGGAAACGCCAGCAGGAGAGACGATGTAGCCCAAGAACTCCACCGAATCCCTATCGAAAAAACACTTCTCCAACTTCGCGTACAGGCCATGCTCGCGAAGCCGCTCTAAAACTAGTCGTACATGCTTGTCATGTGCCGCCTGGTCCTTGGAGAAAATCAAGATGTCGTCGAGGTAGATCACCACAAACTGGTCCAAGAAGTCACGGAAAATGTCGTTCACCATGTGTTGGAATACAGCTGGGGCATTGGTAAGGCCGAAAGGCATTACCGTGTACTCAAAATGTCCATACCTTGTACGAAAGGCAGTCTTCCACTCATCGCCGGGACGAATCCGTACAAGGTTGTAGGCTCCTCGTAAGTCGATCTTCGTGAACACCTTTGCCCCTCGCAGCCGATCGAGAAGTTCCGGGATCAATGGCAACGGATACCGATTCCGAATGGTGACTTGATTCAAACCCCTGTAGTCCACCACCAAACGTAAACTCCCATCCTTCTTCTTGACAAAGAAGATAGGAGCTCCTGCAGGGGACTTTGAGTGACGAATGAAGCCGGATCCTAAGTTGTCCTCGATGTATTGACGAAGAACCTCCAACTCTGTGGGTGACAATGCATAGATCGGTCCGAATGGTGGAGTCTTTCCTTCCGCAAGATCAATAGGACAGTCGTAGGACCTGTGAACAGGAAGAACTGCAGCCTTGTGCTTGTCAAAAACGTCCTTAAAGTCGTGGTACTTGGATGGTAGGGAAGAAGGAGGAGAAGGAGAAGGAGAAGGAGAAAAAACAGGGGAGTCGGATACAGGAAAGGTAGAGAGGACGTAGGAGTTACTTGAAAAGCAAAAAGGTGGAAGGGGGCAGGATCAGTGGCGAGTTCATGCATGGTAGTGGTAAGAACTCGGAGAGGAGAAGGAGGGAGCTGTGACTGAAAAAGAGGAAGGATCTTGGGGGATGGAACAGAGGCAGGGTAACAGAAAGAAGCAGGATTGGAAAAAACCTGTGTGGTTGTTGATGAGTGTACAGGATTGGAAGAATCCTGTACAGGACACCGTGAGTGTACAGGATTGGAAGAATCCTGTACAGGAGTCCGTGGTTGCGCAAGAGTGGAAGAAGCCTGCGAATGTGCTGACGAATCAACAGGAGGTGGATCCTGTTGAGGAGGAACCTTCGACACTGATACAGGATTGGAAGAACCCTGTACAGGACACCGCAAACTTACAGGAATGGGGAGAGCCTGCGGATGTGCTGAGGAACTGCCATGAGGTGAATCCTGTCGAGGAGGAGTCTTCAACACTGGTACAGGAACAGGTACGGTCAATCCTGTAGCTTGTACTGCCTCAGATACTAAGGATGTATCCTGCACGCAGGAAGGTACAGGATTGATCCTAGAAGTTGGAGAGGAAAACGTGAGTGTCCTAGACCTCCAGTCGATCTGCGGATTTGCAACAACGAACCATGGCATGCCCAAAATGATGGGAGTCGACCGAGTCTTGATCAAGTTGAAGGAAATTGAACAGTTGAATGTGCCATACCTGCAGGAGAGAGGTTCGGTAGCATGGGTAACTGCACCGGAAGCAATTAGACGCCCATCGGCCACCTCTACAGGAACTGCACGCTTCAACTTCACCACCGAAATGCCATGTTGAGTTGCAAACGTGTCATCCATGAAGCATGCATTTGCACCAGTGTCTAACAAGGCAAACTCCATGAGCTCTCGATTATTAAGATGAATGTGTACAGGAAACTTAAGTGACGGGATGGTATGAGCAGCACCAATGGAGCCTGCACCTACGTCCAACTTCGCGGCTCCTAGACGAAGTGGACATTGGAGTTTTCCGACTGAACTTCGGCTTCGACTTCACGCGTCTTGAAGTTCCTGGCTTTAATAGGACAATCTGCCACCTTGTGTCCTGCTCCACCACAATACAAGCACAGGTTCTCACTGCGACGACGTTGCTTCTCGGCAGCGGAAAGAGAGCCACGCTTGGATTTCTCAACCTCCATAGGAACTACTCCAGAAGGTGGTGCAGGAACATGTACCACAGCTGTAGGATTGGTTTGCAGGAACTGTTGACGGGATCTTTCCTGACGACGCTCGAACAAACGGTTGTCGCAACGAACAGCTTGTTGCATGATCTCCGCTAATGTTTGGGCATCCGGTAACGTAAGGAGAAGGTCCTTCACGTCGTCCCTCAACCCAAAACGGAAGTGTTCGATCAATGCAGTCTCGTCCCATGGAATGTTCGTGCAAAGTTGCTGAAATTCGGATGCATAGACGGAAGCTGGTCGGGATCCTTGAGTGAGCTTCCGTAACTTCGTGCATGCAGAACGGTACTTATCAGGATCTCCAAAACAGGCTTCAAAGGCAGCCACGAAACCTTCAAAGTCTTCCATCAGTGGATCGTCACGCTCCAGCAAGGGGGCAACCCAAGCCCGTGGAGATCCACTTAGTAAGGATGCCAAAAGACCCACCTTTTGAGCATCAGTCGAGTAGCGCCGTGGTTGCATACGGATCAAGAGTCGGATCTGATTCAGGAAACCTTGGAAATCGGCACGATTACCACTGAACTTCTCTGGCATGCTAACCTTCGGCTCCGAAGAAAAGTTTGATGAAGAGGAAACCACCGATGCCTGGGAGAGAGCCTGCGCAGCAGCCTTGGAGGATGCATCAGCAGCTGCATGTGCCGCAGTGGTGGAACCTTGCAGGTCGGTGACCACTTGGCGCAAAGTGGCCAGCTCATGAAGTAGCATTTGGTGCTCGTGTTGAAAATGCTCAAAATCAGCCATGATCTAGGAAAGAAAAAAGGAGGAAAATGAAGGAAAGGAATCAAGAAAAAGGTAGCTGGAAAACGGAGAACTATGAAGCAGTTACTATCAAACTGTCAAGCCACGATCCAGGAAACAGGAAGAGAGCAGGATTCCAAGGACATGAAGGCTTGACTCAGGAACAGGACCGAGAGCAGGACAGGAACCAGGAATAGGAACAGGACGGATCTAGGAGTAGGACAGGATTAGGATAGGATCCGGGAGCAAGACAGGAAAGCACAGGATAGGATCCGGGAGCAAAACAGGAACAGGACAGGATCCCGGAGCAGGACAGGATCCAGGAACAGGACAGGAAATAGGAGCGAGACAGGAACAGGACAGGAAACAAGACAAGACAAGATTGATCGTAGTAAGACTGGTGTTGATAGTAACTGATTGTACAACAATTAGGTCGGAGCTTTTATGCTCACAACTCCAAGAGCTAATCTAGGCATGCATGCAAAAGTGATTGCATGCATGCAGAGGCTAAGATGAGTCCACATGTCCCTTATCCTCTAGGCATATCCTGTGGCATATCCTGTAGGAATATCCTGCAACCGAATCCTGTGTCCGGAATCCTGGTAGGAGTATCCTGTAGGAAAATCCTGCAACCCATATCCTGTATCCGGAATCCTGTATTTTGTATCGGGTCGTGACAATCGGGTCTTGAGGGATAATTGAGGGGTTCTAGAGTTGGCATTTAGGAGCCACGTTTGTGGCACTTGGTGCAACTCTCGAATCTAAGGGCTATGGCATGATAGCCCACATCGAGGAAGGCAGTGTCACATGGAGATGTGACATTAGGCTAAATGTCACATGGTGCAACGCCTGAGGCACGCCCTTTGGGGTTATGTCATGGGCTTGTCGCCAAGGGGTTGGATACTTTAGCAAACAGACATGCTTGTGCTTGCACTAGGGTGCTAAGCCTTGGGCATCCGCTCAAGGGAGGTTAGGTCTCATAACTAGGTTGTCACGACCCGATACAGAATACAGGTTTCCGGATACAGGACATGGGTTGCAGGACTTTCCTACAGGATTCCGGATACAGGATATGGGTTGCAAAATTTTCCTACAGGATACTCCTACCAGGATTCCCGGACACAGGATTCGGTTGCAAGATATTCCTACAGGATATGCCACAGGATATGCCTAGAGGATAAGGGACATGTGACTCATCTTAGCCTCTGCATGCATGCAATCACTTTGCATGCATGCAACCACTTTTGCATGCATGCCTAGATTAGCTCTTGGAGTTGTGAGCATAAAAGCTCCGACCTAATTGTTGTACAATCAGTTACTATCAACACCAGTCTTACTACGATCAATCTTGTCTTGTCTTGTTTCCTGTCCTGTTCCTGTCTCGCTCCTATTTCCTGTCCTGTTCCTGGATCTTGTCCTGCTCCGGGATCCTGTCCTATTCCTGTTTTGCTCCCGGATCCTATCATGTGCTTTCCTGTCTTGCTCCCGGATCCTATCCTAATCCTGTCCTACTCCTAGATCCGTCCTGTTCCTATTCCTGGTTCCTGTCCTGCTCTCGGTCCTGTTCCTGAGTCAAGCCTTCATGTCCTTGGAATCCTGCTCTCTTCCTGTTTCCTGGATCGTGGCTTGACATAGGTGTGCTTTGGCACACTTGGCTAGGGAGTGTTCCCCTTGAAATTCAAGGTTGAACAACCTAAACATGTTAGCAGGAGCCCTTTCGTGAGGCACTCGCAAAGTCATGTGCTTAGGGTTATCCCAAACCTAGCCTTAGGGAGTTTGCTTAGCAAAACACTCGTGTTCACCTATGGCGCACACTCATGTCTTCACTAAGTACTAGCCCTAGGTCTAGGGTATAACTTGGCCACTCAAACCCTTAGGGATTAGTCGTGGTTCAAGGTACCCCTTGTCGCCCTAAAGGGGTTGTACTCCCGGATGAGGGTGATTCCTCAAGGGGTAAGTGACGATGCCTTAGCTCTGTCACGGGGTATGTGTGGAACACACATCTCCTTGATGGGGTTAGGGCATGAGCCTGTCTAGGTCTTCTAGGGCAAGACCCTAAGTCAACTAGGGTTATCCCTCAAGGGTTTTGGGGTAGACACTCTAGGGAGACTTAGGCTAAACCCTAAGTCAACTAGGGTTATCCCTCAAGGGTTCTGGGGGCAGACATTCTAGGGAGACTTAAGCTAAACCCTAAGTCTCCTGTCCACTTGGGCATTAGATTCTAACCCTAGGGGTTGTTGGGGTTGTTTTGGGAAACTTAGCGTTGCTCACACAGGGTGATGACGCCGAATGGCCACTTGGCAGCCACGTGTTGCCATGTCTTGGCCCTTTGGGTTTAAACTCTAACAGCTTGTGTCATTAAGGTACAACCCTCTGTTGTGCCGCCCTAACTTCCAAATGATAGGGGTACGTCCCACCTTCGGGGTAGCTTACTCTTAACGTTGGCGAATCCATGCCTAGGAGGTCTTATCGGGATGCACGTTCCAAGAGGCAGAGGTTGTGGCTTGTCTCCAACCTCCTCCTCCACGTCAAGCTAGGTGTAGCACTTGTGGCCAAGCAAGGCACATCCATGTCCTTGACCGGCTGTGGGTGTGGAATCTTGTTTGACAGGTTCACATTACCAATTCCTGAGGGTTCACTAAGGGGTTCTAGAGTTGGCATTTAGGGGCCACGTTTGTGGCACTTAGTGCAACTCTTGAATCTAAAGGGCTATGGCATGATAGCCCACATCGGGAAGGCAGTGTCACGTGGAGATGTGACACTGGGCTAGACGTCACACGATATAACTCCCGAGGCACGCCCTTTGGGGTTGTGTCATGGGTTTGTCGCCAAGGGGCTGGATACTCTAGTAAACATACATACTTGTGTTTGCACTAGGGTGCTAAACCTTGAGCATTCGCTCAAGGGAGGTTAGGTCTCATAACTAGGTGTGCTTTGGCATACTTGGCTAGGGGTGTTCTCCTTAGGGAGTTTGCTTAGCAGAACACTCGTGTCCACCTACGGCACACACTTGTGTCCTCACTAAGTACTAGCCCTAGGTCTAAGGTATGACTTAACCACTCAAACTCTTAGGGGTTAGTCGTGGTTCAGGGTACCCCTTGTCGCCCTAAAGGGTTGTACTCCCAGGAGGGTGATTCCTCGAGGGGTAAGTGATGATGCCTTAGCTTTGTCACGGGGGTATGTGTGAGACACATCTCCTTTGTGGGGTTAGGGCATGAGCCTGTCTAGGTCTACTGGGACAGGATCCTAAAGTCTACTCGGGTTATCCTCTAGGGTTTAGCGGATGGTCATTCTAGGGGACTTAGGATAGGACTCTAAGTCTTTTGTCTAATTAGGCCCCTAAGTCAGACTCTTAGGGTTATCTTGGAAGACTTAGCGTTGCTCATATAGGGTGATGATGTCGAATGGCCACTTGGCAACCACGTGGTGGCCCTTCGAATTAAAACTCTGACAATTGGTAGTGGAGCTATTCTCTACGGTCAGTAGGACTGCCTAAAAAGTGTGGTGTGTTTTAGGGTTTAGTTAGTTCTAAATCCTTGAAGTACTTCATCACTTTTGGCTAACGTCTGAATTCTGCGTGGAATGTTGGTCCTGAGATCTATAACTCTTCAAAGTACACCTATTTCATAAATGGGTGTGGGTTATGGACTCGAATGTCAAGGTAACACTTGGAAGTCAACTCCCAAGTTGTACACTAGGTTATTTTACATTATGGTCGTCTTGGTTACTTTACTATATACTTCTACAAGACATGACATGTTAGTTTGTCTAACTTACAAACTAAGTCTTGTGAGGCGAGTCTTGTGATATCTTAAGTCCAAACATTATTGAAATTTTTTTTTTCTTTAAAGGTGTTTGAATTTGGGATACACAGGATTTGAGAATGTGACTATGTCGATTGAGTTTTGACATAGATCAAGATTCAATATCGAGTCCAACTATATGTTCAAAATGGGGAAAGGCTTATGTTAAATGTGCGTCTTTGACTTCGGGAGAAGGGGCATATTCAAACATAAGAGTAAACACTACATTTTGACATAAAGTGTATCTCATTATAATGCATGTTTCCGAGAGTGTAACTCTAGAAGCAAACTATAGTGTTGAACTTGTAATACAAGGGAATGTCGAATATGTTAAGCAGTTGGTTCGAAGATCCAACGTAATCAAAGTATTGTCCGATGTTCATAATATTTTGATGACGCTAGCTACAAGTAACATTAGGTGAAATAGTTTACTAAGTTCAAGTACCCTGATTTGAACAAAGTACAACTTGAAACCTTAGTTAGTTGTAAGCGCGCACTTTGTATTCAAGTTAGCTAGCTTGACTAACTTGATTATGAAGTTATCTCATGTGGGATCATAAGAATGGGATAGAATAATAGATGTTAGCAATAAATGGATTTAATGTTGCATCCCTATCAATGTAGCTTTTGGGATAGATGGCATGATCTACTAGAAAGAGTAATGTTGGAAACATACGTTTATATTTTTAATTTACTGAGTAATGAAGGCATGCATAGTGAAGGCATTCGGTGCACACTTGTGCATTTTCATTGTTAACTCTTTAGTCTTGAAAATCTGTAACATTGTTTACAATGTGGGGATAAGCTCTTAAACAAGGGTGATTCCTTGATTTAAAGAGCATGATTTGGGATTCTCCACTTTGGTTATCGACTAAATAAGGAAACTTGTTAAGTTTGATAACTTATGTTGGGAATTATCAATGAGCCAGTAACAATCGAATTTCCATTGAAGGTTTAAGTGCATGTACCTCCTCAGAGAGTCGGCATTAGATAAGAATTAGAAGTTGGTATTGGGTTTTAATATTGGTTTCAATTTAGAGTCGAATACGATTATTTCAAAAGATAGTTTCTTGACTTTGCATCATGGTTGCAAATGTTGGAACTCAAAGAACTTATAAAATAGGTATCTTCAGTTTTTGGAATATCGAAAAATAAAACTATTCTTGACTCAAGATTGATTGTATTCATTGGGTTAGTTATCGGTTTGATGGTGTTTCTTGAGTTGGTTCAATATCCTTGAAAGTACGATATCGAGTTTTGTGATTAACTCAAGAAGTTGGTGTCCCTTCTTGATGATCGTAGTTCAAGGTTCCTAACATATGGTCCAAAATCCGGTTCGAAAATATGAGGTTTCCTATCACTTCATCTGTTGAAGATATTTATATTCTAGACTTTGGCAGAATTTGTGACAATCTTTTCAGGATTGTTATAAATAACTTCAAAATATGATATGAAATCTCTTCAATATTGAGTTTGGAGTGGTCATATTTGAAACTTAGTTATGATCACATGAGGTGGCCATAATCATATAATAAACTTAGTTATGATCATATGAGGTGGCCATAATCATATAATAAAAAGACTCAAGCAGACTTGAGTTTGACACTTTAATAAGACACTACCTTAGTGTTATAACTTGAAATATGTTTTCAAGTTAGTTAAGAAATGAGGAGTTTCTCAATACATTACTTGAGGAGCAATGTGGTACTTTGATGATTGCTAGGTGTCTACAATGAATAATGGATCTTAGTTCGATGTTACTGAACTAGATATTTTATTCATGTTTGGGGAGATTTATTGAATTATAAAGTATGAGTAAAACATGAAGTTAGTATGACTTTTAGTGTTATGATAACATTTATGTGGAGGTTAATATCTTATTAATCAGTTAGATGAACCAGACACTAGTTCATGATTCCTCTTAGTCTATGAACAAGTTCATCGAAATACTGTCATAACATTATAATTACATCTCAAAATTGAAGTTCGGTTCATGTAAACTAAAACCATGTCTATATTATAGTTATAGCATTTCGATAAATTGATATGATTGTAAATTATATTCGTTAGTATAACATCTAGTTGGTAAGCTTAGGATTTGAACATTGAAACGATCATTATCCATTCGAGAGTATCAATATTGAAATTGCAATTGTTTATAAAATAAGGATTAGTTTAAAAATGTTTGTCAAAACACTAATTGCTCGAATTAGTGAAATGCTATACTTCAATATAGTGTTGAGAAACATTTATGAAATCAATTTAAGAGTTGGAAATAATATAATGTTACGGAGGCGTGAAGTATTCTGAGTTTAGAGAGACTCTTTCATGGAAACTAAGTTTTAAAATATAATATTTTTAAACTTAGTGAGATAAAGAGTTAGGAAGTATTGAACGGCATTTAGTATGATGTGCTCTTTGGGGAATGAGTACAATGAAAGTGACAATTAAGAACATGTTATCTAAGGTCGTCGATTGAGGCGTTAGAGATGGGTTGAATTTCCTGATTTCCACATTAGTTCTATGAAATGTATGTTAGTTTATCTGGTCCCTGAACTGGTTAGTGTTATGAAAGAGTACAAGTTAGGTTGCGAAAGACGAATGATAGAGCTATCACACTCTGTTGTAGATTTGACTCAATTTGATTCCCATTGGAATAAATTATGTTAATGACACACCAAGTGGATGGCATTTGGCAGATTGGTATGATCTTGTTGTATACATGTGTATAGCCATGCGCCTATGTGATCGCCTCTGGCCAGATTGACATGTTTACAAAGAACAGGGTTTCGGGAATAGTACTCTAGTATCGAAAAAGAGCTTGATTTCGATAAAGTCTCATACCTAGTCTGATGTAACTATATACTAACAAGGGATAGGTATAGTAGCAGACCCTTATGTAAAGGGGTAATGAGAAACACCGAGGGATACAGAAAAGTGAGGCTATAATACCGTGACATGTGGAAATGTGGAACAATTGAAGAAACGTGAAGGCGTTTGGTTAAGCACTTGAGATGGCTGTCAAAGTGCTTGTTGTGTGCTAAGACGACAGGGTCGTCAATAGTGTTTGATATTAAGGAATAAATTAAGTCTTTATTTCTTATTAACCAAGGGGCTGGCAACAACACTAACTAGAGGCCTCCAATATAAATTCTAGTTAAGTAAAGAAATTAACCATTATGTTGTGTGCGTCGGGTGACAGATTTTGCAGACGTGCACAAGGTCTCCAAGTGACTTCATGTCGCAGGTGGTGCCTCTGGCAGCTGGGTTTACGACTCAGTGAACGACGGTTCTGAAGTACTTGGTTTCGCGTAATGCAAGGGGGGTAATAAAACTTATGTGAACTTTTGGTTGACTCCATAGAGTGATATGTTAGTTTTGGTTAATTTTTTTTAACATTATCTAGTCTTGGAGTTAGACATCAACGAGGACGTTGACATTTTCAAAGGGGGGAGTGTGTCATAGTTTTTACTATGACTCGATCTTTACTTTGAACGTTGACTGTTATTACCTACTGTACTATGTTGACGAACCCTAGATGTAGTAAAAAAACAGCCCCGCTTAGTGCACTTAGGTGTTTAGGGGTAGTCCGGCCGGTTATCTTTAGATGTCGCGAGAAACTCTAAGCGAAAGTAGACTTACCTTTTAAAAAACCCACCCCCGATTTAACATCCTAGTTTAAAATGAGTTTGGCATGTTAAATAGGGTTAGGAACACCCCTAGGGTTGACCTAGTGTGCAAACTCATCTCATTAACTAAGGGGCTGGCATTTAGTGCCAGCCCACTTACACATACAGGAAAATAAGGGGGGGGGGGGCTCTGTCACATAAATAAGGTAGAGTATATGTAAGGAGCTCCTGGGTTCATGATTGAGTTCGTTGCTTTTCTGCCGGTGCAAGCTTTAGCTTGTGTCGTTAGGTACAACCCTCTGTTGTGCCGCCCTAATTTCCAGATGATAGGGGTACGTCCCACCTTCGGGGTAGCTTACCCTTAACGTTGGCGAATCCATGCCTGGGAAGTCTTGTCGGGATGCACGTTCCAAGAGGCAGTGGTTGTGGCTTGTCTCTAACCTCCTCCTCCACGTTAAGTTAGGTGAGCATTCGTGGCCAAGCAAGGCACATCCATGTCCTTGACCGGCTGTGGGTGTGGAATCTTGTTTGACAGGTTCACATTACCAATTCCTGAGGGTTCACTAAGGGGTTCTAGAGTTGGCATTTAGGGGCCACGTTTGTGGCACTTAGTGCAACTCTTGAATCTAAAGGGCTATGGCATGATAGCCCACATCGTGGAAGGCAGTGTCACATAGAAATGTGACACTAGGCTAGACGTCACACGATATAACTCCCGAGGCACGCCCTTTGGGGTTGTGTCATGGGTTTGTCGCCAAGGGGCTAGATACTCTAGTAAACATACATGCTTGTGTTTGCACTAGGGTGCTAAACCTTGAGCATTCGCTCAAGGGAGGTTAAGTCTCGTAACTAGATGTGCTTTGGCACACTTGGCTAGGGGGTGTTCTCCTTAGGCTCTAAGGGTTGAATAACCTAAGCTCATTAGCAAAAGCCCTATCATGAGACACTCGCAAGGTCATATACTTAGGGTTATCCAAGCCTAGCCTTAGGGGGTTTGCTTAGCAAAACACTCGTGTCCACCTACGGCACACACTCGTGTCCTCACTAAGTACTAGCCCTAGGTCTAGGGTATGACTTAACCACTCAAACTCTTAGGGGTTAGTCGTGGTTCAGGGTACCCCTTGTCGCCCTAAAGGGGGTACTCCCAGATGAGGGTGATTCCTCGAAAGGTAAGTGATGATGCCTTAGCTTTGTCACAGGGGTATGTGTGAGACACATCTGCTTTGTGGGTTAGGGCATGAGCCTGTCTAGGTCTACTGGGACAGGATCCTAAAGTCTACTCGGGTTATCCTCTAGGGTTTAGGGGATGGTCATTCTAGGGGGACTTAGGGTAGGACTCTAAGTCTTTTGTCTAATTGGGCCCCTGAGTCAGACTCTTAGGGTTATCTTGAAAGACTTAGCATTGCTCAAATAGGGTGATGATGCCAAATGGCCACTTGGCAACCACGTGTTGGCCCTTCGGGTTAAATTCTGACAGCACACATGGGATTCCAACGATGCCTTGAGAGGATTCGGCAGCACTTGTATTGGCCTCAATTGAGGCAAGACCTGCATGAGTACATTCATACGTGTCTGAAGTGTCAACGGCATAATATGTCCACACTTCCTCATGCGGCAACCCTGGAGCCAATTCGAGTTTCTCGCCCCTTTGAGCTGGTAGCGTATGACATCATGGGACCATTCCCTGTGTCGCAGTTTGGTAATCGATACATCATTGTGTGCTCTGATTACTTGACTCGATGGGTAGAAGTGTGTGCTTTGCCAGATGCTACAACAACTTCAATCATTAAGTTCCTACTAGCTCAAGTGGTGCTAAGGCATGGTTGCCCTGAACGAATTTTATCGGATCAAGAACCGGGCCCAGCAACGGAAGCAGTAGCTTTGTTGATGCGACGATTGCAGATTCGACAATTTTTTACCTTAGCTTATCATCCTGAGACTGATGGTTTGGTGGAGCAGTTGAACAGGATTTTCAAAGTCATGCTTGCCAAGTATGTGAGCCCTGACCATATGGATTGGGATATGTGGCTTCCATATCTCCAATTTGCTTATGTTTCAGCCCCTCACAAGTCAACAGGGATTTCCCCATTCAAAGCTTTGTATGGTCGTGAACCTGTATTGCCACTAGCAGTTGGCATTACTCCTCACGAGGCACGGTATATGGCATATGTGGTTGGAGCATTTGAATCAAGTCCTTCCTCTGTTGTATGCTTAAGGTGGAGAACAATTAGCTTGGGCACAAGAGTATTAGCGTCGAACTTACAATCAACGACATTGAACGCCACCTCAATACCAAGTGGGAGATTTGGTTCTTGTCAAATTTCCAAGGCTAGGGGATCAAACACACGCAACAAGGCTTCAGCCGTGATGGGTTGGGCCTTGGAGTGTTGAAGAACAGTTGGGAACGCAAGTGTATCACTTGAAGCGGCGTGATGGTGTTCAGAAGTCACAACATGTCACTCATCTGTGTCAACTACTATCATTCCACCAACGAACACTCATCCAAGCAGGAGGACAACCTTGATAGGCAGAAGCCACGTCTTGAGAGGGGGATGTAAGGTTCCATGGTATATACTATGTATATACACCACATATACTCTGCCATGGAGGTGCCATGTGGCATTAGGATTCATGCACACTAATCTGGGCACTGAATAATCTGGGCACCATGATTTACTTGGGACCAAGAGTGCTAATCTTAGCACAGACACTTAGTATAAATACCTTGTATGAGTCAGATCTAATCGAATCAGATTTGGTATTCACACCTCTCAAATTTACATTTTTAAATTTTAAATTGTATTTTTATAATTTAAAACTTATTAAATTCTAGTGATAAAGTTTTAATTATATATATAAGATATATATAATATATTTGTTTATATTGATGTTTTATAAAATCCACATCACAATATTCTTTTACGAAGGAAAACTGTTTCATATTCAATTATATATTTTTGTAAATGTAAATGCATAAAATAATTGTCCTTTATTTGTATTATGTTTAATACTATGTTTGTAATTATATAAAATTATACAATTTGCAGATTTTATATCTAAGATCTTAACAGCATATAATATTGGACTTTTTATCTAGTATTATTATGAACTACTTTATAATATATTAAATAATCGTGGCCTTTAACTCGAAATCCTGGCACACAATTTTGACCGTTAGATCTTCTGATTTTTTATTTAGTTGTTTTGTGTGGCTGATTTTCAACGAGTATCTTTTCTTCCACGTGTCAAGATTTCCAAGGTGGGGAACACGTCAGCTTCATTGGAAAGGAGATATATTCTTTGATAATAGCATATCACTGTACTATTATAAAATATAATTATTATATCTAAATTAATTTATATTCAAAATCATTACTTAATAAAATGTATTCTTTACTTTTATATTATGAAAAAATATTGAATATATACGTAATGCCTACGTAGTATGGATATCTCATATATATGTCTGTGTGTGTGTGGTGTGTGTGTGTATTGTATATTACATATAAATATGAAATTGTTTATCTAGATTATTCTTTAAATTTTAAAATTTAAATATTACTGAATATGCTTAGTATATTCTCGAAAATATATGTCTGCTTATAATCATACATGATAAATACTTTGGATAATAAGAATATTTTCAAAGTTGTCCTCATTCTAGAGACGTTCTATTATCACTTTCCAGGGACCCCAACACACGCGCGCGCGCGCACGCACGTACACGCACACACACACGTGCACATACGCACTTTCTTCATAAAGTGTTGACATTTGACATGTAGAAATAAATCTCACAGGACAAATAATAGTTGACAGCTCATTATATATATGTGTGTGTGTGTGTGTGTGTGTGTGATTGTACATATATACGTATTTGTGCGTGTATATAAAGCAAAAATTACATACATATATATGTATGTATGCATGTATGTAAGCATAAAGTAATATAAATAAAGATGTTTTTATTTATTAGCGCAAGCGCACACACGCCCACACACACACACAACATATATATATATATATGCATGTATATAAAGCATAGATTTGTTTTTAAATGATTATAAAAGTAAACTCCATGCAATTAAATGAAATCTATGTTTAAAAAAAAAAATTATAGTAAAATATTTCTTTACAATATATTAAACATAAATATACATATATATATTTTGGGGAACATTTAATATTATTTAAATCGTTTTTTAATATATTTTTAAATTCATTATATAAATATATTATATATTACTAAAATGATTTTAAGGTATCGTAATTTGAATTAAAATATATCAAGTACAACTAAAAGAGTGAATATCAATCCATATTTTCAAATAAATCGATCGTAGAAGGTGCAGATATTGTATGGTTGTGTGTAATTAATAAAAAAATAATTTAATGATTTATTTAAATAACAAAGATTCTCACTACAAATGAGCACGTTTATATAGGAAATGGACAGAGTAGTAGAAGGGTGCTATTATAATAAAATGTTATAATATACTTAAAATTAATTAATTAAATTCTGTGGGATCTGAAACGATTTGTTAAGATATTAATTTTAACTTTAAGGAGATAGTGCCGACAAACAAAGATACCTTTGTCAGTATATACACACGCATACACATAGGCATCATACGCCTATGCATATTGTCACGTGCAAGGTGGCGATGCAAACAAAGAAGCGAATATGCTCTTTTGTACGGACGCGCCTTTTCATTGGCTTTGGGTCATATCTGACCATGAAGTTGGAGACCCGTCCATGTCCGGCTCTTAAGTTAACACGTGGCCCCCACATGGTCTCTCGCTTCGTCTTCCAGTTAGATTTATATTCTTTTATTTATTCTTTAAGATATTTTTATTTCATTAGTCCTAATAACAACATTAACGGATATAAGTATATGTTGACTCTTATAAATAATTAATAAAAATAATAATGAATATTATTATGTAAATTATGTTAATTTACACGTCATTTTCTCGTCATATATTAGATGGGAAAACCAAAGAAAAAAAATACCTTGTAACCGTCCACCACACATTAGGTGACACAAATTAGATCCATTCCTTAAACCCTTTTTGTCTCTTTCACACACCTTTTTTTCTCTCACTCTCCATTCCAAGCCTCCAGGAGCTTACTTATATATACATATACACACACACACACACACACACAAACACACACCTCTCTATACACCTGTGTGTATTCCATTCTGTGAGTAGTCTTTCAATGGAGAATGCACTCCCGGAGACACACAAGTGGCCAGTACAGGACTGTCCCAGAGTCGCACACAACGAGTACCAGGCGGGACTGGAGCTCCCTATAATCGACTTATTCTCTGGATACCGCCGAGCCATTACTGGAGGGATAAACAAGGCGTGCAGTGAGTGGGGGTTCTTCCAGGCCGTCAACCACGGGGTCGATCCGACGCTGTTAAGGAATGTCGAGTCCCTGTCGCAATCGTTCTTCGGGCTGCCTGAAAGTGAGAAGTTGGCAGTAACCAAGGGCAACCGGAAATTGCAGCTCTACCACAGCTTCTACCATAAGAAATACCCAAATGTTCCTGGGTCGAAGGCCTCAATGTCCATGATATGGTCACTATACCACATATTGCAGGCTCAGTGTGGCCGGAGAAGAGCTCCAACATAAGGTATAGTTTGCACAGACACACACAAACTGCACAAAAAACATGTAAATTTTATTCTCTTCTATCTGAACAGCGAAACGTTCATGGATTACCTCAAAGCAATGCATGAATTGGGGAACAAGATCCTCCGTTTGCTTGTGTGCAGCCTGGGTATGGAAACAGACTCCGCAGGCAAAAGATCTGCTTGATGGGTGCGGTTTTCGTGGGACGAGGTTCAATTACTACCCTGCATGTCCCGATCCGATGATGGTACTCGGGATAGTTCCACACACAGATCCAAACGTGTTACTATACTGCACCAGGACAGTGTTGGGGCCTCCAGATATGCAAAGATAAACAATGGATTGCTGTCACCCATACAAAATGCTTTGGTTATCACATTGGCGACAGTTTTGAGTTTCAGTCTTTTGTTTCTTCTTATAAAATTTATCTTAGATATAGTCTTAATATATATATATCTATAGTGCATCGTGTATTCACAGTGTACCCTTTTGTTAAGGTGAAGAGCTAGAATCCTTGCATTACCAGTTTATATTATAAACGATTAATATAAATAACTGCAGTGTGTGTGTCTTTTGGTGAGAGGAAAGAGAATATACATAGCATATATAAATATTTGTCACTAGATATAAGTGGGCCTAGCTGCATGACGTTTAACATGACTGAACTCATATTATGTGTTGCCTATGTAACACGATTGTGACTGATTCAATGGAAAAACTAAATAAAACAACCTAGGCAACTTGACAGTTGTTTCTTATGTGGTACTAATTATTTTTTTTAATTACTTATTTTATATTTTTTGTACATGAGATCCTATATATTGCACCTGTTAAGTTAAATATTCCATTTAACTATTCCAATGAGAAAGATAGCTAAGCTTGTCATCATCTATCAATAGAGTTAGGGTTAGGGTTTAAGGTTTAAAATTTAAATTTAAATTTTACACATACAGGCGTGGAGTAACTGCAGATACAGGAGCGTGGAGCACCGAGCGGTGGGAACAAAGAAACACCTAGAATATCAATCGCTTATTTTCATGGGCCTGTTGAGGACTTTGATATTGAAGCACCATCTGAGCTTGTAGATGAGGAGCATCCAAGGGTTCACAGGACTTTCCGATACTATGAATATATGACTTTCAGGTATATATTGATAATATATAATTAAAATATATAATGATCCCATAAAATCCCCAAGAATCCCATTTTCTTATATAATATAACCTATACTGAAATTCAAATACAGGACTCAAAGGGACCATGTTGGGAAGGGTGCATTTCACATATTTTCGGATCCTATACTATGAGCTAAATTAAAAAATCAAATTTTCAAGTGAAATTTTGGCCAGGTGGGCAGAACTGCTATATCTGGGAAGTATATAATAAAATAAATTGATTTATGAATAATACCTGTAAAAAAGACAAACATTTATTTTAAATAGTTTTTTTATAATTGCAGCTCTGGCATTTTGAAATAATTTATGAATATTAATAAATAATTTTATTATTTACCTATTATAAAAAATTTTGTCTCAAAATGAATTAAAAAATTCTTTTATCAATTTTTTTTCTTCCATATTTAACATGTAGGTTAATAAACTATGTTTAATATCATTTCATTTCATTATGTAAACATTTAAATCTAAGTATAAATTGAATTTTTTAAATAATATAATTTAAAACATCTAGTTTATGAACAACATTCTCTATTATAAAATGTAATTATATATAAATTTGAGTGTATCGTGTAACTCATTCATGCACATTACACAACCGCAATATATATATATATATGGGTTCTACTTGTAATTTATTTTAAGACAATAATTTATTTTAAATAGTTTTAAGTCCTGCATAATTATTCCTTTTAAATTTTTTAATAATGGCATTTTAATTTAAAATATCTTATGAATAATAATGATATAGAATTTTATTATTAAAGTTGCCTATTAACTTGTTATAAAAAGGTTAATGAAATTTTAAAAATACATTTTTGTTAAGAAAAAATTATATTCATTAATAATTTAGAGGTTTGAAACTATGTTAATGTTTTTATTATTTGTATAAATTTCTCTCACTTTTAAACATTTTAAATGGAACGAAAACTAGCTATAATTTGTTCTGTTTATAGATAAGAAACTTTTCTATAAAGTTGAGTAATCTTGTGATTCATCGTTATAAATTGAACATTTTTAAAAATAATAATAATATATATTCCATCTTCTAAGTCACATAATTTAGTTATATTTTTTTAACTGAGAATATATAAATTAAACTTATTTGATATTTTAAATGTTTTTTTTATAAATTTAAATGTACATATATCTAAAGGCTAACATCAATGTGTGTGTGTGTTAATGCACATGTGCTATATAACAAATTATTTAAATATACTAAAAGAAAAGAAAGAATAGAAATGACAGTCGTGCATCATATATGTAAAAATGTTATACTCTTTTATCTTTAGATTATTAATTTTATATAACAAAGTCAACAATTAGGGTAAAGAATATACTGTGAATCTGGCTATGGCGACTGTCACAGAGGTGCGTGATCTTCTGTCTCTAAAGCCGCATCCGGAGGGTGGGTTCTTCGCCGAGACCTTCCGTGATGCCTCAATATTCTTCACAAGGATTCTCTCCCTGATAGATGTGAGTCTCTCTCACACGCACACACACGCACACACACGCACGCTTTTTTTTGCAGTTAAGGTGGACAGGCCTGTGAGTACATCGATTTACTTCCTTGTTCCAAGTGGATCTGTGTCAAGGCTACACCGCATTCCCTCTTCCGAAGTGTGGCATTTCTACTATGGGATCCCCTTACAGTAAGCACACACCACACACACACACACACACATATAGTACATTTACATTTCAAAATATACATTTATGTGTAATGGGTGCGTGTTTTTGAAAATATATACATATACACGTCTGTATGAGTAGCACAGAGGCATGTGTATATGTAGATATTTTGAACAGGTTCTACAAGGAAATACAAGTTTTCTATTAACAGAATGTATGTGTGTGCACGTACAGACTCATACAATATATTTGTATATCGTATATAATAATATACATGTATATAAACATATATACAGTAACAACAAGATCTAATCAAGTAAAGAGCAATCTTGGATAATAGAAAGTCTATATGAAGCATCACACACACATATACAACTTGTGTTTTTTTGTTATTATACACTTATGTGCAAGTGTTTGCTCACTCGGCCACTATTATATATATTATACATATATACAGGAAGCATGCATTTGTGTGTGACTACTGCAAGGTATATAGAAGAAGATGCACACACACATACGCACGCACGCATACGCACACATGTATTAACTTTGTTATATATTTAGGTTTTGTTTGAGATTGAGAGGACGGCAGATTAAGCAAACCATATTGGGAAGACATAGCAGCAGGCAAAAGCTACAGTACACGGTGCCAACCAATGGTGTGGTTTGGAGCATATCCAACCAAAGACATGGAGCAATCGCGACGGCTCCAAATGCATCAAGGCTCCCTCACGAGACCCTGATAAGAACTTCTCCCTCGTTGGATGCACAGTTGCGCCAGGTTTCCAGTATGAGGACTTCGTTATGGGTAACAGAGAACAACTTATCGAGTGGTTTCCACATGTGGAGCACATGATTAGTATCTCACTCCTAATAATTAAATGCTTTTCATATATATATATATATATATATATATATGAGTAGATATACGTACATATGTATGATGTGTATGTATATGTACATATGTAATGAGTGTTTTTATTTGGTATCAATAATAAAAAATTCCATAAATCTAATAAATTATGTATGTATATGTATATATATATTATACTCTCGTTAATTAACCATTTCAGAAATGTGATATTATAATTGTTTGAATTTCGTAATGATATAACAAACTTATGCTGCACAAGCTCCCTGACCCTGAGAGTAAATAGTTTAATAATGTTCATAGAAAAATCAAATAGAACATGATTGAATTACTTTTATGGAGCTAGTTGAAAATGTATAGTAATATTTTCTAATTTAGATTATTATTTTGTTGTGAACATGCACGCAAATCTGTTAAACATTGTTCTACAGTCATTTATTAGGTGTTAAAAAATGGCTTAGTTTATATTAACATATAAAATAGGGTGTCTTATTGTCAAAATATAATATATACAGACATATATGTATGCTTATGTATATGCTACTATATTAAATATTCCACAATGTACACGCACACATTCCATATAAATGTGTATCTTTAAATCTCTCTATATATACACACATAGATCCATACACATCTCTGTGATATATTATTCGAAAAGCAATATAATAAATGAAACATTAATACGTAGTTTTCTTAATTTTGAAAAAAAAAAGTTTATATTCTGTGGTAAGGTAACTACAGTAATTACGTAGGTTACCTTAATAATTAAGGTATATATGGGGCTAATCTTATAATTATAGATAGTTTATTATGCATAGTTGAAATACGATTAGGTATATATTTTTGATTTATATATATAAATTTTAACATGAATATAACGTTATCCTAATTTTCTTCTTTCCTTGTGCTGTTATGGTCCTTATATTGGTAGAGATGCCAATAATATGTCTAAAAGATCCTTATATTGGTGGAGATGCCGGTAGTATGTCAAAAATATCTTTATAATGGTGAATGTGAAAATTATCTTATAATTATAATTAACCCTGTATATACCTTAATTATTAAGGTAACCTATGTATTTACTGTAATTACTTTACACTATCATTTTGAATAAATGCTTACCGTATTCGTCTTTCCTGTGTATTTCATTTTGAAATTTAAAATGCAAAATCAAAATGAGAATAAAAATTCAAATTTAAAGGAAACGTATGGAAAATTGAAAGGCAAGCTTCGTATAGAAGTGAAATTGTATAACATGGAAATTAGGTTTACAAAAGTTTAAATGTAAATAATTCACGCGGTTTAATTTTTAAACCTCGGTGAATTAATTATAAATTATGACATTAGTTTATAACTTCTCTAAGTAATAAACTCGCTATAAATTATACACGAATAAGTCCGTGTCTATTATTTATATAATACATCAGGTGCATATGTATGTGAACTTCTACACTTGCTTAAGCAGATGGTTAGTAAGATTAACACGACGCGTTAGAGGAAAAGGGCTACGTAATTACTAATGATTAATTATGATATCGTTATAGTTTTATGTATAAGTCTCATATGTATATGTATATCAGTAGAACAAGAGCAATGTGTTATTTTTATGCTTGTTAATTAATTTATTTTGGATGAGGCTACAAAACTTAATGCGAGAAGAAAGAGAAGCTTTTATATACTCGTAACACTCTGTCTCTCTCTCTTGAGTTATGTATATGTCATATATATATGCTCTTGATTATAACTTTGGTATGTTAATTCCTGCAGGAGAAAACTAACCTAAACTAAGATGTGTGTGTATGAGAGAGAGAGAGAGAGAGCATATACATAACGTGTGTATGTGAGAGAGAGCATATATATAACTTGTGTGTGGTGTGTGGAATGGATAGATACACAGTTAGAATGAATATTTATGGCTGGAAAGAGAGATAAATTTTACTATACTATATGATAAGTCGTATCGCATATACTATCTTAATGTATGAATTATTATATATTATATACATTTCTCATTGTATTTTCTGCATTTAATAGAAAGTTATATACAGTTTGTTAACAGCGGTTTGTCACGTCAAATTAAGGGGATAGATTAAGAATAATCTAGAATTTATTGCAAATTTTAATTTGCTAGAAAAATATCTCAAATCTTAGTTAGTATTGTTTGAATGTTATTATTTAAAAGCTCACAACCGGATAGGATAAGATGGGGTTTTATTAAAAATGTACGTTATATATATATAATACTCTCATTAATTAAACATTTTAGAAATATAATATGATATCTCAAAGTTTAGTTACAATTGTAAGCATTATTCAAATGATAAATTTATTATTTGAAAGATCAGAACCAAGTGGAAGCAACACCCGTTTTATTTAAGAATCATTATGATGTGTGTGTGTATACACACATATATAACACGCACACACACGCGTATATATGCACTCTCATTAATTAAACATTTCAAAAATATGATATTATAATTGTTTGAGTTTCATTTATTAAATGATATAACTTATGATTTGATTGAAATTAAAAATTACAGTTTATTTACAAAGACTAAGTAAACTTATGCTACAATCTCCATAACTTAATTTGTCACACGTTCTATTTTATAAGGGATCTATAGCGGTTTTCTATGAACATTAATAAAGAGTTAATATGATGCCCAGAATCCTAGGTTTCTATTTAATATTTTCTAATTTAAATTATTGTCTATGTACATGCATGCGTATCTGTTAAACATTGTTCTTACAGTCATTTATTAGGTATTAAAAATGACTTAGTTTATATTAATGTGTGTGTGTGTGTGTGTGTGTGTGTGTGTGTGTGTGTGTGTTTATGAATCTGGATGTACTAAATGAAATCGTCTTAACTTAATTAATTATGAATCACGTAGAAATGATTGACCAACCATGTATAAACTGAATTCTATACACATTCATTAAATAACATTGCAGGCGTATGTTATCATGTAGTATATCTGCTTTAAACAGTTACATATAGATAGATAAACCTACATACATACATACACACACACACACTTATATATATAGTCTACACAAGCCGCAATTAGCCAGTGAAATAGCGGACGTGACTTTAATTTTAATTAATCTTACTAGCATAAAACAATAAGTTAATGTGATTAACTGGTAATAATGATACATTAAAAATAAAAAATTAATATCACTATAGACAGGGCAGGTTGTATTTAGATTAATAACAATTCCCTTATAATTGTATAATTCTGCTATTTTCATTAATCTTAAAAAAAGCATAAATAAACAAAGCAGAATCGTGCCTGAACTGGACAGTATTCTAAAAACTTAAACTAAACAATTATTAGTGATTAATATTTGGTATGGCTTGATTTTATACCATGTAACAAAAATATATCACCATGAACAATAATTTAAACAAAGTATAAAACGATAATTGAAATTAGAAAATATCTTATTATAAAATTTGAACCGCTAAGCATATCTGTGTATATCGACACATACATAATACTGTATATATTGCAAACATGTATTAATAAGCTCTTCCCTCTTTCTCTTCTCTAAGTTCTCAAACTCGAAAATAGGGTCTCTTACTTGTCAAAAAAATATTATATACAGCTATATAATACACATATATGTATGTGTATGACACTGTATGTATATTCTACTATTTCAAAAATATTCTTACAATGTACACGCACAGTCCATATAAATGTGTATCTTTAAATCTTTCTCTCTCTCTCTCCTCTCTCTCTCTCTATTTATATATATATACAGAGAGAGAGAGAAAGAGACACACACACATACATACAGGCTTATAATGATATATTATTTGAAAAGCAATATAATAGATGAAACATTAAAACAGCTACTGTGTTAAAGTTTAAACCTCTAATTTTTCCTAATTTTGGAAAACTGTCTATATTCTATAGATTTTGAATAAATGCTTACATTGTTAGTATTTCCTTTGTATTTCATTTTGAAGTATAGAATACAAATTAAAATGAGGAAAAATTTCTAATTTTAGAGGAAACCTGAAAAGTGAAGATTCAAGGTATGATTACGGAAGTTTAAATGTAAATACTTTTTAAAACTCTATGAATTAAGTATAAATTATGAAATTCTAAAAAGATTATAACTTGCCTAATTTGCAAATCTTTAAATAGTATAGCTCACTATAAATTATAGTCTCTGTCTACTATTTGTATAATACATGAATATGTATGTGAACGTCTGGATGTGATTTCAGAGTCAATGGCATACACAAAAATACCAAGAAGTATAATGGCAGAGGTATTGCTAGGTTGCCATTACATTGTTTGCATGTGTGTGTGTGTGTGTGTGTGTGTGTGCATATAATTAGTTAAATATTTGGCTTGGAGATGCTAATGTGAGTTTATATCTGTAATGTTGTGTATACATGCATACATAATACTTAATATACGTTACTATATATTCTATGGTAATATACATTTGTGTGTGTATATAAACTGGACTTTAAAGATGCTAAAATACATGGAACCAAAATAAGAATTTATTTAATATTTATAGTTTTATAAATTCATAAATTTTACATATTTATTTATTTTATAAATTTAATTTATTAAAAAAAGAAACAGAAAGAAAAAATAGTTTAAAATGACATTAAAATCTTTACTAAACAGGGCTTGGAGAGTGAGTATCTTTATTTGAAGTTCATTAATTTCCTATATATATATTAATAAACTAGTTCTGAAGATTATTGAGTGATATATATTGATTTAACTTATTAGAAACAGTCTTTTTCTTATTTAAATAAAGATTAGAAAATTAAAAGATACACATATACTTATGTCTGTAGAATACGTGTGTGTGTGTGTGTGTGTATAATCTATCTTTACAGTACTTGTATATATACAAACGTATGTTAGTTATATATTTAAGTTGTATCGTTAAACAGCATATATAATTGTAAATTAAATAAGATTTTTAAAAATGTGCATTTACTAAAATAAGGATTATTCATATGTAAATAACATGAGATTATGTATATATATAGTTTAAACGTCTTATAAAACATTGTACGTGCGCTTGCGGTACTGTATGTGTATGTGTGTATATGTTTCCAACACGAAGTGAGATGTTTACTCTTACAAAAGTCTCTAATGTCTCATTGAATCCCTCTCTCTCCACACACACGCACACGCACGCACGCACACAATAATCGAATATTGCCTCCTTAATTACCTTAACCATTTTGTTTCATATATTAAAAAAACTCACGGTTGTGAATTTTGAAAAGTTTAGAAGTATTAGTAGATAATAATTTATATAAATTAACTAATATATAAACATCGTTAAGACACTTTAATTTCAAAAACTTATCTACAAATATTATTTATTTAGATGTATTATTTGAACGGACACACAAACTAACAATAGACATCCAGACTGTATTGCAATATGTATGCCGCGTATTATTTATTATCTGAAAATCTTAGCATAAACATACTATTAATATAATATAATTTACTAATTGTGATTAAATTTATATAACTATATTTTATCATTTTAAAATTGTAACAGTCTGGATTTGAATATCCTATAGAGTTCTTCTGTGAAAGTTTCTACAAATCAGGACTCTCTCTCTCCCTCCCTCCCCTCCTCTCTTCTCTCTCTCTCTCTCTCTCTCTCTCTCTCTCTCTCTCTCTCTATATAATATATATATATATATTTATATATGTCTCACGAACACACACACACATACAGAGATATATAAGATACATGTCACTCATCATACATTATTACTCTTTAGTGATAATAAAACACGGAAAACAAATTTATTGTAAATTTTTAATTTGCTAGAAACATAACTCAAAGGTTCTTATTTTAAAATGTACGTTATGTGTTTATATATAAACTCAAACATTTCAGAAATATGATATTATAATTGATTGAGTTTCATTTATTAACGATGTTATACAAGTTCGATAAGGTAATTTACCACGTTACAAGGGGGGTTGAATTTCAATGTTCTTTCTATGAACGTTATTATATTTACTCATTATTTTTGTATGTGTACATAATAAATAATAATATAAATTAGAAAATATTACTATAAATTGGTAACCAGGACTCAGAGAGAGATGTATGTTGATGTATAGTTTATACTATGTATGTGTATACATATCCATTATTTTGAGAATCATGTTAAATTAAACATTGTCCTTAAAGTCATTTATTAGGTGTTAAAAATGGTTTATAAAGTAATATATTTATAATATTTAATTCTTATGAATCATATGAATATCCTAAATCATCTTAACTTAATTAATTATGAATCACGTAGAAATGATCGACCGACCATCTGAATTGCAGCGTATATTATACTCTTTCACATTCATTAAATAACATTACAGGCGCGCGCGCGCGCGCACACACACACACACACACATATTATCTGCTTTGAACAGTTGCATTAATAGATAGATAGATATAGATATACAGTCTGTGTATACATATACACACACATATAGACGTACACAATCCGCATGCAATATAATATATATATATAATATATATATTATAATATATATATATAATATATATATATATATCTTCATTAGTACTATAGAGGACGTGGCTTCGATTTTAATTAATCTTAAATCATGGTAATAGTGATACACTAAAAGGAGGGCAGGTTGTATTTAGATTAATGTCTTTCCTACACACTACATCTCCTTACAATTCCCTTTTTAAAAAGCTATTATTTAAAAAAAAAGAATTTAATAATTATAATATTTCCTTAATTTGTTAAATAATTAAAACATAATGGTGTCTGACTCTGACTTGGAAAGTATTTTAATATAAAAACTCTAAGAGTTTAAAATATTAGTAGTAGCACATAGGACAGGGTGATGGATTAATATTAAATTTTAATTTATATGTGAATGGTATGGGTTGATCAAAGTATAAAATTATAAATTAAATTAGAAAATATCTTTTTATAAAATCTTTTATCTATCTACTGAATAAGCTCCCTTGTCCAAGTTCTCAAACTGGAAAATAGGGTCTCTTGTCATATATACAGATATATAATACAATGTGTATGTATATGTTACTTTTCAAATATTTCACAACGGACGGACACACATTACACACACACACACACACACACACACACACACACACACACACATATAATATATATATATATAGATATATATCAGAAATACCACACTTCAGATTGACACAGAACCACTTGGAATAAGGAAGTAATGGACATACTTAAAGGTGCAAAGAAATAGCGTATACACATATATACTTATATACTCTTGGTGTCTATGTACGTGTGTACACGTGTGTGTAGAGAGATATACTATCACGGAGGGAATCCTACAGAATATTTTAAACTCTACGTGTTAAAGTTTAAGCCTCTTATTTTCTTAATTTTGGAAAATAATATTTTAATTTTTTTCTTATATTCTATCAATTTTGAATAAATGCTTACCTTAGTAGTCTTTCCTTTGTATTTCATTTTGAAATCTAAAATACAAAATTAAAATTAAAATTAAAATCAAATCCTATATATAATTAAGAAATGAAATTGCTTTGGTAGGTGAACTATTATGATATGAAATGCAAGCTTACAAAAGTCTAAATATAATTAATTTTTACGCCGTTTAATTTAAAACTCGTACCATATATTAATTACAAGTTAGCATTTTGTATGAACTTCATAATCTCTAAACATTATAACTTCACTGTAAATTATACACACGAATAAACTCATAAGACTCTTTCTCTCCATTAAAGAAAAGAGAGAAATATCAACTTGGAACTGGTGAGTTATTAAGTTTAAAAGTTGTTTACTTGACTTAGTATAATACTCATAATTCTATTACCTGTATTATGTATATACTCATATATATTATGTACTTGATTATATCAATTCCTGCAGGAGAAACCTTAAGTTAGCAGTGCAAGAAGCTAAAGCTTAAGGCTAGTAAGAAAATGGTGGCAGATGCATCTCTTATTGCACAGAAGGCTTCGAGGTCAGGTGTGTGTGTGTGTGTGTGTGTGTGAGAGAAGAGAGAGAGAGAGAGCATATACATAAAGTGTGTGTGAGAGAGAGAGCACTATATAACGTGTGTGTGAGTATGTGTTGAGATGGATAGAAGAGAGAGATAAATTTTACTATAAATGTATACAGACTCATTGTTTTTTTCTGCATTTGATAGAAAGGTTACTAAGTCACATACAATAGGGTTTGTCACGTCAGATTAAGGAAATAGATTAGTTAATCAGACATGCGTAATAGTATAATCTTAGCAAACCGAATGTCTTACTTTAGTGCCATCCTCTTAACAAAGTTATAAGATGTTTTAAGCACTTATTTTAACAAAGTTCTAAAGGTATTTATAACTTTCGCATATAAATACATAACCTAGTTAGTCAAGATTTTCGTATATAAATATAATCGAGATTTCAATATTAATTATCACAAAGTGTAATAAATTGGGTTAGTAACCATTTTCTCTCACAGATTAATCATAAATAGTGAGAAACAAAAAAGTTAAAACTTAATCACATTAATCGTCAGTGTGTTTTTTTTCGAAATACCGTTTCATGAGTTTGAGAATCGATGGAAATTGCAACTTATGTATGTAGTTAATTAATGAGAGTTTTATAAATTTATTTAATTTTTATAGTTTCATAAATTTAGTTTATTCAAGAAACGGAAAGGAAAAATAATTTACTATGATTAAGTATCTTTATTTAAGTTCATTTAATTTCCTATATATTCATGTATTAAATAAAGATTATTGATTTAATTTAGTAAAAAATAATTTTAATATAAATAAAGATTAAAAAATTAAAAACTTTACACAAGTGTACAATTTATGATACACATATAGCGTATTACTTATGTCTACGTGTTGTATATATATATATTATATATATAATATATATTATATATATATATAATATATATATATATTATATATATATATATATATATATATATATATATTAATCTGTCTCTACAGTGTATTTACTCGTGTACTTTTATATATACAAACATATACAGATGCTATATTTTTTTGTTAGTTATATACTTAAGTTAACATACAACAAAATACGTACATATATTAAGTTCTTATAAGTCTTATATAACAAATACTTACAAATTAAATAAGATATAAAAAATGTGTATTTACTAACATGACCTTTTAAGATTATATATATGTGTGTGTGTGTGTATAGATATATGTGTATGTATATATAGTTCAAACGTCGTATGTCACCACATACGTTACTCTTTAGTTGCATAAAACACGGGGAACAAAATTATTGTAAATTTCAATTTGCTAGAAAAATATCTCAAATTTTAGTTAATATTATCTGAATATTGAGATAAGACCGGGTTTTATTTTAGAATGTATATATGTATACTGTCATTTCAGAAATATAATATTATATCTCAAATTTTAGTTACATTTATAAAGCATTATTTCAATGTTAATTTTTTTTTTATTATTTAAAAGCTTACAAACTGAGATACACTTGTTTATTTTAGATGAGAACTTCCAAAAGAGAAAGAGGGAAGAGCTTATTCAGAGTTCATCATTAATTAAATACATTCATTTCCTAGATATACATGTTTGCTATATATACAGTACTATTATGTGTAGATATATACACATATGCTTAGCGGTTGAATTTTTTATAATAAAATAATTTCTAATTTAAATTATCGTTTTATACTTCGTTTAAATTATTGCACTTACTGGCTAATGTTAATTTTTAAAATTCAAATTGTGATTTTGTCCTCTGAATCTTGTTACATTGAATAAAATTAAGCCATATGATTTTGATATTAATCACTAGTATATTTGTTTAATTTAAACTTTTTGAAATCTGTCAACTCAGACATTGATTATTTAGTATCCATTTTAAATACCATAAGTATACATTTCTTAAATGAATGTCTTTTGTAAAGGAAATTGTTACAGTGTGTAGGGAAGACATTAATCGAAGCACAACCTGTTTAACCTGATATTAATTTTTTATTTATAATGTATCACTATTACTCTTGTTCTCTGCTAGTTTTAATTGAAGATTAATTAAAAATTGAAGTCATGTCCGCTATAATACTGACTTTATACGTGAGTATGTACGCACAGACTATATATATAAACTAAGACACCTAATTAATGACTGTAAGAACAATGTTTAACAGACATGCATGCATGTTCACAACATAAACAATAATTAAAATTAGAAACATATTACTATAAATTTTCAACTAGAAACCCAGGACTCTGAGAGTAAATAGTTTGAACAATTAGATATATGTGTACATATGTACACACATGTAAAATAGAACGTTGCATGATGGAGCTTGTAACATAAGTTTGTTATATATACAAATACATAACGATAACTCGAAATAGGGTGTCTTATAAAACTTGTCAAAAACTATTTAGAATATTTCAAATGTACACGCACACATTCCATATAAATGTGTATTGTTAAATCTCTCTCTATATATCTATATCTATTTATCTATGTATGTATATATGTATGTACGTATGTGTAGACATATACATTGTTTTGTAACATATTATTCGAAAAGCAATATAATAAAAATGAAACATGAAAACACCTACTTAAACCTCTTATTTTTCTTAATTTTGGAAAAAATGTTTATATAATTCTAAACGGTTTTTCAAGGGTTTCTTGAATATATTTTGCGAATTTTTTTAATTAACATACACAAGAATCCATTTACATATGCATTTAATTAGAAAAAAACATGTTAATTCAAAATGCATTAACCTAAAAGAATTTACATTTTAATAAATAGAAAATTCAAATTTTATTTTAATTTTCTTCTCTATGTCATAACAATAATACATCCTAAATCCCTGTTCAAACGCACTGTAACTAAGGAGTGCCCGTGCAAAGTAGTTTCTTTTTTAAAGTGTAGAATACAACATTAAAAATCTAATTTTAAAGAAATTTATATAAGATGGAAAAATGGGTTGTAAGTGAAGTTTTTTTTTATTATGGAATGTAAGTTACGAAAGTCTAGAGTTAAATAATTTATGCAGTTTAAACTTTTAAATCTCAATGAATTAATTATAAGTTATGAAATTCTAAAAAAATTATAACTTACGTTACGTTATATATTCTATGGTAATATACATTTATCTGTGAAACTTAAACTATGTTTTTGTGAAGTAAACATGTGAGAAGACATATGTATGTGAACCTCAGTCTATATCTGTAATGTTATGTATACATAATACTAATATACGTTACATTATATATTCTATGGTAATATACATTTGTGTGCATATAAACTTAAACTATGTTTTCGTAAGGTAAACATGTGATTCTCTCGATAGAAGTATAGAACTTATACTAAGTCAAATGTTTATGTAAACAATCATAAAGTACTACCTATATTATGTATATGTGTGTGTGCGTGTGTGTGTGTTCTTGATTATAAGAGAAAACTAAGCTAAAGCAACAGAGTAAGAAATGGTGGCAGATGCATCTCTTATTGTACGTAAGATGTGTGTGTGTGTGGGAGAGAGAGAGAGAGCAGATACATAACGTGTGTACGTGAGAGAGAGCATAAATATAACTTGTGTGTGTGTGTATGTGTTGAGATGGATAAATACACAGTTAGAATTATGTGGCTGGAGAGAGATAAGAGATAATTTTAGTACTATTATAGCATATACTATCTTAATATATATAAATTGTAATATATTTTATATATTTTTTATTGTATTTTCTGAAAGGTTATAAATCAGATACAGTAATGTTAACAACTGTTTGTCACCTCAAATTAAGGGAATAAATTAGTTAATCAGACTAAGATTTAACACACAGTAGTTTAATCATCTCTGATTATAACAATATAATTCATTAAGAATTAACAACAGCAGCTCATATCTTGGATACTCATGACGATTATATATCAAGACGAATATTTCTCAATTAGTCTAATACGATTAAATGATAATAGTGAAACTGGACTTTAAGATGCTAAAATACATGGTACCCAAAATAAGAATTTATTTAATATTTATAGTTTATAGATTCATAAATTCATATAATGTTTATAGTTTTATAAATTTACTTGATTCAGAAAACGGAAAGGAAAAATGTTTTGAAACGATATTAAAAGCTTTACGAAACAGGGTTCCGTGGAGTTCCATTGCAGAGTACATAATTATCTTTATTTAGTTTCTATATATTCATGTATTAAATAAACTTGTTTTGGAAGATTATTGAGCGATATATATTGATTTAACTTATTAGAAACAGTTTTTTTAAAAAAAATTAAATAAAGATTAAATTACACAAGTGTACAATTTATGATACACATATAGCATCGTACTTATGTATGTAAATACGTGTCTATATAGATATACACACACAAAGTACTTGTATATATACAGATGCTATATTTTTTGTTAGTTATATATTTAAGTTTAGATCGCTAAACAGCATATAAGATCAAATAGTTATGGTGACACATCAAACATAAATATATTTTTAAGTTTCTTGTAGATAACAAAATACTTGTAAATTAAATAAGATTTAAAAAATGTGCATTTACTAAAATAAGGATTATTCATATGTAAAAAACATGACCTTTTAAGAATATATGTATATAGTTTAAACGTTTTATAAAACATTGTACGTGGCTATGCGAGCATACGATTGAATATACTAAGATAAGTCAATATAATAGTAAATTTATGTTTCTAAAGTTTAGGAAAAATTACATTTATATAAATATCTCTAGAAGTTTTATATTTATACATATATTCATGAAACTTCTATAAATTTCAAAATTAAAAATTAAAAAAAAAAAATTAAAAAATTGATAAAAATTTATAATTAATTTATATTTAAGTTCAAAATACAATTTATTAAACATATATATCATAATATAATATAATTATTTTTAAAAATATTTCACTTTTTATTATGACTATTTTTAACATTTAACACTTAATTATTTCATTTGCAATATATTAGGAATTGAAAATATATTTTTAATTAATATTATTATTTTAAAATTAAAATATTATAATTGAAAGTTTTTCAAAGGTATATATAAATTTATAACTTTTAAAGGGTATATATATATAGGATAAATTTCAAAGGTATAAATGTAATTTTCTTTAAAGTTTATTTTAAAATGTTATTTATATCTAATTAATGTAGGAAAACACTTGTGATCATCTATATCATACTCGATTATCGTGTAAAAGAGATTAAATGAAACATTAACGACTTTTTGTAAGAGTAAAAACATCACACTTCATGTTGCCCGGTCTTGAAACATACACATACAGTATACTGCCTGTTTCATCTATTAAAAAAAAAACTCAAAAGTATTAATTGATATTTTCTTCAATGTGACAAGGAATAATTATTATATAAACACATGTAAATTTAAATTAAATATTCATAAATTTTGTTATAGAGATTATTTATTTAAATATATTATTTAACATATTTATATTTTTATGTAAAATTTTATTTAAGTTTGTAAAAAATTTGATGCTGATAAATTTCACAGATTGCATATATGTAATACATATGAGCACATGAACTCAAAAACTAAAGTAATACACATCCAGTCTATATTGCAATATGTAATATATGCGACGTATTGTTTATTATCTGAAATTCTTAACATAATCATAAGTAAAACGATCTAACTATGTACTTAATATAATTTAATTTATTAATTGTTTATAAATATATTTATCAATTTAAATTTATAATAGAACTTTCTTTATAAAAATCTATTTATCTATCTATGTGTCTATCTATATCAATTAAATACATTGATTTTTATAGATACATTTGTCAATGAAATATAATTTTTTGTTAAGTTTGTGTGAAATTGATATACTTGTAGTATGTGGTGAATGTCAATATGATAAATCCCAAAATATTAATTTTACATGACACTGCAGATTAAGATGTTGTTAATATGAATAAATAAATAATCAGAATTTTACTAAATAACATTAGCCAGTAAGTACAATAATTTAAACAAAGTATAAAATTATACTTTAAATTAAAAAATATCTAAATAACTTCAACAGCTAAACATATGTATATCTATCTAGGAAATGATTGTATATAATTTATCATGAACTCTCTACTGAATAAGCTCTTCCCTCAAGTTCTCAAACTGGAAAATAGTAAAAAAATAATATATACAGATTGTGTATGTATATGCTATTGTTTCAAATATACGCACCATTGCATATAAATGTTGTATTTTAAATGTTTTTATATATATATATAGGGTGTGTGTGTGTGTACACCCACACATATATATACACACACAGCCATATACATTTCTGTGGTATATTATTCAAACAGTGACCTATTGATCTCCAGAGGAGAAATACCACACTTCAGATTGACACAGAACCGCTTGGTAGATGGATATACTTATAGGTATAACTCTTTGTCTATGTGCGTGTGTACGTGTGTACGTGTGTACATGTGTGCGTGTGTAGAGAGAGATATACTATCACGGAGGAATCCTTGTAGAACCCTAGTCTCATACAGAATATTCTAAACTCTACTGTGTTAAAGTTTAAACCTCTTATTTTTCTTAATTTTGTAAAAGAATGTTTATGTTATATCAATTTGAATAATTGCTTACCTTGATAGTCTTATTAAAATGAAAATAATAAAAATTCAGTTTTAACTGAAACTTAAATAAGTTTGTTCTGTGTATGAACGTTTATATTATGAAATATAAGCTTACAAAAGTCTAAAATGTAATTAATTTTAAACCTAATACTATGGTTTAATTATAAGTTAGAATTTTGTATAAAATTCATAACTTGTCTAATTTTCAAATATCTAAATAATATAATAATTTGTTAATAATAGTGTTATTAGCAAAAGGGCATAATAAGACATTAACCAATCTGCATGTGTATATACTCATAAAGTGATTGTTTGTAATTAGTTAATCATTAAATGTAATAAGAAGAAATTATCAACAAAACAATAGACTTATGTATATGAAATTCATCGTAATAATGATATATTCAATATTGAAACTTCATATGTTATGATATATGATAATGCATATATAACATGGAGTTCTGTATTTAAATTATATGTAAATGTTTAATGTCAAAGTTTTCTTCCTAAATAATTGCATTAATTTTTTTACTTTATTAAGTAATTAAAAATTTATTAAATAGAATTTAATTTGTTAGGAATATCAAACCATTTATTTGTGTGTGATTTCACATAGATTAAAATAATATATGTTATAATAATACATGTGTACTTTTGCACCGTCGATCAGAAGTCCGTGTATTCATCCTTTAATTAACTATCGTTGATATAATTACTGATAAACAAGGTATATGTGTTAATTAAAATCGTGAACGATAAAGACAAGCTGTTCAAAGCAAAGTGTATGTGTATATGTGTTATGTTTACGTTTGTTTATGTGTGTGGTGTGCATGCATTATATGATTCTCATCACACATCATATGCCCTAATACATATTATATATAGCATTACATTTCTATACACACACACACACACACACACACACACACCTGTCTGTCTAATATAAAACTAACTTATATTAACCGTTTAATAGTGAAATGAACTCCCCGTGATGCTCTTTAGCAAGGAGATCTTTGTATGTACCTTGTTCTACAACAATTCCCTCTCGAATAACTGCAATCTTATGTGCATTTACGATCGTAGATATTCTGTGTGCTACTATTATACTCGTTATGCCATCCATAGCTCTCTCAAGAGCCGCCTGTACTGCAGTCTCAGATTTCCGATCCAAGGCACTTGTTGCCTCATCAAGTAAGAGTATCTTTGGCTGCTTCAGTATCGCTCTTGCTATTGCTATTCTTTGCTTTTGTCCGCCTGAGAGCTGCACTCCTATTTCCCCCACAAATGTGCAGTATCCTTGTGGCAATGCACTGCAACAAAACATTGTTAGTAAGTACTCTCTCTCCTCTCTCTCTCTCTCTCTCTCTTTACACACACACACACATTACCTTATGAATTCGTGTGCATTTGCTGCTTGTGCTGCCTGTATAACTTCAGCATCAGTTGCATTATCTTTCCCATATGCAATGTTCTCCCGTATACTGCATGCAAAGAGGGTAGGCTCCTGGCTAACAAGTCCTATGTGTTTCCTCAGAAACCCGACTGGGATATCGTTTATGTCGACGTTATCTACCAGAATATGCCCCACTTGAGGATCATAGAACCTTTCAAGCAAGCCAATAGCTGTAGATTTCCCACTACCACTCCGACCCACAAGAGCCACAGTTTTACAAGCCTCCACTGTTAAGTTAAACTCCTTAAGCACGTTATAGCTAGGCCGTGAAGGATATGCAAACGTGACATTGGCAAACTCAATACGTCCCTGGAGTTTCACATCGCATGCAGTGTCAAACTCTGTAGGTTTCACACTCGTTTGCTCATCAAGTATTTCGAATATGGACTCCGCTACTGTTGTTCCCTGGATTATGTCTGGGGTTAACGAGAGTATATCCGCTAATGACCGTCCGGTGCCGATTAGTAAGTAAAACGTGATTAAAAACTCTTTAAACGTGATTTTGTTTTCTGATATGAGTTTACCACCGTACCACAGACAGAGTCCGTATGAAGAGAATAGTGCAAAGAGTGCTATTCCGGAGCTCATACCGCTACTTGGCAAAGACCTACCTGGTAGAAATAATTATTCTTTATTAGAAAATGTTTTTTAAAAAATAAATTAAAAGATTTTAATTCTTTCTAAGTTACTCTATATACAAAATTTCTATATGTTTGATGTACAATATGAAATGTCTAGAATATTAACTACATCACTTGCAAAGACAACACACACATGTATATATATGCATATTTCGTATTAATATATTTAAAAGATTGAAATTTTCCTAATTATTAATTATAACACATAAAAAAGTGTTATCACGCACACACACATTAGAGCATGGTATATGTGTGAAAGATATATAATGAAATAACTAAGTTATGCATATATATGTAAGATGTGCATGCCACGTACATAATAGACGGCTAAAATTGTACCGTTTGGATTGGACGGTTCAGATCAAATGATTAGCGTTACACATACACACACATATAATATATATATCACTATAAGTTTTTTATATACTTACTGCTCTTGCTGATATTGTTTTAAGACGGCTTTCAAGGACGCTGATTATTCTTATTTGTGAGTTAAATGCAGCTACAGTTTGGTGTTGTGTTACGCCTTCGAGCACAAGCTGACTAACTTCTTCTTGTATGCCTGCAGCTTTCCTTGCGAAGTCCTGAAGATTGTTAACCCTAAAATAGAAGCAAACCAGGATTAAGGGTTGAATGGAGATTAATACGATCGCCTAATCTCCATGAAATAACAAAGCTTGCTATGAGGCTTATAAGAAGTGTTGATGCTGTTTGTACCAAAATGGATATTCTGTCGCCTACAATTCCTCTTACCTGCAGTTAACTTCCGTTCAGAATTCTCTCTCACGCACACGCACGCACGCACGCACGCACACGCACACAATTAACCATGCTAGCACTGGTGGAAAGTCTAGAAGTTAAAGCTCCACAAGAATGTTTTTCTTCATCAAACCAGCTTACGTCACATTGAAGAATATTCTTAAGCATTTTTTCTCTCACTCTTTTTGTGAGTGCTGCTCCATTGCTCCAAAACTGTAGTGTTGAACTGTATTTATAATTATTAGAAATCACCGATAAAACTGCAAATATTCCTGCATCTACCCTGTTTTTACAAAGTAATTTAAATTAATATCTAATTAAAATATTTGATTTTAAGTTAAGAAAATACTATATATATATCCTTAAATAAAGTTTGCTTTTAATATATTTGATTAATAAATACAATGGCTTTTTCAGAACAATAATCCAGAATCACATCCTATACAAAATTGTTTTACATTTAAATATTGTTTAAATAATAATATAATATAGTAAAATTAATATTAAAAAATCAAATGCTTATATATTAAAAAAATTAATATATAAGCTAATAGTTTTCGACAATACATATTTATATTTTATCTAGGATGTCACAGATAAATCCATACTTTTTAACTTACATATGTATAACCTTTTGGTAGAATTGATAAACTATGGCTGTAGAAGATACGATTTTTAGTATTACAATGCTCTAGTACTTTTTAAGTAAATAATATAGTTTTAATGTAAATATGTACCTTACTCGTATTTAAAGGGTTAAAGAAATTCATTAATATTAGTCACAAGATATAAATAAATAAAAAATTATAATTGGTTAGGATTTTACAAAATGACCTATATACAAGGGGTTATGTATAACACACACACACACACATATGACATCCTAGGATATTTTGTAATAGCTAGCTAGAGTTGTAATAAATATATATAAATGCTACTATATATACACAATAATTTTTACCTTATTTTTCTGCGGACTTTGTCAAAATTGGGAGAATAAAATGTAGTGATTGCATCTGCACCGACGGTTACAAAGAGGGGATGGACGAACCCGATGCAAACTGCTCCGAACATACCGAATATACAATATTTCCATTCTGGCTTGTTCATCATCAATAAACGATTAAACACAAATTTACTTGAGGAACCGTGTCTTGTATTATCCAATTTTCCGTCTATGCGTGCTTCCATGATTTCATCATCTTTAAATAAATATTGTTAGTAATAATTTTATAAACATATTATCATAGTTAAAACTTAAACCCTAAACCCTATACCCACGTATGTATATACATACATATGTGTAACACACACACACGTGTGTGTGTGTGTGTATTACACACTCTTTCCGATGCAGTATTTTGCAGTTTATATACGTGTTTAAGTTGTTTAAGTTGTTTAAGTTCGTTAAACATTTCCGGAAATTCATCAAGTCTTCCAAACTGAGCAACTTGTCCCAATTCCACATAGGCAACAAAATCAGCATCACAAATTGCACTTAATTTATGTGCAATAATCACTGTTGTCCTATTATTAACTACCTGTAAATAACAAATAATAATAAGTATACCTTCAAATATAACAATATTAATTGTGTCAACCATAAACCCTAAACGCATATAAATGTGATGCATTTACCTTTTAATTTATATCTCAAATTTGTATATTAATTAGTAAGGTGCAGTGTTTAAGGATTAATTAAATATGATTATGCTATATTTTAATAAGATAATATCGATTTTTCATGTTGTTTTGAATTATAGTGTTAAAACTAAACCCTAAACCCTAAAATTGAACTACGTGTATATCACACACGCACGCGCACACGCACACACACAAAGCAAACCTCTTGCATTCCCTTTTTAACTGCTCTCTCAGACTCATTGTCAAGTGCACTAGTTGCTTCATCGAGTAGAAGTATTGCAGGGTTACGAATAATCGCTCTTGCTAATGCAATTCTTTGCTTTTGTCCTCCCGATAACTGAGCTCCCTTTACACCAACCTAATAATACATATAATTTAGTATACTTTCTTATCTAGTATATTATTATACACTATTAACATTAATTATATATAGTATAATATATAAACATATACTTACCTGAGTTTCATATCCTGCAGGAAAATTAATAATAAACTCGTGTGCATTAGCAAGTTTAGCAGCATTAATCACCTCATCCACGGTAGCTTCTTCTTTTCCCAGGAGAATATTCTCTCTTATACTGGAAGAGAACAAAACCGGCTCTTGACTTACCAATCCGATTTGTTGACGGTACCATCTTAACTGTAAGTGTTTGATGTTAAACCCATCCAGTAAAACTTCACCGTTGATTGGATCGTATAGTCTCTCTAATAGAGCCACCACCGTCGATTTTCCAGATCCACTTCCTCCTATTACCGCAGTAGTTTTTCCTACAAAAAGAACCGTATTGTTTTATATATACACACGCGTGTGTGTACGTATGTGTATGCTTACCAGGACTGATACGAAGATTAAAACCGTTTAGTACATTAATACCAGGACGTGAAGGATATGCAAAAACCACATTATTAAACTCCAGCTGACCATGTAGTTTATGAAGAAATTTTCCTTTGGAATTCTCTATATCTATCGATGGTGTCTTGTCCAGCACATGAAATATTCTTTGTAGTGCTGCCTGTCCATCTTTTACCTCTCTCATATTCTGTACAACACTTCCTAAAGCCCTGCATATACACCATATATAAATCGTGTGTGCGTGCGTGCGTGCGTGTGTGTGTTTTACTTACATGCTTCCAACTACAAACGAAGAACCTGCAATAAATATTTGAGCACCATTTGCCTCTCCTTTTAAAACAAGACCACCACCATACCAAATCATTAATGCCCATACAAAGTATCTTAATCCGTGTAATCCCAATGTAAGTCCTTTTGCTAATCCTTCAATTAACTACTGTTAAATTAATAATTAATAACAGATTATTTAATACTAACCTTGCATTTTATCAGCTTTAGTGCTTTTCTCTAGAGCATTAGAGAAAGATTCCCACGTTCTTCTCTCAGCTACAAACGAATATACCAATCGGACGGACGAGATGGCTTGTTCTGCTATCTTTCCTGCTTCTGTATATGAGGTTTGCCTTTGGTTTGCATAACTAGACAGTGCTCTACTATACATAAATCCGGGCATGAGTAACACTAATGTGAACGGTATAAAGATTATTGTTAATCTCCATGTTAATATCATGCTCACTATAAAGCCCCACGAAGAGAAACACATTCTCTATTAACTGTCCAAGCTGTTTAAATCAACGTGTCACGGGTGTATGTGTATCTGTATGTATATATGTGTCCATGTGTGTGTGTGTGTGTGTGAGAGAGAGAGAGAGAGAGAGAAGCTATTTATCACTCATAGTGAAATACTGAACAAGATATATTTGATATAAACATACACATACACACGTACACACACATACGTTTACCTTTTCGCCGACAGCCTCTTGGACGTGGACTATGTCAGTTGACACGTTGTTTATGACTTCAGCGGAGGAACACTGGGTGTCAAAGTAGGTTGTATCCTGTCTTAATAAGGAACTAGCATATTTTATACGTAGTCGCCCCGCTTGTCTGTGTCCAGTATATATCCAGCAGCTTACCTCTACAATGAAAAACTGACAGTTTATATACACATACACACACATGCGCGCGCGTGTGTGTGTGAGAGAGAGAGGTCACCTAGATATGCACCAATGAAAGTGACAACAGCAAGGTACAAGCAGAAGAGAACCTGCATTTCAGATAATATATGAACCCTGTGTGTGCGTGCGTGTGCGTGTGTGTGCGTGCGAACCTGTTTATTGGAGTTTTTATGGATTAAACCACCATTAACCTGTTTAGCATAACCATTGTAAACATGGCTTTGTATTATATACATGACAGGAAGCGAAAAGCCATTAATAAAGGAACCAATACTCCCCAATAACATCATAAAAACATCGTATTTATCTGCTTGATTAAAAAGCCTGATATACAAAGAAAATACTGCTGTTTTTCTTTCCATAATTAAAAATTAAATAAAATTCAATACATGAGAAACTATGTAAATGATAGTAATATCTAGAAATTGCTATATATATGAATGTGTATAGGTGTATAGGTGTGCGTGTGTTTATATACTAAGCATAAAGAATATTGATCATGTATAAGAACCAAGTTCTAGGAAGATACGCACCCACTATGAAGCATGGAATTTTATATTATTTATTTAATATATTTATTTAATTTTTATATATTTTATAATATGGGAGGCAAAGTGGACTGGCAGCTGTTGTTATTGACACTCAAGCTGAGTTTCGAGGTAGTGATATTTAACTATAGAGAGAGATAGAAATCGTTTAAAACATTATTAAGATGTTCGTTACCGCGAAATGAGATGCATGAATTATTGGTTACAAACAGTGATTAAATTATAATATTAAATTAATTTTAATTAAATATTTAATTAAATTAATTTTAACTAACTATGATAAATACTGGGAATAAATACTTATCGTTAATATATTTTAATAGCTATTGCTATAACGCATGACCCTTTTTAAAAGGGAATCGGGAACCTTATTATTGAGTAGCTTTTTCTGTCCTAATATATATATATATATATATATATATATATATATATATATATATATAATTTTCTTCTTCTGTTTAGACATTCTTAATTATGAAGTTTTATAAGTGGGCATCAGAACGTGTAGCTTTTGACCACTTTATTATTATTTTATTGGTCCACGTCTTCCAAAAGGAACACGTGGACTCAACCAGGAATGAATATTCCTTATGGTACGGGGTTAAAATAATTTTTTAATATATTATAGATATATAAATATACAGTAAGTATATAAATTTTGTGATTGGTGGTAACTATAAAACATATAAATATTGTTTATTCTCTATTAAATATTAATGTTAAGGATGTATTTAAAACGTGTCTCATAATGTATTGGTATATATGTTATTTTAATTCTTGCTGTGGCCCCCTTCAAGCATGAGAGTGACTTAGTTATGCTCCACTGCTGGAATTGTTGTTATAAATATTTATTTAATATTAATTTTTAATTTATTAAATATATATGTTCATATATCTCCATGCGTACGCACCATGCATATAAATAAATACATATATGTACATAAATAAATATGACGTGGAAATTATTTTAAATATAACCGTGAATTAACTATTTCTTATAGATTTATTAAATAAATATAAATTGTGGAATTGATTAAATACTATATAAATGATGTACTAGAATGTTTTTAGAATATACTTTTAGTCACGTAAGCACCGTCAACCATAAGATAATACGAGAAAAGGGACGGTGGCGATTGAAGATCCTTTCTTATACAAAGGAATTAAATCTCAAGGTTTTTGCAGTATATACCTGGTACGTTTATAAAAATTGTTTAAATTATTAATTAGTAAATTAAATATAATATATCATTTATTATTTAACATGATATCACACATGCACACACACACACACCAAAATACTTAAAATTAGAGTTTGATGCATGTATAAATTATTAATTAAATTTTTTAAACATTAACTAACAACATTGCAGTACTTTTTAAAATTATGATTACTAAATTTAACTCGTAAACATTAACTAATAGTTAGGAGCTTAACAACGCCATGCACATAATAATTAGGAGCAATTCAAAGGGTTAACTATCTATACGATAATAATTAGCGGTAATTCAAAGATTAACTATTAAAAAGAAATGAACTCCTTAGTATTTATACCATGCTGCTTCTTTATAGTTTACTATTGCTTTCCATGGATTCCGTATCCACCGCTGATACCACTGATTTGTGAGTTCTTTGTACAAAATACACATAGACACACACACACACACATTGCATATGTGTATACACATTGTATACACATGCACTGAGTTTATGTGTTTTTTCTTGTGTAGGATACCCGAAAAGGACGTAAGGAGAATAGGTCCTTCTCCATTTATATGGATAGCACGCATTTTTGAAATTGTATCTATTGTGTTGGTATTCATATGGGCATATAAATATCGAGGTGGCCTTCATAGTTGGAAACATGAAAGTTTAATCTTAAACGTAATAACTGTTAATTTTTATGTAATAAAAACCTTATATATATATATATTGTTTTTACTGCAGTGGCATACAGTTCCCATGCTTATTGGATTCGCTGTTATACCCAGTGAAGGTAGTGATTTAATAATCAATTTTTATAGAATTATAGACTTATATATAGTGATATATGCTGTAGTAAAAAAATGCTACGGATTAGTAATTAAATTAAATTAGTAATTAAACATTTCTGTAGCATTTCTCGATTACGGATTTAATCACTGCTTCTATAGTTTATGTTTAAATAAATGCAGTATATTATTAATAATGTATTGTATTGATTCTTACAGCAATTATGATTTATAAGAGTGTGACGTGGACGAAGGAGAGGCGTAAACTAACTCATTCAATATTACTTGCTATATCTTTTATTCTTGCGATAGTTGGCTCCGTGGCAGTTTACAGATTCCATCGTGCGTTCCATATCGGCCACGTGTACAGTTCTCACTCTTGGATTGGCCTGCTGGCAATAGTTTTCTTCTTTTTTCAGGTGATATTAATATATAATTTTTATATAGTATAAGTTTTTTTTTTAAATATATAATTTTATATAGTTTAAGTTTTTTCAGAATATATATATTTATATGTATGATTTTATTGATCGTTCCATACATTCTCGAACTACATGTGGTCTACCTTCGTATTCTGATCGTATTCTTTGTTTGTTTTAAATAGTTATTTAAACTCTCTGAAACTTTCGGTTCGCCAGTCATCTTTAGTATACTACAAGTTTTCTCTTTAAAAAATATAAATTATTTTTTATAATAATTAAATTGTATAAACTGCATATATACTACTAATATAAGTAATTTTATGACAGTGGTTGGCTGGAATGATTATATTTTTATACCCAGGATCTGCAACTCAACAAGGAGATTGATACTACCATGGCACAAGTACTTTGGACATCTTATATACATGTTGGCCATTCTGAGTGTTATTACAGGTAATTAACAGCATTAAACATAAATGTTAGATATAGATATAGGTTTTAATATATATATACAAACAAGAGTAATACACACATATATACAACATCCATTACAAGTGTGTGTGTGTGTGTGTTAACAGGTGTGATGGACAAGATGATTGTTTCTACAAGGACTACATGTACTTGGGCGTTATTCACCAGAGGCATATATTGCAAATTTTACTATGCTCAGTGTTTTATTCGTGGCTGGATTCACAGTTCTTGGGGTTATATCGCCACTTTCAAACTAAACCTGGTTAATTTTACCATTTTAATATATCTATATATCTAATATATAAATAACGTGATATACAACTAACTCTAACTCTCTCTCTCTCCTCTCTCTCTCTCTCTCTTCTATATAATATATATAATATATATTAAAACTTATACTTATATATTTCGGAAACTCATTACACACCGTAAATTTATACATAAGATATATATCACTTAATCGACTTCTGGTTAATATTTAAATGTTTAAATCGTTAATGCCAATTAAGATATATTTAAGCTTTATTTATCGCTTACCAAAACTCATGTGTACCAGTATTTATATTAACCAGCGTCCACGCTCCGTAACTACAAAACCCCGAGTGATCACGTGCTGTGTGTGTATGTGTGCGTATGTTGTTGTGTATGCTCATATGTTTAATGTAATCTCAACAGATAATATAAGGTTACCTGATTGACAAAATCCGTCTATAATATACACCGTTTTCCTCCAGCTACATTAAGAACATATTAACTACAAATCAGAACTTAAAATCAAACAATACGGATTATGTTTACCTCTATATAATGTATTTTATGTCACTGCTTCTTACGAAGTTTGAGCTGCATCACAAAAAGATATTAATACACGTGTGTGTGTGTGTTTATTTCGTACAACATGCTAGACACACGACACACATACACACAGGGTGGACTTTGCGTTGAAGTATTATATACATAAATTATGCATATAAATATGTGTATATATATATAATATATATATATATTATATATATATAATATATATATATATATATATATATATATATATACACACCCGATAGCATTGTCCATATGTATATATTGATACCTTTCCCTTAGCAGCGGATGTTAGACTAGCTCTCTTAACTGTAACGGAAGGACTTTCCACTAAACAGCTGTTTAAACACTCCGTACTCCTTAAACAGCTCTTCATTTTGTTAACAGTATATTCCGTTCGTTTAACAGACTTAACAGAATCCGAAAACAAAGCACCTATAATAAAATAATAATAATGAGGAAATATTCTATCATATTTAACCAAAGATATAATCAACCAAGTATAAGTTACACACACACACGTAGAGAGAGGAGCTAAATGAGATATATTTACCCTAACCACTCAACAGACACGCACACACACACACACACATATATCGCACATATATGCAAAAACATTTGAATATATGCATACAACGCTCGCATACACCACACAGAAAACCTTGCCAGCGTAATGCATATTCGCCGGATCTGCAGCAAGTACACGAGCACCTAAGCAGAAAGACACGTCCGTACACCAGCCACAATGTATGGGCTTGAACACGCAGCCATCTTCTTCAATCCACACTCCCTTGCTCTCCGGACACGTAGTATCATATAGTGTACGGTCTAAAAACCCGTCTTCTAGGACTATACCTGTACACATATACGATAATATGTGTGTGTGTGTGTGTGTGTGTGTGTGTTTGTGATAACACTTTTTTACGAGTTATAATTAGTAATTAGTAAAACTTCAATCTTTTTATACATAAATATATATGCATATATACAAGTGTGTGTCTGTACACGCACACACATCACCTGAAGAGAGGATGCCTTTGAAAGTGATGTAAAATACGACTTTTTAACAAGTGTAGTTTCACACTGCGAGGTTTGTTTGCCAAGCTCATGACCACATTTTAAACATAGCAGAATATACTCTTGGGAATCATCCGATTGCACAGCAGGTGTCTGTAAGCTATTCGTATCCTAGTATAGTCATTAAACATAAAGTTTAATTATAGCCATCGATCGAGTACATAAGTCAGGTTTGTCATTTAAATATATATATTTATAAAAATGTCTAGTGTTGATGTATATAATTACCAGAAACTATATTGTTTTGATATTAGACTAATTATATTATATGTTAAAATTAATCAATACCTGATCGCAGATTTTCATGTCATCATCAATCGTAGCTGGATATTCTTCTTCTTTAAAACGGGTGGCGGTGGAAGCGTCTCTGGTACAAAAGTATATTTGACAATTGTGATACCATTGAGATATTACGAGAGAGAACTGCAAAATAACAAAAGGTAGTAATATTATGTACATATACATATTATATACAACATAACACACACACACACACACACACATTAGCACAGGCCTGCTTATGCAAGTATATATTATATATTACCTTTTCAGCGTACTCTCGTTTGAGTGTTCCAAATTTGAAGGCCCGTTGTCCTAAATACGTGCATACAAGCATAAAATAACAACCACATACACACATACATACATATATATAACATGCACACACCTTGGGTCTACAAGAGTTACCACCAGGCGTGTGTTGGCTTTCATAGTTCCTCTCCATATCGATGTAATCCTCATCTACTAAAGAAATAAAATGATAACAAAAACATAATCCACAATAGTATATCGTTCAGATTGGTATAACGAACACACACACCTGCACGCAGGCATGCAAACACACACACACACAGAGCACACGTACCCTCTGGAACAGTGACCGGTTTTCTATAATGTATGGGGTTTCTGGAACAGTAGAAGAATATTCTACATCAGAAAGTTGCGTGCATATCGAGTTCTCTGGAAAGCTGCAGTAAGCAGAAGGCTAGTTCAAAGCACACACAAATGACATAGTACATATGTGTGTGTTAAGTGGTGTGTAAATGTATTTGCACCTTCTGAATGTTCTTTCATGATAAGCAGTTGACTGTTGCAAAGGAGAAGACTTTGGCGTTAAAAATGGCTTCTCATATACATCCTATGTACAAATTTCAATAGTAAAACATATTAGCTATTTGTAAGACAAAATAATCTATTAACTAGAGTTTTATGTTAAAATAGATTTATAGTATTTAATTTAATCATAGATATTAAAGTATACTATGTTTAAATAGTTTAGCGATATATATATATATAGTTGACACTAAATAGATGAACTGCTCAATCAACACACCTTTCTGATAATGTATGGAAGTGATGAGGGAACACTTGAAAGTTGTGATTTCGGTGAAAAAATTTCGCATTGCGTAATTTGGACTTGAGGACTGTAAAAAAACATTACTTAATTAATACAAAATCAAGTTATGTAATAGAAATAAAGTAATAACACGTATATACTTATTATAAATCGTATTATATGTTAGCATGACACTCAAATCAGATAAATGATTGTACGTAGCTAAGTTATATCCTAGTTTTAATCATGTACATACATACCATTTGAATGTGTTTTCCAGGTCGAGTGTTGTAAAGGCAAAGGTCGTTGTATTTTACTTATCCCTTGCTTGTCCTGCATAAACGTATTATACATATCTAAGGCCGTATGTACACACACACACACGTACGCGCACACACACACACACATTGAATTTGTGAAAGAACATTTGCAGGTCTCTGAGAGCTTCTTCAAAGGACCCTGGCCGTGTAATAGAATTCCTTAACCACTTTGACATATATCCCGTGTAGTTTGGCTTGTTAAAACGCTCATCTAGAAATAAAAAGAGTTAACATCTACAAATAAAAAGACTATATGCACGTATACATGCGCACATGTGTATGCGTGTGTAACTTACCCAGAAGCACAATGGCTCCATAGTCATCACGATGGCGAATGCAACGACCTGAAACACATTGATAATTTATAATATTGATAATTTTACTAAACTCCCTGACTATATATCGATAGTTTTACTATATGTGGACATTAATGATATATACAACAAATATAGATATAGATATAGAAAATTTTAAGTGTGTATATAGTATACTCACCTACGGCTTGATTTAAAGCTCGAAAAGCTTGATAGGAATACCACTGGTCACCACCTAAGAGACACTTTAAATTTTTTGCCCATCGTTATATTGCTTTTCATAGACACTTGAACATCCTTTCTAATAAACATTAATTAATATAAGACACACAAAAGGTTATATGTTCAGGAGTGTGTGTTTGTGTGTGTGGTTGTTTACATTCTCATATATATAAACGAAGAAAACCAGCACTTACAGGTTTGGAAAAGGAATCCCAACGACGATCTGTAATACTAGTTAAGTCTACAATTTATCATATATCTGTGTATCTATATGTGTCGTTCTGTGTGTGTGTGTGCATAAATATACACAAAGGATACAACAATGCGAGCATTCTCATCAGAGAAGTTTATTCCTTCCGAAACCTGGATAAACCGAACTTTAGTTAATATCACACACACACACACAACCATGTGTCTCCTGCTCTATTTAGATGAAAAATAAAACATAAAAAATGCTATGTATATATGTAAATGTGTATGAGTATGTGCATATTGTGTGTTGTCTGCGTATACGTATGTATACACATACCTTTCCTCTACACACTGCCAGGAGAGCAGCCCCATTACGATTCCCAGGAGTAGAGTTTTTGAAAATAGATTTCTTTTTTTGTTTTGAACTCCTTTTAACCTCATTCCCTCCACGTATAGCGTTATAGTATCCATTTAAAACTTCTTCAAAATTCTCTGTATGTCCCCGTGGTTCTGCAGTACAGACGTGTGTATGTAAGTATGTGTGTCTGTACGTGTGTATGAGAGAAAAGTGAGAGAGAGACCTACATACAACAGGTATGGTGGACAAGTATATATATGTTACAATCGTATTAAATGTTTCTTAATTAATTTGTTAATATTAATATTATTCATGAAAGTAATAATACGACTATTAGTAATGAATAAATACTTACCAACAAGAGAGTTTTCGCATCTGATAGTCTTTTCCACTGTCCAGTATTTTTCCATCTATTGCATAGTTTTTGCAATAGTCTATAGCTTGGAAAAAATATCAATGCGCCATCGGGTACCACTTTGCATATTTGCTCTAATGCCACTCCCAGGGCATCCTGTTTATACACCATAATTAACATACATACATACAAACATATATATATATATATATATATATATATAATATATATATATATATGAGAAATAGAGAAATACACATCTAAACAATAACTAATGTAGTTCATATATATGTGTGTTGTGTATATGTTTGGTGTGCACAAAGCCAATCGACTGCATCATGTATAGTGTTTATATATACGTACATATATGCTATGCAGTAGGTCTGCTGTGTACATTATTTAGAAATAGGTATATATATGAGTATTCTCATATATGAATGATATTATATACATGTTAGTATATATATAATATATATTTATATATACAGTACGTGTATGTAGTGTATGTATAATATTTAAACCTGGAAGGATGATTATCTGCATGTTTATAGCTTGCATTGAGTGGCACATTGTCTGGACCAACAGAGATAACCGACACAACAACTGTTCAAATAACAATTGTTAGAGAGAGAGAGAGAGAGAAGTTTTGCACATGTACACACACACAAACACGCTAACCTGATTATCCATGTCTATGTATTGGTCCTTCAATAGAAACTTCGAATGTAGCCCAAGCTCAGAAGCAAAGGATCCCATGGGGATAATGTCCTTACATGACATAATATAAATTACTATAATTTTTATAACTTTAATATAAATTAAAAGTTAATTTTTATAACTTTATACATTGTAAATAATATCTACAATAAAATATAATACTTACCCAGAAGTTTATAAACATTTAGAAGCTGATGCAACTCATCAAATACTACAGCAGGATTTAAACACAAAAGCTTAAGGAGTAACCCACCCTTGTGTACTTAAAGCTAAAAAACTTATATTAGTTTAACCGGTGCGTGTGTCTTTATACAGTATAACCTTCGTCCTTTTGATGAATTTCTGCACGACGAGCTGATAGTCATGTATATATTCCGGCTTCGACAACATAACTTCAATGATGAGAACAGACCTGCTCAAGAATTACTTAAGTGCAAGCTTAATTGTTTGATATACCTTCTAATGCACTTGCAGCTCGTCCACTGAGATGAGGTTTTTCTGGATCTGGATCCTGAGCAGCTCCTGTGGCTTTTATGATATCACTTCATTAGCTATGCATACAAACATGATGTGTGTTCCGTACATTTGCATATATATAAATATATGTATGTGCATGTTACCTTAGTAGCACATTCTAACAAAATAGAAAATGACTCTGATGAAATACACAGCTTGTAATTCCTCCTTCGCTTTGAAACCAGCCCAGCTGTATTTCATATAGTAGGATCAAGTGTGTGTGTGTGTGTGTGTGTGTGAGAGAGAGAGAGAGAGAGAGAGAGAGATTAGCATATAAACCAACAAGAAATATAGAAGTATATAAGTAAAGATTGACTTGCCTCGCATAATATGCTCTGGTTCTCGTCTTGTTAGCTTATTCTCCTGTTGAGTTATCCATATCAAGAGTTCCTACACGAGGATCAGACACGAATATATAATATATATATAATATAGATAGATAGATAGATAGATAGATAGATGATGATAGATAGATAGAGAGAGAGAGAGAGAGAGAGAAACACACACACACACACATACAGCTTATTCCATATGGTATGTATCTTGTGCTTACGCGTTTGCGTGTATGTGTGTGTGTACGTACCTGAACCATCTCGAAAGAGGATGATACACTCCGAAGACTCTTTGACGAGCTCAACTGTTCCAGTTCATTTCGCAGAGCTACAAAAGACTCACTACATTATATATGACATCACATAATAATATGTGTTCTGATTATACTATTATCCTATAGTTATGTATTATATGCAAGCTTGCGTGCGTCTGTGTGTGTAAACTTGCCTTCTAGTAAACTTGTTTCTAAATCAACACTCCCGGCTTCACGTGACATGTCCTCGATGTTACTGAAAAATAACAATAATTCAATTCATTGTACGTATATTGGCATCAGTAGTACACATCATATAGTAATAACAGTAAACAATAAAATTAATATAATTACATTGTATTGATTAATACTTACTGAGCCTCGTCGAAAATGATAATAGATCCGCGAATATCCACTTCCATGGCCTTACGAAATATTGGATTGAGAATATAATTATAAGGACAAAACACAATACTGGCATCCGCAGCCATAGCTCGTGATGCAAAGTATGCACAACCTACAAGTAAAAATGTTAATAAAAGACAAGTAAATCAGCATATTATAGTAGTTATATGAAATATACTCATGCGATAGCATGTTATAGTTGTTAATTACATTGCATCATATATAAATGTATGCAAAGTTTACCTCTAACGGAATGAGCTAGATTTACGAGGTCCTCAATATCATGAGCTTCATGGCAACCTCCCTTTTGGATTGATGGATGATGCTTCAATTTCTGCATATTCCTGCATGCAAAAGACATTACATGCGTGCGTGTATGTGTCTGGAACTTACTTAAACTGGGGACATGCTTTGTTGGGATCCTTCAAGAGTATTTTGCTGTGAAAAAGCCAGTGAATATTAAACTAGAATTACTTAAATGCTAGTTTACATGTAAAATTGTTAAAACCTTACCATTCTTCATCAAGGTTTGCTTTCTTGCACACGTATTGGTTGGTGCAATAGTGCTTCCTTGCAGCCTACACATTGTCCATATAATATACGTATATCTATATATATAAATATAAATATGTACAACTATAGTATGCTATAGTTATTTTAAATATATGGTATATGTGAATATTGGAATTTCGTTGTTATACTCTGAAATATGACTTACATATGAACTTACCAAAATGGCCATTGGAACACGGTAGTTGGTTTTCCTAAGCTCACGGATGATCTGAGATATTTGCGAATGTGTTCTCCTAAGGAAAAGAAAGACTGTTTATATCTACATTAAATATATTCATTAACTGCATCTCTAAATAAATCACACATATTTAATGTCTATGTGTACGTTTGTCTGTAGAAACACGTATATATAGATTGATACACGTACATATACACATATACAAACTTCATATGAATATATATACTCATATACGCATAGACAAATTCTTTATAAATATATGACCGTACATATATTATATGCTAGCCAGCGCCCCCCCGCGCGTACACACACATACACTTACGTTGCAAAGAAAATGGTAGGTGGTTTATTTTTCTTTGCTTGCTTCTTATCTTCAGCAGTCTGTGTAGATTCCTCTGGAATAAAACCTCCACCAACAATATTCGCAGGACCAGATTGGTTAGGAACATTCGTTTTACGTTGTTGTTGCCACGCTAATGCAGCACAAAGCTGTATACACATTTATAATCAATACACACACATATGACATATATGTATGTATTTATATAAATAGATTCAATATGTGCTTGAACACATTCCTCATGCACATATATTTAGTGACATCACGCAGGCACACACACACACACAAGTATGTGAACATAGGCATCATATGAGACTGCATTAAACATTTCATGAAGGGCTCTATACCATGAATATATACATTAAATATTGTACACACATATACGCACACGCAAACACCACACACGGTACAGTTACCAGTGCGAGGGATTTTCCAGACCCTGTTGGAGACTCTAGGAGTGCATTACAGTGAGTTTCGGGATCACGGAAAGCTTTGTCTAATGTGGTGATTATCTTTCCCATAAACGCGACTTGTGGCCCGTAAGCTTTGTATGGAAATTCCACCTTGATGCCCCCAATCTGGTACACCTGCTTCCGACTCTCCATTCTGCAACATAAATATGAATATACGTCTGTGTGCATACACACACACACACAGATAGATAGATAGATAGATATGCATTTTATCCATATATATTCTGTGTACCTGTGTATGTGTTTACGATAATGCATGCGTCTTTGGGTATATACCATCTTCATATCTAAGTATATAAATACATAAATAAATATGCAGACACGTACAAATGTATGTCTATGTGCGTGTACGTATAGACAAATAGAGAAATATGCATATACATGTAAGTTCATGCATTCATAATTATGAATCCAATAGAACTTAATATCAGACATAGTAGCAGCTTATGAACATTACGCTTAATATTAAAATCATAACACACACACAACACACACACACACACAACACACACACACACACACACACACACATATATATATATATATATATATATATATATTGTGTGTGTGTCCACAAACAAGATAACCCATATTTATAGAGTTACTAGCTGTACATTCGCACACACATGAAATATCCTTTTTTAAAGCTAGATCGGATTATTTCTCTAATTAAAGAATTAAAATAGCATTAATTACATTATTACCTTATAAAAGTCGAAGAATGCGTGCCCGTCCTTCAGCTCCGCATCGCCTTCGCCGCCGCAAGAACCCTAGAGCACTAGGGCAGAGCCCATTTGAAATTTAGGCGGGAAAGTTAATAAAGTAATAATACTTAATTAGTGAATTAATTTAATCTCTAAAATCCATCTTCAGGAATATTCCTAAACCTTTAGGCACATAGTCGACTGATGTGTAAGGTTTGAAAGGTACCCCAACAAGGTTCGAACTCATGGCCTTTTGCATGTAAAGCATCCTCATCCTCAAAATTCATGGCTCGACAAGGTTCATCTTGACGCCTCCTGGGTGTTGCTCATAAGTTTATGGCCTCAATGAGGTTGGAACTCATTGCATTCTAGGTGTCTTGATGCCTCGTGGGTGTTGCCTCATATAAGTTTATGGCTCAGTGAGGAGGATCGAACTCACTTCATTCTAGGTGTCGCCTCTAGGTGTTACCTCATAAGTTTATGGCCTGAGTGAGGTTCGAACACACTGCATTCTAGGTGCCGCCTATGGATGTTGCCTAATAAGTTTATGGCCTCATTGAGGTTTGAAGTCATTGCATTCTAGGTGTTGCCTCATGTGTTTTGCCAAGAATGAGGCAACACCCAATATAGCCCAATGAGGTTTGAATTCATGTAGGCACAACATTTCCCTCTCTTCTTAAGTTAACAAAGCAAAAGACCAATTGGTGTTTATAAGAAGGTCCTTGATCATGATGACTCAGGTCCGTTTAGCTTTTTTTTTATATATCTCACATATCTTACAATCTTACCTAGGTTGTCAACTCACCAGATTAGAACTATGACACTCACAATTCCTTTGGAAAAGTGGATGTCCTCGTTCATAAACTCAAGGGTTGCTACTATGTCTTCTTCTAAGGGTCACTCATGACAGGTAGCCTATCTCAGAAGCGATCTACATGTTGATCGCATGGCTCGCACCCAATTAAAAGGCAATATACACGTTGACCACATAGTTGTGCTCGCATCACATGTCAATTGGATTGGTTACTTGTCATGAGTGACCCTTGGAGGAAGGCATAGTAGCAACCCTTGAGTTCGTGGATGAGGACATCCTTAGGGTTGCACTAACCCACACTCTAAAATCCCCACCCCCTCAGGTAGGGTTTAGGAGTAGGAATTAGGTTTAAGATAAGCTCATCTCATTAACTAAAGGACTAGCATTCCGTGCCCACTTACACGTATAAGAAAAGAGGGGGGAGGTTCCGTCACATAAATAAAGTAGAGTATATGTAGAAGAGTTCTTGGGTTCATAACAGAGTTTATTATTTTTCTACTTGTGCAAGCTTTAGCTTGCATCGTCAAGGCACAACTCTTTTCAACTTCTACCTTAACGTTAGCAATTCCATGCATGGGAGGTTTTATCAGACAACACATTCAAAGGGTTAAGGCTCGTCTTCAGCCTCCTCCTTCATATTAAGTTAAAAATAGCATTCATAACTAAGCAGGGCACATTCATGTCCTTGTTCAACTGTGGGCATGAAATCTTAGGTGATTTGTTTTCCTTACCGAGTTCTTGAAAAGGGGCTATGGCATGATAACACACATCTAGGAAATAGTGACACATGAAGGTATGACACTAGGCACATAGTGCAATGCCTAAGACATACCTTTTGGAGTTGTCTCATGGGTTAACACCGAGGGGTTGGATACTCTAGTAAGTAGGCGTACTTGTGCTCTCATCATGGTGCTAAGCCTTGGGCATTGGCTCAAGGAGGTTACATCTCGAAATTAGGTGTGTTATTGACACACTTGGCTAGAGGGTGTTTTTCTTAGGATTCAAGGGTTGAACAATTTAAGCTCATTAGTAGGAACCCATTCGTGAAGCATTTATAGGGTGTGTACTTAAGGTTATCCAAACCTAACCTTGGGGAGTTTGTTTAGTAAAACACTCATGTCGGAGTTTTAACCTAAAAGGGCCAACATGTGGCTGCCAAGTGGCCTTTCAGCGTCATTATCTTGTGTGAGCAATGTTAAGTCTTCCGATGACCCCAAGAGCCTGACTCAAATGCCTAATTAAGTAGAAGACTTAGAGTCCTACCTTAAGTCCCCTATAATGACTATTCCCCGAACTTGAGAAGATAACACGAGTAAACTTTAGGATCTTGTCCCAATAAACCTAGATATGCTATGCCCTAACCTTATCAAGGAAACGTGACTTAAACATACCCCCATGACAAAGTTAAGACATTGTTACTTACCTACCCACAGTGTTTCGCCAAATTCCGGGGAACTATGACATGCTACCGTTTTATTTTTAAAATTTTCAGGTTCCAAAAATAATATAGGAAGTGGTTCCTTTTACATTTTTTAAATATAGGAAAACTGCCTTCTTAAATTAATATAAAAGGAAAGTTTGAAGGTTTAATTTAAACTTTTTAAGAAATACTTTTTATATATAGTAGTATATTCTTTCAAATATGCTATTGAATATTCTAAAGAATATATAAAAATATACTTTAATTAATGTGAACTACCAACTACTGCATTGAGTAGTTCAACGTAGTAAATTGAGTAGTTCACATTAATTAAGTATATTTTCATATATTCCTTTAGATCTTATGGAGAATGAGCAACATGAGCTTGAGCATGAGCGTAAGAGGAAAAAAATGAGAAATGGACCATTGGATAGCTGGTTTGGCAGAGTAGAAAAAGCATTGAATCAGGAAGCTGAGGTGGTGATTGAAAATCAAGAGCCTGAAGAAAACAGGATCAAGATGCAAGAAAGCTTTGGAAATCAAGCTGGGTGTTAGAGTATGATTGGCTGAGATTTGATTATGATAAAGGAAGAGTGTTTTGTGTAGCTTGCAAGCAGGATAGGGGTAACAGACTGCTTTTGGCAAGAATGGAGCTACAAATATCAGAACTTCAGCCTTTCAAGAACATGCTAGAAGCTCAGCTCACAAGAATGCCATATGGTTGATGGAAAAAGGAAAAGGTTCTTTGGATATAGTTGTTGAGAAGCAGCAAGTTCATGTGGATGAGCAGCTAACAACACTCTTCAAGGCTGCTTTATTTGTTGGAAAAGAGGATCTCTCCCTCAACAAGTTTCAATCTTTGTGCTTGCTCTTGAAGTCTACTGGTTGTCATTTGCCTTCACATTACAACAATGACAAGGCATGCAAAAAGTTCATCTCTAGCATCAGCCACATTTTAGAGAAGAATGTTTCTCAAAGGATCAATCAAAGTCCTTGGTTTGGGCTTATGATTGATGAGGCCACAGATATAAGCACTGTTCAGCACTTGATTTGCTATGTTTGCTACGTTGAAGAGGCCGAAGTTAAGCATGCTTATTTAGGATTATTAGCCTTAACAGATAATAATGCAGAGGCTATTTTCAAAAAATTATGGAGCTTGGTTTGGACATGAGCAAGCTAGTAGCATTTGGCAGCGATGGAGCCTCTGTGATGGTAGGGAGAAATACTGGAGTTGCTACAAGGTTGAAGCAAGTCAATCCTTTCATCACATCTTTGCATTGTGTAGCTCATAGAAGTAATCTGGCAGTGGGGGATTGTGCAAAGGATGTGAGGTGCAAAGAGATGATGACAAGAGTGGATAAATTGGTGAATTCTGTAGCAGCCTTTTTTTCTAGGAGCTCTCAAAGATCAAGTCACTTGCAAAGCTTACAGGAAGAACTTGCTTATATTCCAAGTAAGCTTGAAGCAATTCAAGGGACCAGATGGTTGTCTAGACATGCAGCTGTTGACAAGCTTTGTACAAACTTTGAGCCTGTCATGGAGATCTTGAAAGAGGAGAAACCTACTCTTTTCCAGAAGCTAGCAGATTTTACAGTGGTTTATGTATTGCATTTTCTGGCTGATGTTTTACGTCTGGTCACTGACTTGAACCTTGACTTTCAGAAAAATGTTTTGGACGTAACCTTAGTGGCAGGACTAGTGGAGACATGCATCAGACAAATAGAGATGGAGTTTCTAGAGGAAGCACCTATGGATCTTAATGCCTCAAAGACAGACAGCAAAGGGTATGTACTTGTTCCTGATTATGGTCCAACAGATGGACAATTGCATGCACTTAGAGGGGCTGTGAAAGGATGTTTTATAGAGGGATTGAACTAGATAGAAGTGTGGATGGAAAAACGGATTTAGATTTGGCTCTCCAGTTCCAGCAAGACTTCTCAAAAGTGGTGGTGGAGAGTTTAAAGAGAAGGTTTAAGGAGGCATGTGTCTTGGAGAACTTCAAAGCACTTAGTCCTTTGCATATGCCTACAAGTAATAGAGCTTTGAAGGATTATGGTATTTTGGAAGTTGATGCTCTTTTGAGGTTTTATGGAGAAGACAAACAGGTTGCTGGGAAGAGCTTTCTCAAGCTCTTATCTAAGGAAGCTGTTCTAGTGAGTACAAGAAGTTCAAAGTTCAAGCTTCAACAGAATGGCAAGGAAAAAGTTTCTTGGAGGTGATGAAGATTATTATGTCTGTGAGAGCTTACCAAGAGAAGTACTCAGAGCTTGTTAAGCTGGGAGGACTTGGAATGGTTCAGTGTTGTAGTACAGCTATCTGTGAAAGAGGATTCAGCAAGCTAAGCCATATCAAAGATAAGTGGAGAAACAGATTGAAAACCAGCACTATGGATTCTCTGTTGAGAATTGCTTTACAGGGGCCACCAATGGAAAAACTTGATGAGTTTCCCATTCATCTAGCAGTTCAACATTGGAAAGCTTCTGGGAAGTATGCTAAGCATCTCATGTAAAAAGGTACCATTTAAAATCACAAGTTTTAGAAATCTTACTTATAAATTTTTTTAATTACAGGAAGTTTACGGCTGGATTTTCATATTTCCTTTTTTATTTCAAAGTTGTAGGAAATTTTATAAGTTAAAATTTTAAATTTTGTAAACACTGCTACCCACATTTGAGAGTATAGGGCAACAAGGAACCATGACAAACCCTTGAGGGTTTGAGTGATCAAGTCATACCCTAGACTTAGGACTAGTACTTAGTAAGATCATGAATGTGCACCATATGTGAACACGAGTGTTCTACTAAGTAAACTCCCTAAGACTAGGTTTGGATAATCCTAAGTACATAACCTTGTGAGTGCTTCACGAAAGAGCTTTTACAAATGAGTTTAGGTTGTTTAACCCTTAGATCCTAAGGAGAACACCCCCTAACCAAGTGTGCTAAAGCACACCTAGTTACGAGACTTAACATTCCTTGAGATGATACCCAAGGCTTAGTAGCCTAGTGCAAGTATCCAACCCCTTGTCGACAAAGCCATGACAAAGGGCGTGCCTTGTGCGTTGTACCGTGTGTTGTTTAGTCCAGTATCATATCTTCATGCCTTCCACGATGTGGGTTATCATGTCATAGCCCCTTAGATTTAAGAGTTGTGCCAAGTGCCACAAATGTGGTTCCTAAATGGCAACTCTAGAACCCCTTAATGAACCCTTAGAAACTGGGTACAGTTGGATAAGGACATGGATGTGCCTTGCTTAGTTGTGAGTGCCACCTAGCTTGACATGGAGAAGGAGGATGGAGACATACCTCAACCTTTAACCCTTGGAACGTGCATTTTAACAAGACTTTCGAGTCATGGATTCACCAACTTTAAAGATAGGCTACCCTGAAAGTGCTTATGTACCTATATTGTTTGGAAGTTAGGGGGGCACAACAGAGGGTTGTGCCTTAATGACACAAGCTAAAGCTTGCATCGTAAAAAAAGTAACAAACTCAGTCATAAACTCATAAGCTTTCCTACATATACTCTACCTTATTTATGTGATAGAGCCCCCCCATGCTTTCCTAATTGAGTAAGAGGGCTGGCACGGAATGTTAGTCCTTTAGTTAATGAGATGAGCTTACCTTAAACCTAACTCCTACCCTACTTGAGGGTCTGGATTTTAGGACGTGGGTTAAGGAAATCCTAGGGGTGTTCAAAACCCTATTTAACATGCCAAACTCATTTGCATTAACCAATAAACCTAATTAGAACGTCAAAAGTGGGGGTGGGTTTTTTAGAAGGTAAGTGTTACCTCGCTTAGAGTTTCTCGTGATATCTAAAGAGAGTCGACCTGACTATTTATAAACACTTAAGTGCATTAAGCGAGGCTGTTTCTCACTACATTTAAGGTCCATCAACATAGTACAATAAATCCATGTCTTCACTAAGTACTAACCCTAAGACTAAGGTATGACTTGACCACTCACCAAGTTAGAACTATGACACTCTCTACCCATTTGAGAAAGTGGATGCCCTCATCCACAGACTCAAGAGGTTACTACTATGCCTTCCTCCAGAAGGTGCAGCCAGAGGCGTTTCTACTCATGCCCTTCCTCCTAGAAGGTGCAACCAAAGGCGTTTCTACTCACACTTGGTTTTACTACAGAGTCGCTTACTTAATTAAACCCCTCGATCACATGTGTATAGCTAAGCGGTTCTGTGATTACCTCTGGCCCAATTAACATGTGATGCAAGTACAGCTAGCGAGCTGGGTGTGATTTATTGTACTATGTTTGGACTCCAGATGTAGTGAGAAATAACCTCGCATAAGTAGAACCAAGCGTGAGTAGAAACGCCTTTGGTTGCACCTTCTAGGAGGAAGGGCATGAGTAGAAACGCCTTTGGTTGCACCTTCTAGGAGGAAGGGCATGAGTAGAAACGCCTCTAGCTGCACCTTCTGGAGGAAGGCATAGTAGCAACCCCTTGAGTCTGTGGTTGAGGGCATTCACTTTCTCAAATGGGTAGAGAGTGTCATAGTTCTAACCTGGTGAGTGGTCAAGTCATACCTAAGACCACTTTCTCAAATGGGTAGAGAGTGTCACAGTTCTAACCTGGTGAGTGGTCAAGTCATACCTTAGTCTTAGGGAGAGTACTTGGTGAAGACATGAGTGTGATTTATACTTAGTCTTAGGGTTAGTACTTGGTGAAGACATGAGTGTGATTTATTGTACTATGTTGATGGACCCTAGACACAACCTTAGTGGCGTGAGCTTTACTCGAACATGGGATTGCTCTGGTACCAAATGTTACAACATTTTTCTCTCCCCTTATGCCAACTAGGCAAAAGGCCAATTGGTGTTTATGAGAAGGCCCCTGGTCATGATGACTCAATTACGCTTGAGTCTTTTGCCCACATATCCCACAATCTTTACCCATGTAGTCAACCCACTAGGTTAGAACTATGACACAAACCCTTATGGGTTAGCCATGATTAAGGGCCTCCCTTATCACCCTAAAGGGGTTGTACTTCCCGATAAGGGCGATTCTTCAAGGGGTAAGTTATAATGCTTAAGGGTTTGGGGCATGAGTTTGTATAGGTTTTTTGGGGCAAGATCCTAAAGTTTAATTGGATTATCCTTTAAGGTTCATTCTAAAGGACTTAAGATAAGACCCTAAGTCTTATACATATAAGTCAAGCTCTAGGGGTTGTCTTGTAAGACTTAGCATTACTCACACATGAAATTGATGTTGGATGGCCACATGGCAACATATAACTCTTAGTCATGATGACCTAAGTCCGCTTGAGTCTTTTCCTATATATCCCACATATCCACAATCTTTACCTTGGTATCAACCCACCAGGTTAGAACTATGACACATGTTATGTGCCAAGAATGAGGAAATACTAAGTTCCTAGCTCAATGACATTTGAACCCTATGGTTTGAACTTACAACCTTTTGAGTGTCAGTGTCAAGAATGCAGAGACTCAAAGTGCATGACCCCAACAAGGTTTGAACTTGTGGCATTTTAGGTTATCCTGACAACACCCAAGTTTATGGTCTGAATTCACAATCATTTAGGTGTTGTTGAATCCTCTACGTTGAAGACAAGTGATGCCTCATCCTTTACGATAAGGATGGGTGATGTATGAGTGATGCACCATGCTTGGCTCTAAGGATGAGTGTGGTATTACCATCCTCATTGCTGAGGATGAGGCAACCCCATCCATCTTTATCAATTCAATTTTATTTCAAAAGGCTCTTATGCTCTTGAAGCCTATAATATATCTTGTTATAAACCTTATAGGGCAAATTATAATACCACTAATAGAAAACAGTGTCTCTCGTCTCCATGGTATGGAACATAATCTTAATAGGCATGGATACACCCCACCTAAATGAAATTTAAAACCTATCAGCAGCATAATTTACTTTCCTCTTTCCACCATGTCAAACTTGATATAAAAAATAATCTACAGCCTGTATCACATTATCATCTTCCTAAATTTCGGTGTAACTTTCAAAAATAGGGTTCTAGCCTCTCTTCTCCATTCTCTATACTAAAAGAAGGGGAAACCATTGGAATACTAACTTGTTTTACATTAAGGTCTTTGATTGACAAACTTATACTCTTGAAACTCCTTGCTTTCGAGGAGCTCCTTCCTCATTGACCACTTTCTTGCCATCCTTGTGTACTCTAGGGATGTCAATATAGCTGCAGATCTTAAAAACCTGTCTTCCTTCTTCTGAGATTCCAACTCTATGAGCCAAACGTTGTGGGAGCACTCCTTAATCTCCATCTCTTCCCTCTCCTCTGAAGAAGCGGGTAGATGGTGACACTGAAAGCTTTGCCATTGAGTATTGAGGGTTCTTGCTCGGCTTTGTCTGGGTTTGGACTTTACATTCGGCGCTCGTGGTTGGTGCATGCGTCCGAATTGCAGTCCGCAAAATAAACAATACATTAGAGACTATTGCAATTGCAAGAAACTTCTTCATACCCACATACTTCAGCAAGTCGAGAGTAATGAGTATGAAACCTAAATTACTGGAGTTGTTTTTATACACATGGATGTTGAAATCACGTGAAAACACATGTACTTGTACACTGCAAAAAAACAACGCAATTGGTATGTTCTTGTTAAGTTCTCTTAAGGATTTATCTTGTTTACACATCTCTTTTACTTAAATCTCTTAATACACCGAGATCTTAAAGTGCTGTATACTTGTCCTTAACGCCGAGCACAACATTGTATACAGATTTCATTAGTTTCAATTGTCAATACATAGATTTCAACATGGAATAACTTAAATTCCCGGAGTTTTTATCACGGCACCGGATAATATAAGCATATTTATTGCTGTACATATGTGCCTCACAATATATAGTTATATATACGATATAATGCACATTTGTTCATGATCGAGGTACATACATGTAGTTAACATCTTGCGGTGTAAGTATACAGTGATACCACTCCCCCTCATCTATATCTTAATTAGAAAACCAATTTAATTATGATTAAACAATTTATAGTCCCAAACCATCGCCTTCGTCCCTAAACAACGTTAATGGGCCTGAACAAGACTACATTTTAAACCTTTCAGCCAAGTATTCCACGAGCATCCATCCTCAAGTAATTAACACATGTTAAAAGTTGTCACAAACGTTTTGGGCTTTTTCTTTTTTCCTAAAGGCTTTTGTCCTACCAATTATGAGTTTTTATTCATCTTAATTGAAAACCAAGTTTAATTATGATTGAGTTTCCTCTTCCAGTGTAAAATTTATACTCTTTGAGTACCCTGGATCGAGTTTACAGTACGTATCCCAAACCATCCGCTTCATCCTTAAACTACCAAATACAACGTTAATGGGCCTAAATACTCCTGGCATAAACTGCATGTCGAACCTCTCAGCCCAATATTCCATGAGAAACCTCTTATCAATCCTCAAAACTTCATACAGAAAGTAATTAACACACTCTATTGGGATTTCACCTTCTTCAAACTCTGGCGCACCCTTGAGAATAAGAGTTTTTGGCCACTTTTTTTCGTTCTTCATGTGCCCTTTTTTGTTCCTGGTGCTGAAAAGAGAGAAGGGAAAATATATTAAACAATACTAAATTAAGAAACAACATAATCACCTGTTTTGTCGTGAGATCTTTCTTAAACTTGTACCCTTTAAGATCTTTCAAGCTAAGTACCTCTTCCATCCTGAGATCACTAGAGAACTTAAGAATTACGTGTCTCCCTTCTCTTCCCACTACAAGAGGAATCTCAACACTTCTGCCCAGCTCTGCGAAAACCTTCTTAATGCGCTCGTTTAAGTTTTCATCCTTCTCGTAATGCAATAGAAGGCGTACTTGATGCGCTCGCTCCTTGAGTTCCTCCTCCTCATGTGCCGAAGCATGCAGATCCTTGCTATAGGAAGTAGAACAACCCATGGTGTTGTTGGATGCCATATAGATAAAACCTAAAATGAGGTGCCCTTAAATTCCTAAGATATATTCACGCTCTTTTATACACGTTTGAGGAGAATATTCTTTGGATATTGAGTTCCACGCGCCCCACACGTGAAAACGCGTGTACTTGTACATTCAAATAAACTACAATATATAATCATATATATGATATAATGCACATTTGTTCATGATCCAGGTACATACATGTAGTTAACCATGCCAACATCTTACGGTGTAAGTATACAGTGATACCACTCCCCTCATCTATACGACTCACATGCACGCTGTCTTTCTTATTACATATTGTCCAATGTGCCCTGTGCAAAAAGAGATTTACCATCGATATATATACATTCAACAAGAATTGGTCCACTTAAAAAAATACTAAAACATGTAAAAGATTTTAAAATGTAGTTTCCTGTGCAATGCATATATGTGTGTAAGCAAACACATGCATGGGTGTTTGACTTACCTCTTATGTACACACTTAGATTCCAACCATGTTAGAAGAATTTCTCACATTCCAATAAAATAAGTGTATGTTAATTGTTTAATAAATATGCAAATTAAATTTATTACACTTGTAACTCACACACATTGAACTCAAGTTTTAATCCAATGTATTGGGAATATGAAATGTACTACTTAGCAATTTTCATGTACGAATATACAATAGCAATGGCATTAGCAATGTAAAATGAATATTAATGAGAAAAAATAAAAATAAAAACAAAAACAGCTTAAAAACTTCAAAAAATATATATAACCTCAAATTAAGATTACATATAATTATTGCAAAGCTGAATTTTAATATGTGTGTGTTCCTTCCTATACAGTTTCTAATATTCCAATTCTCTATGTGCACGAGTTGTTGGCAGAATCAAACATTTGCGAGGGGTTGGGTAGGCTCACCTTGGGTGTTCCCCACCCTATTTACACAATGAAACTCACCATAACACACAAAAACCATGAGGATCTTCCCTTTCTCCATGTTTCATATTCAAAATGTCTATATCTTTCAACACAAACCTCATAAAAACTTATGACGAAAACCACACGCCTATAACTGCACAACATTGTAAGGATATATATTTTATCTAATTGTTTGAATTTTATTTACAAATACTGATTTATGTAACAAAATTACATGTAAAGAGTTGATCATATTTTATTAATTACTTAAGAAGATCCTCATGTGTGTCATCATATACATAACAATACATAACAGTTGTGCATTAGCATTTTAGTCAGAGAATTCTTCAGCGGTTGACACTTCCACGCGTCAACAATATGCTAATATATTTCAATCAATCCAGCGGATTGCATCTCACTTGTAATTTTAAATTTAGAGAGAGACCATATATTTTTATTTATGAACTATATACTATATGGTTTTTTATTTTTGTGTTTTATATTCTTCAGTACTAATTATACATGCATAAACACACGTTACACATTGTGACACATACGTTAGCTTGAATGTTACAAGTTTTATATTAAAAAGCTCATTACTGACTTGGAAAATTAAAATCTAAAAAGCTACAGTGGGATCATTCATCTTCGAGCATAAATCTCACTATTAAATTACGTTATTGCAATTTATAAAATTACATTTAAAATTATCCTTAATACGACCATGAATTTGTTGTTGCCTTAGGTTCAGTTCCATAAATAATTTTTTTTTGCTTTTGTGTTGCCCAATTATCAATTGGCATTTGATGTCTTTGAATGTGCTTGTCAGTTGGTTATCCATTCGTAAGATGCCTCCTTTATGAATAATTCGGTCGTTGGCTAAGCCTTATTGGCATACTGTCTGAGGTAGAATTCTACCTTCTCCAAGAAGTGCCGGAGTTCCGTAACGTTATTTGGAGTTGGCATCTTGGTTAATGCTTGTACCGCTCCTGGGTTGACAGTGATTCTTTCTTTGGGCACAATGTGTTCGAGTGGTTTCCTTGCAGTCATGCCAAACACACATTTTGATGGGTTAAGTGATATTTCATACTCTTGGCAGCGTTGAAACACCCATTCGAAGCACACCATGTGGTCCTCAGCCGATCCATAAGTCATTAAGTCATCTAGAAATGCTCTGACAAAGTCTGTGAGGTTGCCTAGAAATACACGCTAGACTAACCTTTGGAATGTCACTGCAGCATTATAAAGGCCGAATGGCATCACCTTGAAAGTGTACGTCCCCCAATCCTTGATGAAGGTCATTTTGGCTTGGTCTTCTGCAGCGATCATGACTTGGTTATACCCATTGAACCCATCCATGAATGAGTACATCTCGTGACTAGTGACATCCTTTAGGATAGCCTCCATGAATGAGATGGGGAATGGGTCCTTCTCCGTGGTAGCATTCATTCGGCAATAGTCTAGGCATATTCTTAGCTACCCGTCTTTTTTTGGTACGATGACAATAGGTGATGGCCACTTCGGGTTCTCGATGGGGTACACGAAGTCCACTTCTAGCCACTTCGGGTTCTCGATGGGGTACACGAAGTCCACTTCTAGCCACTTATCAATTTCCTACTTGGCCTTCCGGGCGTGATGCAGTAATGTTGTTGGCGGCGGCCATGTTTGATGTCAGGTTTTAGTTTGATCCTATACTAGCATAACTCCGGCGATACTCCCCTTAGGTCATGGTAGGTCCAGGTGAATACTTCTTTATACCTACAGAGGTAGTCAAAAATCTGTTCCCTCAATCCTAGTCCTATGTGGGTATTGACATTCACCATCCAAGGTTCTTCATCAGTGCCTATGTTAATCTATTTGATTGCTGCTTTGGGGGTCATGATCTACCTGTACATTGGTGGCTTGCCACAATACTCCTCCTGGGCCAGCAGGGCGATGTTCCTCAATTCCTTTCACATCACAGGCCGCTTCAAAATCTATGCTTCTGCGGCTTCTCCCCTGGCCTCCAGCCAGGTCACTTGGTACGCCGCAGTAGTTTCTCAAACCTCTTGTAGGAGGTCAGCTTCTCCTTGGCCTCCAGCCAAGTCACTTGGTACGCCACAATAGTTTCTCAAACCTCTTGTTGGAGGTCTACTTCCCCTACGATGAATAGGTTCGGTAAGTAAGCCAGGATGGCTGCTTCTTCGTCATTGTCTAGTCCCCACTCTAGTCTGAGGGGTGGTACTCATGGGGTTGGGACTCTGACGGTGGTGCCCAAACTTGCTCTACAACAACTGATATCAATCCTTCTTTGGTGGGGAATCGGACTCATTAGTGCTCCTAGTCATACTGCACCTTTGTGCCCCGAAGCCAAGGGCGACCAAGGAGTAAGTCTCATCCCTCTTTTGCGTGCATGTTGAGGATGACCACATTTATCAAGAACTTGATATTTGGATCTTGATTTCTAGCCTTTTCATGATGCCCATCTGTATGAGGAAGGGTGGTGGCATCCTAAGCTTTTGGTGGAGTTCTGTTGATATGATTTCATGTCTGATCCTCCATTTATGATCATGTTGTTGAATGTGCAGCCAACAATGTGGATTAGTATGGCCGGCATATCGTCCATGAAGTCAACTATTGTTGTCACAACCTTTGGTGAGGCTATAGTTGGCCCGTGCAGTTCTTAGGTGAGGACTTCATATAGCCTAGGGGATGAGTCACTAACACTTGGGGTTTCCCACACCTTCTCTACGAGAACCTCCTGCAATCATGTCGTTCCTCATGAGTCATGAGTCATGACCCTAGACCTTGTGTGCGGCTTATCTGCTCTTCAGCGGTCTTCACCTCCGCGTGCTTCTTGGCCCACTGTCCTAGCTCCACTAGTTCTGCCGCCACTTCCTCCTTAGTTGAGTCCCCGTTGTCCTCCTCCTCAAGGTAGATCGGTGTCTCAGCCCTTCCGTCTATTAGGCTTGTGCCTTGGTGATGGCCCCACATTGCAACTGTAGTGGCGACATGGCTACATGGTTGGCTTGTGATCATGTAGTGTTTTTTTATATAAAGCTTTTACATATCCTTTCATTTCTATGTAGCTTTGTTAACAGTTGGGCACTGATCAATTTGTGCTGTTTGAAGAGCAACGTAGTATCCATGTCTGTTGTATTAAAAGATAAAAAAAAAAGCTCAAGTTGCAATTGGTAAGATGTTTGGCGCAAATCCCAGCTGGTACTGGGCTTAATTAGTATTAACCAGAGTCGAAATTGCAGCTGTATGTATTGGACAAGTAAGTTTAATATTTCAATTGAAATATTTGAAAGGACCACGATATGATATGGGATGATGCTGCTGCAGGGAGCCCACTTCTCACAGTGATGAAGTGGCTGCTGTCTGGTAGGGTAACATTGTCAGCCTGCATGTTGGTAGATTTGGTTTAATTTTGTAAACACAGGCTCGCTGTTTGTTTCGAAAGAAGGCACTACATGTACATGGCTGCTGTATGCACAAGATGCTGCGTACTGGTAGCATGGCAGCAGTACATGGTAAGATTTTGTCGCAGAATGATATTTTATTTTCGGACATCAGCTTTTACGACATGCAATAGGCTTGCTGGTTCCAAGCTGACTTGTTCTTGCGAAACTCCATTGTCTATTACAGCTGCAATTTCGACTCTGGAAACCCCCATAAACTCTTTGTATAATGTCCTCTCCCTGCCTCCAGGAGCATAAGCAAGCATTAGCATGTCCATAACCAGAGCAAAGCGTCCACGGAATGATTTTCCATAGCAGTTTTTGAGCAGTTTAATGCAAGTTTCGTCGTTCCAGTCGTGCAAAATCCACTGCCAAGTTCATATAGTGTTCTAGTAATTCAAAAAATAAATAAAAAATCGGAAACAATTTTAATTGACCTTGTCTCTCCATTGCTTATGGACCTTGTCTCTCCTGGAGAAAACAGTAAACATTAATCTATTAACTGCGGCATTTGGAGAAGCCGGCAGTGATTGGAACTTTAGGAGTTTGCTAACACAAATATAAATGATTTATAGGCGTATCACTAGTGGTAGTGAGAGCCTGCATTTAGAGTGTTAGAGTTGGCTGCATTTCCGTCCATCATGCTTCCCCAGCAGGTTTGGCAGAAACCACGAATGCAGGAGCAAGTCCGAGGAACAAATGCCACACCAATGCCAGGATGGCTCTCCACGTCTCCTGAAGGATCACATTGCTGGAGTTATGTGCACCCACACTCTAACTGACATCAACACCGGCTATGTCCTCCAGCTAGCTACGGCTGCCAGCTTCTCCTCATCACTGATGCTCCCGTCTGTCAGCACAGAAATGCAGATAGCTGCCCCGCAAAACCTGGCTTTGGCCGCTGCTGCCACAACTAGAGTAACTCCAAGACTGAGGCTAAGTGTGTTTCTTGTTGAGGAAGAAGTCTGCAGGTACTGGCCCATCGCATCCAGTATATATACGCACTCACTAGTAATCCAGTGATGAGGATCGCACGGTACATAGTCCCCCTTGCCCACCATTTTTGCCGCCAGCACTTGTGGACCGTTAATCAATTCCACGCACAAGATCACAATCCAATCGATTATCTGTTGCAGAAGTGCTTCTTCTGCATCGTCACAGCCGAATCTTCATATCCCTGTCTCGATAATACTCAGTAACAGCGCCAGTCACGACCTTAAACACGGAGCTAATATCCTCGAACTTTGTGTATCCCAGCTTTTCCACAAACATGAAAATCGCTTCGATGCTGGCCCCGTCCCCAAATGCAGTAATAGAGAGCCCATGGAACCCCTCAAGGGATCTTGACATCGTGATGGCGCAATCATTTGTTAAGCCATCAGCGGCCATTACAAAACGGCATCTCACCGACCCACTCCCTTTGACCTAACCCTAATTAATGGACTATATATACGCTCCCCTGTTTGCCCTGACCTAACCTAATCAGACATGGAAGGAGCACAGAGGCGTACTCAAGCCGGTTCCAAGCCATACTAGCAGCGCGATCCAAGATTACCCCAGCCATGATTCAGGTACTTTCTGGGGGTTTCTCTTCATTGCAGAAGCAATCTCTAGATCCAGAAGCGGTTGTGGATTATCTGCGTTACGGGTAACACGGATGAAGAAATCAGATCCCTACTTAGTGAATTGGATCGAAAAGATCTACTCATCCCCAGGCCTCCTGTTAGTCTGGTCAGGCCTCAGATCTTACAGCCCATAGAACCAGGAAGCTTGAAATTCCTGAGAAGAAAACGGTGGTATTGAGTATGTACTTTACTTTGCAATTTGAAAGTTCGTTTTTCTTGCTTTCTTTCTTTTGTATTGAGAGCTGGCCGAGCTCGCCTTGTTGTGTGTGTCCCTTGTAGTCGTATTCTCGTCCTTATAAACCTCTGTGTTACAGTGGTTCTCATCTTTTAATGTTATCTAATATAAATCGGCCTGTGCAAGTTCTATCACTTCCGGATTACTGTTAGATTCCCTTTTCACCATGGCAAAAAATAATATACACCCTGTATCACCTCCTAGTGCACCTTTCAGAAATATCTAGCAATTCTTCTCTATTCTCTATACTATAAAAAGGGGAAACCATTGGTCAAAAGGGAATTCAATTAATACTAACATGTTTTACAGAGTAAGGACTTGTACTCTCGATTGAAACTCCTGCATTGGGACTTGAGGACCACTTGCTTGTACTCTTGAAACTCCTTGATTTCAAGGAGCTCCTTCCATACGATATTATATACACAACATATACATCCGTAAAGAAAATATAGACCTAACTCAATAATTGTTTTAACATAATTAATTAGAAATTTGTGAAACCATATATAACACTCGAGACACATAAGTCATAAATTCAGCATGGTACATAGCATTTAAGTTCATAATTAGACTACATATTTAAGCGTAAGAACATATGTTTCTAAGAAAAAAGAAAAAGCCCAAAACGTTTGTGACAACTTTTGATATGTGTTAGTTACTTCTTGTATAAAGTTTGAGGATGGATGCTCGTGGAATACTTGGCTGAAAGGTTTAAAAATGCAGGCCCATTAACGTTGTACTTTGTAGTAGGAGGAAACTCAATCATAATAAGCTAGTTTTCTAATTAAGATAAAAAAAGATATAGACGAGGGGGAGTGATATCACCGTATACTTACACCATAGGACATTGGCATGGTTAACTACATGTCTTGACATATCTTTATATATATCATGTATTTGTTTATATGTCATATATTAAATTTGTTGTAAAGTGGTTCATTTATAACAATATTTATGTATATTAACAGATACATATATAAATATAATTCAAACATAATTTTTTACATAGTATAAGAATGAATATAAAATATACCACTATAATATCTTTATATATGAAGGCTCATTTAATTAAATATTTATTTTGTTTTATTTTGTAAAAAAATTTATTCTTAAATTTATAAGAGCACTCGCCAGTAATTAAGATTGGCTGTCACATTTTAACACCCATAAATTTTATTAAAATACATTGCAATGTTAAATATAAAAGATCTTTTATAAATTCTGTATTATAAATAAAGAAATTAAGAAAATTATGAAGGTTCTTTCTATTAACAATATATATTTATATGAAATTGTGTAATATTAATCTACATTCGAATTAAGTTGTGTAACATCGATATACATTTAAACAAAATTGTGTAACATCATTATACATTTAAACAAAGTTGTAACATTAAATATACTCAAATGAAATTGTATAATATTAATTTATATTTAGGTGAAATTACATAACATCAATTTACACTCAAACGAAGTTGTGTAACATTAATTTATATTTAAACAAAATTGTATAACATTAATATACACTCAGATTAAGTTGTTTAAATAAGAAAATAAATGTTTAATTTTGATAGGGCTTTGAACAATAATGTTATATCTTATAACATATAAAACACTTTGTTTAAGAATTATTAAAAATGATTGCCATTTAGAAAAAGATGGAAAACTACTCGATTATTAAATATATTTGCTATTCCACACATCAAATTCACAATGAAATGGATTAAAAAGCATCAAAAAGTTTTAATTTACCAAAATATCCCTATTTAATCCATGATAAAATGAACTAAAAAAGGCACTCAAAAGCCTTAATAAAGTTTTAATTAATATAAAGTTCATTAAAATTAATGATTATCATTTTTACTTAATATCATGATATAAATATTTTAAATGAGTTAAGTTGGTGAACTTGAAATCATTGTAATAAATAATGTGATACATATTACATTATTTTAATTTATAACACGGTGAGAAAATATAATGGAGGCCTTAATAAAACATAGTTTCGTAATGAAAAAAGAGTTGACATTAAAAAAACATTAAAAATATTAAATTCATTAAAACTACAAAAAATACATAAATTCTAATGGTAAAAGTCATAAAGATATAATATATCATTATAATTTATTTTCTAATAAGGATTAATCATGTTTTTTTTTAAACATAGAATAATCTAAAAAATATTCCTCTATTAAATATTATACATTATTAATAAATATTAATTAATAAAAAAAATTATTAATTATTACTAATTAAGATTATAAAGAGTCCCATTTCTGTTTAAGGGTGCTTTTATATGTGTGTGTGTGTAAGTATATGAGGTAACATGAAGATATTACTCTTCAAACATACCTCCATTATTAATCAAGTACTCATAATTATGCAAATATTTAATATTACTAACAATATTTAATCATGTCGATTTGTAGCTGATTTGCAACTTAATAGTAGGACAGATTCTAAACTTTAATATATTAGCTTAATAATACTACACTTTAAGCTGTCATGTAGTTCGTATAAATCCACACACACGCAACTAAACAATGTACATCTAGCAGGTGCGTGCGTGTGCACTTTGAGGATAGAAGAACATGCAAAGGTTGTGCTATTAAGTAAATTGATTAAATTAATTTGTATAGGTATATATATTTAATATATATATATATTATATATATATATATATATATATATATATATCATTACTCTATCTAGCTTTATGATCTTGTGACGGATCGATTGTCTTATTATTACTTATATAATACTCCTATTACATATCTATCATTTTTATGTTTACATATATTCCCAGACTTCAATTTGAATTTTATTGTATTTTGTTTTTAACTATAATATATTTAATTTATAGCAAACTTGGAATGACATAGATTGAAGTTTAGCATAAGTAAAGTATCACAAAAATTATAAAAAACAAACGTTGTAAATGTCACAATATTTAAAATACCAAATATTTATAGTTTGTAATTTATGATATTAAATTCACATATATGATATATCTCAACTACTTTTATTTTAAAACTATATGCTTGTTTTTTAATTATATTCATACTGTATTATATCAAATTTATATGTTTTTTTAAGTAGGATTGTGCATGTCACAAAAGTCAGCTGACGTGCACAAAGTCAATCACGTGGCAACAATCTGACGTGACATGGTCAAACACGTGGAAAAATCAGACGGCTGATGATGTATATTAAATTTATACAATATATATACGTATGCGTCAGTACAAAAGCTGAGGATGTACACGAAATGTACGCGTTTTCACGCTTTTTTTCCTCTCTGTAACGCATTTATACATATAATATTATATATATGATTATTTCCGTATACACATAGAATCGTATATTTTGCTTGCCAGCAAACTACGCAACAAGCGTGTGTAACTCACCGATTATAGTTTGATTATCGATTAACTAACCTATATTTATATATAAACATAAATAACGTATACGTCAACGAACTATTACCGTCTAGGTACGTAGAAAACTTTCATACAGGAAGGGGTTGGATATGCATATATTATACATATGTGTAACTTATATATAAATAACGTATATAAGAATCATATAATTTAACGTATACAAGAATCATATAATTAGCGTGGGCACCTACATTTTACCTCCACAAAAAGTGCACACTTTTTTGTGGACCTAACTTCCTACACAAAAATCCATTTTAAGTTAACCTAATTAATTCAAAGTACATAACTTATTATTTCGTAACATGCTTAGATAAAACTATTAAAAAATTAATCAGGGTTTAGTGCCGAAATCCGCGTGCTGCCGTCAGATGAACGGTGGAGATGTGTGCGGAATCCATGGCGTAACGCCCAGCCAACTGCCTTGAACACAACACGCATACGCGTGTGTATAGTTGTAGACTGACAGTGTCAAAAAAGAGACAATTTAAATAAAACAAGCTATGCATCTGCTATTTATGTTTCATGTTTACCATTTCTCGCCGATTCGAGAGCGGGTAATATATATCTCTAGTTATATATAGGAACAGGCTCCAATTCTCTTCTGGGTATTCATATTCTAGCAAAATTCAGCCTCTGGGTATTCATATTTTCTCATAATTCACTGCGGGTGTGCATAAACAGGGCCAGATTGTTTTCTCTTAACAGATTTTGAGTTCTCATTCAGCAGATTTTCTCTCAGAAACTGTTTCCGCTTCCAATTCTTACATTGCTCAATGTAATGCTGCGGAATTGAACAGAGTCAACGCGGGTCAAGTGATCTCGGACAGTGGTCAAAACCGGTCAACGGACCTCGGACAGTTCTCCAATGGGGAATCTGTTAGCGTGCGGGTCACCAATCCGGGTATGTGCATCTGCACCGATGAAGCCGAGCACATTGGCACGTCTCGTACACATGGACGGCACAATTGAGGACATCACCGAGCCCGTGACTGTGGCAGAGCTCATGCTGGAGCATCCCTTACACTTTGTGTGCCATGTGAACCCGGAAGTGGCACGGGATGATCCGCTCCCGGCTGACACACACCTGGAACGTGGGGAGGTGTACTACCTGAGGAGCAACACGGGATCGTGCTCAAAGTCCCTGCTGAGAGAGCTGAAAAAGTCTCTCACGGGTCTCAGCAGGGAGAAAAAGACCGGTTTCCTGAGTATGAAGGCCGGTTTCCTGAGTATGAAGCAGAAAGGGAATGTTACGCAAGTTACTGTGAGTGCAGACTTTGTAGCGAAGCTCTTGAGAGAGAATCACAGGAGGAAGATTACGGAGGATGTAACCGAGGATATAACCGAGGAGCAGAGGGTGATGCAAAGGAGTGTCTCTTGGAGGCCTAAGTTAGCTACTATACAAGAATCAGCGTTTTAGGAAGTGTAAATACAGTTTACTGAACATCAAGTGTTGATAACAGAATATAACAAACATTTTTTATTAGATATACATAGCCTGTGTGTGTGTGTGTGTGTGTGTGTGCGCGCGTGCGTGCGAATTTAGCTTGATTTTTAAGTTTTAGTAAAAGAAAGCTTATTTGCAAGTGTACCAAACGAGATTGTGGAGAGTGTGTGCAAATGTTGCGTGCGTGTGTGTGTGAGAGAGAGAGAACTTCTCAAGATAGCAGCTATATCTCCACGTGGGTAAGCCGAAGTAGTGTGTGTACATAATAAGAGTGTTATAATAAATAATTGTGTGTGTGTGTGTGTTAAATTTTTGTTTATTTATTTTAATATGATTAAGATTTCTAATTTATTTAATAAATTAATTTCAATAATGCTCAATGTAAATATATATTCATGTACAACAGTTGTGTATTATATATAAATTACAAATATTTTATGTTTAAGCATTTAAAACACATATTTTATAAAGTTTAAACCTTAACTGCACATTATATATTACACAAAATGAATTCAATTATAATAACCGCATTTATAAAGTGTACTTTATAATTTTAATATTATTAAATTTTAACATTATATACTTTACAATTTAGTATAAGTAGTATATATACTTAATGCAATTATACATGTTTGTATATAGGATAACAAATGTATGTACTCATAGTTATGTAAATCTATGTATAATAAATAATTATATAATAAAATTCATATTTATTTATAACTTTAACATATATGGTTTTATTGTATTTTTATTATTAATATAAAAATTTAAAAACTTTAAATCTATTATTTTCATAACATATTAAAATACAGACATTATTTTTAAATTCATGTTAATCTAATTTATAATATGTATAACTAATAATGTAACGTTTCCCACTAATATATATACAATGTAACGTTTCCCACTAATGACATTCTCTCTCTATGTAACACGTTTGATTAATATTCAAATGGTTTCATTGTAAATTTATATTAATATTAATGTTAGTAGTTTATATATATTATTTTGAATTTATATAAAGTTAAAAGTCACTTCATTTTATTTTTTATAATTATATAAAAACACTAAACTTACGATTATATGTATAATAGATTTTAATCTTTTTAATATTATCTATAAATGTCAAGTAATATATATATAATGTGTGCCTAGTTCAGCAGCCCTAATGGCCGCGTTTATCTTTGAAGCATGTGTCGATTCTCTTTATTCTGCGATCCAAGCTGAGAAAGGTATCATATATGTCCACGCGTGTGGGTGTGGATGTGTATTGTGTGTTATATGCGTTCCCAATGCGTGTGTGCATATACATTGATACAGATATACCAATTGTATATGTATTTAATGGTTTTTTATTATCTCTGTATGTGATATTGTTTATAATTCATCTATTAAGAGTTATACAGACACAAACATGACGTGTGTGTGTGCGTGTGTGTGTGTCTTTCTGTCTGTCTGTATATGTGTGTGTGTGTGTATGTACATATATACATGTATTATGTATACAAACACACACACACAACACACACACAACACACACACACACACTTATTCCTATAAAAAATGCAGGTGGGGCGGGAAGGCTAGAGCTGTGCGCATCTCTCTTTCCAAGGCGGTATTACTCCTAGCTATGGAGGTAAACTTATTCTATTTTATATATACTAAATATATGTAAAAAAATTATGTTCATTATTAAAACTTATTAATTTTGAAACTTTCAGTGATAAAAGCGGTCAAGGATAATGTGCATATTCCTATACATGTTCTCATACGACCACGAGCTGGTGATTTTTGTTATAATGAGACTGAAGTTAAGGTTGCATCCTTACTTAACACTGTGTGTATGTATATGCATATATGTGTATATATATGTGTGTGTATACTATAATAAATGTATGTATGTTCAGGTTAGCGAGGATATTCATATGTCAGGGAAGCTAGGAGTCCAAGGCATTGCTTTTGGTGCTCTTACACCTAGTGGTGGCATTGATATACAACTGGTATATATTCTTTATTTAATCAATCACTTAAAATAACTATACTTAATTAATAAATTAATCTTTTATGTAGATGCAGCTGATTCTTAATATATGCAAATGTTATGGGCTAGCAATCACTTTTCATCGTGCATTTGATGCTACTAGGAATGCTGATAAAGCTCTTGAGGTTTGTTTGTTTTTTTGCGTTTCTGTGTGTGTGTGTGTGTGTGTGGTGTGTGTCTCTCTATAGAGAGAGAGAGAGAGAGTTTTTAGGTAATTAAACATCTCATGCCATATTAACAGGATATGATAGAGTTGGGTATCCCACGAGTTCTCACTTCTGGGCAAGGTGTAAATGTGATTGAAGGGATTTCTGTGCTTAAGAGGCTTGTAAAGAGTTCAAAACAACGAATATGTATAATGCCTGGAGGTATGCGTGTGTGTGTGTGTGTGTGTGTGTGTGAGAGAGAGAGAGAGAGAGAGAGAGAGATTAGTAATAATAATCCGTGCGTGTGTGTGTGATGGTACATACATATGCATACACTCATAGTACAGACACACACACGCACACAAACACACATACACAAAGCTATTACATAACAGGGGGAGTTACTGAGGAAAACGCTGGGGAAATCGTGAGGACGTTAGGTGTTAGTGAGCTCCACGGCTCGGCAAGATCAACGGCTGAGTTTGGTCGGTGTTTTGTGAATATAACCGTGGCACATGCAATGTTTGGAGATGAAATTCCAATGGTAACAGATAGTAAAATAGTTAGAAATATTGTCAATGCTTGCATGAAGGTAATTAGCTAAATCTTAAAATTTAAATAAATAAATATATATATATATATATATATATATATATATATATAATATATACACTTTATATTCTTTTAAATAGTTAATGTTCATCGTTTGCAGTTATACAATTTGAAGTATATATATAGCTGCTCTCTGGCACACAATATAATATATATATATATAGTGTATTGTATTTACTAAATAATGAAACCGGTAGTACTGTAGATCTTTATTTTTAAATATGATCAAATATTTATGATTTCTTATTAGAAGTTAAAATGCCCTGTTTAATAATTAGCGCTAGGGTTTTCCTAGGGTTTAGAATCAGGGGCAGCAATGGAAGAGCATCAGCTACCGGACGGGACGCTTCCGGCTTCGGACGACGATCTATCCTCCGTTGCTGCAGATTCATGGTCCGTGCGCAGCGAATACGGCAGCGTCTTGGATGCGGATGAACTCGTTCGCCAGGCCGAGGCCATGATCGAGACCGCCTCTGTCCAGGATTTCAGGTATCTGCCTGTGTCAATCTGTGTATCTGGAGAGATTTTCATGTATGTGTATGTGTATGCCTGCGTGTAATAAATCTGCAATTTTGATGTGCATTCCGAAGATTTTGACTGATCCATCGAAATCCAGTTTTGGCTTATATTTCCAAGCTTTTGATCGTATATTCATATATCGATTTTTCTGTATATAAATATGTATGTATGCACTTATATGCAAAATGTGTGAATTGCAAGTTCACAATTTTTTATTTATGTATATATATACATCCACGAGCACGCACTGTATGCATTTAAACTAACACCCTCGCACATAAGCATCGAGTTGTATATAACGGATACACAATACACACGCACACACTGTTGCTTGTGGATTATACGCGACACCACAGATGTATACTTGCTTCATTGTGCTTTGTTTAGCAATATGAAGCTTTCTGTGTACGTATCTACTATAGATACGTACGTATGTGTACTTATACTGTAGTAGTATAGCTTCTATGTTGTGTAGATAAACATATATACCTATATTTAATGTTCATAAATTATTTCGATGTTGATGCATTCGTTATTTATCCAAAGTTGACCTCATAAAATCTATGTATGTACACGTATACAGACATATGCATATATATAGAGATATATAGATATATATGTTTGCAGTTTAAACGTGTAACAGAATCTATATCTGTAAAGGTCGTATGTCTATTAGTTTCCAAGTCATTTCATGCATTATGAATATATACAATTATGAACATACATTCCTAAGTATATACAATCACTCTGTGTGCTCGTACATATGTATAAACACATACAGACAGTGTATATGTGTACGCATAGACATGAAAATGTGCGTTCTTTTCATGAAATTTGATGATTTATCTAGCAGAAATGCATAATGATATGTGTATTTCTAATACATGTTATGTAGTGATATATATGGAATCATTAAATATGCATGATGTATATCTCATATACATTGAGTGGTTGCATGTTTAATCTTACTTATAATCATTGATTATATAAACTGATACATTTTGGTATTTCAGCCAATGCAAGGACGAGGAGGAAAATTTGCAGTCTGTTCTGGGCTTGCAAACCCACTGGAACAGCACTTACGCCGATGAACTTGCCAACTTCCATGCACATGGGCATGCAGGAGAAATATGGTAAAGCTCTCTCTCTCTCTCTCTCTCTTCTCTCTCTCTCTCTCTCTCTGTCTCTGTCTCTGTCTCTGTCTCTGTCTCTCTCTCTCTCACACACACACACACACACACGCACGCACACGCACACACGCACGCACGTATTATCTCGCATTATTTTAAACTCCAAGTAATCAACTATGAGTTGAGCTAACCTCAATCAAACTAAGTTCTATGTATATCACGAAACTATTTTACTTTTTTATATTATGATTTGTTAAACCAGGTTTGGAGAGTCCGTGATGGAAACAATGGCAGAATGGTCTACAAGGCTGTTTCTTGCTGTTTCCACTGGCAAGAGATTCGATCCGGATGCCCCTTTGCCTTCAACTGCTGAATTAGCAAGCTCTAACGTGCTCGACGTTGGTACCGGAAATGGAGTGTTCCTTCACGCATTATGCAGACTCGGGTAGTTGTGTATGCGTGTTGTCTGTGTGTGTGTGTGTGTGTGTGTGTGTGTGTGTGTCTGTAAATAGATAGAGATAGATATGCAGTGTATACTAACTTCTAAATGTGTGTTAGTGTCGTGTATGTGTGGTGCAGTGTTTATATTTTGTAACAAAATTGAACTTGTGAGTAACCTCTAATTTAAGTATTACACTCCAGCTTCACAGATTTGACAGGAACCGACTATAGCGAGGGAGCAATCGAGCTGGCTAAAGCAGTTGCACAGCATAATGGCCTCACGAACATTAAATTCCTGGTGTGTGTGTGTGTGTGTGTTAATATGTAACATATATTAGAGATACATTTAGTAAATATAATCATTTATATTGTATAAATTAGTATGTTACGTCTACAATTGTATAATTGATATTGAATTATGTTTATTTAGGTTGATGATTTGCTGGAAACCAACCTTCAAGAACAGTACAAACTTGTGACAGACAAAGGAACACTCGATGCTATCGGACTTCATCCAGATGGACCATCGCGCAGGTTTATTTTGACTAGAATAGCATGTATATATATGCACACACGTATATCTATATAACTACCGACTGATCGTAAGTATGATTTATTTACACTTTATGTTAAAACTGCGTCTTTTTGAAGGTCATTGTACTGGAAGGCTATGTCTCGGTTGGTTGCTCCAGGAGGCCTGCTTGTAAGTTCTATAATTGAGTATACATATGTGTGTGTATTTATATAATGTACAGACAGGTGTATATGTGTACAACTATATATGAATGCTGAATTATAAACATCGTGTAACAGAGTTTATATGCAGATTATCACATCGTGTAACAAAACGAAGGATGAACTTGTGAACGAGGCATCATGTAATATGCTGGAGAATATTACGTTCGAGTACGTGGACTACGTACGTAGCTATCCAACGTTCCGTTTTGGTGGTGTGGAGGGCAGCCGTGTTAGCACAGTCGCTTTTATTTGCAAGCCTTTGAACTAAAACGTAAGTTCACACACACACACACACACACACACAACAAACACACCATGAATGTGTATGTATATGATGAATATCCACACTAGTGTTCTAATTATCTGTATATTATATTTTTATATTTGTAAATATATATAATGTGTTATAAAGGATATATATTAATCACTTATTTAATTATAGGTGGCTGACATATTTTACATTTTGTTCTTGGTATGAATTTTGCAACATACTTTGCTGGTGAATTTTGTTTTTTCTTTTTTTAAAATGAACCACTGAAGGTACGTTGTACTAGCCTTTCTAACGATTTAACTATGTCTTTTAACTCTCTCTCTCTCTCTCTCTCTCTCTCTCTCTCTCTATATATATATTATATATGTATGTATGTATGTATGTATGTGTATATCTAACCATATATGTAAATAAAATCACTGTGGTAAAAATGCCCTATATCGTACAAAGTTGCTATGTATATATATACATGTGTGTGTGTGTGTGTTTACCAAGTGGCACTTCCAGAAATGTAGAAAAATGGCAGAGTGTTAGATAAACTATAATATCATGCAATAATATTAAATACACACATAGGAGTGTATGCGTGTTAAGCTGCTAAAAATTACTTAAGTTGGAATTAAAGCTAAGTACGTCACAAATTTATTTTATATAAATAAAATATTCCATAGATAAGAATATCCTTTTTATGTTAATTATGTAAAGTTTATAATTTAACTGATTTACTTCAAAAAACAAATTGTAGTCAATAATGCATTTTAATGAGGAGTTTAACTAGTTCATAAAATAATAATTAATAGTTTATTCAACTAGTTTATTAAACACTGTTTATTTTGTAACTATTTAATATATTATTATTTAATGAAGTTATAACTATTATAATAAACATTATTAAAGTAGTTAAAATCCACAGACTAAATGAGTTTTTATACAATAACTATTTAAACACCGTTTGCACATTACATAAGAATATTAAAGATAATAGAGAATAGCCCAATCTCAGTTTATTTATTACTAGTTATTTAATTAGTTATAAATAGTTTAAATTATTATTTTATAAACTAGTTAAATAAACTGGTAAATGACTATTATTATTTAGTTAAACTAGTTTAAATAAACTATTAACTATTATTTATAAACTAGTTAAACGAACAGTTACGCCATTTATAAACTTTAAATAATTACAAATTATTTTAACTAGTGTAACTAGTTATAAACTTATTTTAAGTATTAAACGTGTTTAAATTATTCTTTTATAAATTAGTTATTTATTTGCTACATTGCACTATTAACCGTGTGCCGTACTTTCATATATATTGTGTGCGTATGTATGTATAGACATATATATACGTTGTAATTAAAATGGGAATGTCTATGTTCTCATTTTCTTAATAATTAATAATTTTAATTACTTAATTAACATTTTTTAAAGAAATAATTTTTAAAATAATATATTTTTAAAGAAAGAACAGTTTTTTTTTTAAATATATGTTTAAAATATTAATAATTAATACGTAAGTATTAATTAAATATATTTATTATATTTTTATTTTTATATATCATTCCCATTTTAGTTACAACGTTCATATATACATATATATTATGCTTACAGTTTCTTTATGTTATGTCAGTTACACACTGGACATGCATCTTGCATATATATTTGTATTAATGTGTGTGTTTTGTAAAACACACACAAATATACTCGTAAACCAGGCCAACCCTTAACCAGGTTTAACTCATAATTAAACTTGTCCTTGGGCTCAATCATCCTCTATATTAAACTGTTTGCTGGAGTCCTCTCCGATGTAGTATTGTATTTACACAACTTGCAAATAATGTGTAGTCTGTTCAGTACTTTGTTATTTGTAAATAATATTTTCAATTTACAAATTTATAAATTCATTTAATTATAATTCAAATTATTACATGTATATTCGAATGTGTGTGTGTGCATGCATGTTCAAAGTTGCAGACACGAGAGCTCTCAACGTATGATGTATCTATACGTCTCCCCTTTACGCATATTGATGGAGCATGTGCATGTGTGTGTTTGTCTTCTCTATTCATACGTGTACGTCGGTTTGTAAAACCTTGTCGAAGAAAGCCTGTATTCAATGAGTATGAACATATTTATTACATTTATATGCGTATATTCATTTGTGTATACACATAGACATATATGTCATATGTGTGTGTATTGATTATAAATCTGTACATAACTTTGTGGCAACAACAATGTAAAACGAATGTTCCTACCCAATGAAGGTTTTATTTTAGAGGAGACAAGAAGCAAGCAAAGAAAAATAAACCACCTACCATTTCTCTGCAATGTAAGTGTGTGTGCGCCTGTGCACGCTTGTGACCTGCTAGTATATATAATATATGTATGGTCATGTATTTATAAAGAATGCATATAGAATATATGTATACTAAAGTTTTTATGTGTATCAATTTATGTAATACACATTCCTATACAACTCAACTTATCGGTACACATTATGCATATGTGTACGCATAACGAATATATTTAGTGTAGATATAAACAGTCCAGAGCTCAGAAATTCAACTGCAGTCCATTTCGGTAAGTTCATATGTAAATCTATATATCTTTATATTGATGTTTTTGTGTTATACTAATAGGATCTCTCTGTGCGTGCATGTGTCTGTTTGTACACATTTATGTATAGATTTTACAGATACCCAAGGCGCTTAAGAATTTGGAGGAGTCTTTTCCGGAGTATATATATTATGAGTTCCTATAGGAACTAGAACTCTTTCGGGAGATAATCTTCCCGGTTAAGCATTACACGCGTACACACACACACACATACATATCGTATATATTATAACATACATATATATAAATTATGAGTTCTTATAGGAACTAGAACTCTCTCCGGAGATGATCTTCCCGGGGCAAGCATTATACACGCGTACACGCACATATTTATAACATACACAGTCTTATGTTTCCAGTTATAAATAGCATAGAGGTGGATAATGATTCAAGGTGCAAGGTGCTGGTGGAATCCCTGTGACCAGGAGCGTGTTATTATTCCCTTGGAACGGTCTTCATTTGATATATATATATGTAGTATATTTATGTTTTATGGTAGTGGTACATAATATAATTTTATAATTACATAATATAGATTCTTTTGATATTGAATTTTTTTGTAAAGGGTTTAACACTAGTAAACATAAATGTAAAACAAACAAAATAGGAATTAAAGAATTTTAAATGGAAATTCTACTTCTTAATAAAATTGAAAAAAATTGTTTATTTCATCCACATATTATATAACATTTGTTATATCTTCATAAATGTCAGGAGAATATTGTTATCAGAATTTAATATATAAATTTATATAATTTAGAATATGCCAAATTCAAAGAATATTCTTTCTACGTACTTAAAAAGGATAATCCTAATTAGGAATTCTAGGTTTTATGGCCTCCAGTAGGATCTACGCCACTCCAGGGGAGCGCCAAGACAGAGAAATCAAGGAGCGGACTCAGAATGTCCGTCTGATCGGTCTGGAGCCTGAGGATGATGAAAACCTAACTGAGCGCGTTAGGGAGGTCTTTGTGAAGATTGGTAACATTGACATCCCAAAGGGAGTGCAGGTGTCACATAGAGAAAGTGCACATGTAATTCTTAAGTGTCCTAGCGCCCTCAGGGAAGAGCTCCTTAGCCAAAGGAAGTTTGGAGAATATAAGTTCATTAAAGATCTCACTCCCAAACAGGTCAGTGCAATTTTTGTATCTTTATTTTTGAAAAATCTATAAATTTTGTATAATTCCAGTATAGGAAAGATAAAATTGCAAGAACTCTAATTCTCAAGGGCGCACCAGAGTTCCAGGAGAAGTCGGATGTCATAGAAGCTGTTAATTATTTCTTGTTTGAGGTTCTGTGGATTGAGGAGAAGGATATTGATGAGTATGTGGCTAACAGGTTTAACATGAAGTTTAAACCTGGAAAGTTTAGGCCAGTAAAGATTGTGTTTGACACTATGGAGATGAGGAACTTAGTTTGGGATGCCTATCAGGGACTTGATGAGGAGTTTTACAGGAGGATTTATTATAGGCTTGAAGAAGAGGTGGAAAGGAAATCGAATTAGATGCTTAGTGATGAATAATAAAACGTGAATAGATATGCATATGCGATGCATTTCTTACATATACATGTTCTTTTATGTGTCTTTTTATATCAGCAAGTGAAGAATACATTACATTAAAATGTAAAAATTATCAGCATAAATCCCAACATATAAGCACAAATATGGCTGGAGACTTAATTAAGTATTTAATCAATAAGAGAGATTGGTAAATGCTCAAACAATGCTTGCATATATGTACAGTTATTATAAAAGGCTTACGTATATACATACTTTTGAAATAGTATATAATTCAAAATTATTTATGATTAAAAAGTAATACTGTATTAAAAGTAATAATACATCACATTTATATTATGCGTTTATACTCATTTTTTTAGTATGCATACATTATTTGTATAGCCTATGTATATTGTATATATGTGTAGTGCATATATATACATGCTTCAAAATGCAGTATAGTTATAATCAAAATGCTTCCCACACTATCCGCTTTATATTAAAAGAAGAAAAAATAAACAAATAAAAGCATGATAATTGAAGGAAATATATACTAGGGATAGAATTGCTATATAATTCATTTAATTCAAGTTTATGTTAAATCACATTAAATTTTATTAAGATTTTAATTGTTATTTAACACATATATAATGGATGTAAAAAGAATACACATAATTAAGTAATTAGTGCTAACTTGTTTGGAGTGAGATCATGGCTAAACAGGTACTGCTCAGATAGCCTCTTATTCACATTGTCAAGGTGTTCCTTGAGAGCAGGAGTGGCGCACCTAAGGATGATGTCGCTCCTTTCCCTGCCCATCACATGTACTCCTTCAGGGACGTCAATGTCGCCACGGAGCTTGAAAACCTCCTTGACACGCTAGTATAAGTTCTCATTCTCCTCATACTCTAGTCCCCAAAGGCAGATGTTTTGTGAGTGCTCCATGATCATCTCGCTCTCCCTCTGCTCCTCTGCAGAAGTGGCCTCTCGCTCTGCAAAAGAGGGGATAGCCTTATTGGAAGAAGGGTAGCCCTTGTTGTTGTGCTTGTACAAAGAAGCCTTTCTAGTGGAAGCCATTGAATACCAAACCTATATTACTATATACATGCGGTGGCTCCATGTAAATGGTTTGGATTTGTCTTGAGAGAATATACTAGAAATTTACATTAAACAGACAACACATAGCAAAACACATCGTATAAATACGCTACTTATACACACAACATATATACACCTCTATGCATTTCCATTACATTGGATCGTAATAGATGGAAGTATAAATAAACTGTATATTTGATATAATATACTTTCTATATAACTAAAATAACAGGATGTGTTTTTTACGTAGAGGCTATATTTATTTACTTTCTTATTTACATTTGAAATTGCGAAAAACATGTTGGGGCTGCACGAGGTTAGGTCTGTACGATAAACATGTGGTAAAATAAATTTAAGTTGATTATTTTAAAAATAAATAAAATTATTATACACTTTAAAATTAATATTGCTATTTATAATGCGACTTGTTTTTAAAGGAATATGGTCAATATGGTCAATATGCATTTGTTTTTTCATCTTTTATGATCTTTTTAAAATAATCAAGGTAGTTAACCATGCATTACCATGGAAATTCATACCTTATTAAAACAGTATATAATTTATTTTGTAACATAAAGTTTTTATTTAAAACTCCGGTTTAATATGATTGACTTTCCTTCTCCCATGTAAAATCTATAATTTTCATAGTACCATGGATCTCAAACCCCTAAACTACAAAGCACAACATTAATGGGCTTAAACAAAACTGCATTTTAAACCTAAGCCCAGTGCAAACCACTTATCAATCCTTAAACTTATATGAGAAGTAATTAACACATATATTAAACTCAAATATGTAGTTCAATATAAATATATATATAGGTTATGTTCATATTTTCTTGATATGGATATATGTTGTGTATGTAATAGATATTCACGTTAGCTGTGCACATACATTAATATATTCATATACAAACTGCATATGGGACTGTGTGTGACTGTGTTTGTGCATAATATAATATTATATGTTTATGTGCAATTTCATAAATATATTTATTCCATAAACACATGTTTATACAGAATATATGTGCATGTTACCTCTAATATTATATTTGTGTTGTGCAAATTTAAAAATGAATTTACAAAAATTTTAAAAATAGAAAAATATCTTTAAAATAGTCATATTTAAAAAGAAAACCCTAATTTTACAAACCCTAAGCTATGGAGTAATGCAGCTTGCCCAGTTCGTGCCGCCGCTTTCCGATTCTAATCTCGGATTCTTCATAGAAGGTTGTGTGCATATCCAGACAAGGGCGCATGGATTGTCTACAAATCTCCCCCCACAATCGCCCTTGTTCTTGATGGGCACATCCAATGTATTATCTTTGCATACATACACACACACACAGATAATATACATATGTTGGATGATTCATCGCTATCACTTGTGAATAATCTACAGTAGATGATGCGCATATACTTTTTTACATACACGGTTTAGACATAACAAGGACCGTAGGACGGTGCTCAGAATATTTGTGATTCTAGAGTATTGTGAATGAAACTTCTTAAGATAAGAAAATGCTTATTTTGTTTTACAGTGTCATTACTTTCATGTTCATGTTCAATAAAACTAATTCCCTCTCGGCATAGGTTTCACAGTTTGTACACACAATCTCCTTGTTCTTGGGCACATCCATGGATGATTCATCGCTATCACTTGTGAATAATCACAGTAGATGATGCGCGGTTTAGACATAAAAGGACGTAGGAGAGGTTAAAGTTGCAAACACAACGCTCATCTTTGTACCCAAGTAACTTCCGAGTGTGCTGGTTCGTATTGAGTGTTGCATGGTTCAATATAGTTCCTTACCGGTAAAAAAATTCTTCACAGTTCGATATAACAACATAATAAACCCTCGGCTGCTCAAATATTTGTGATTCTAGAGTATATTGTGAATGAAACTTCTTAAGATAAGAAAATCTTATGTAAAATATTTTGTTTTAACAGTGTCATATTTTCATGTTCATGTCGGTTCACAGTTTGGTGCATACACGCAGGAGAGAGCCACGAGTTCAAACCTTGCTGAGATGCCGAAGACGGTGCGTCCATGTCCTCGGTGTCGAGGATGCATCGTTGGTGGCAATGATGGTAAATACACACAAAGGAAGAAGAACTCTCTTTATATAGCTGTGTTCTTCTCTCTTTATATAGCTAGGTAGAAGAACTCTCTTTATATAACTATGTAGAAGAACATGCACGCGCACGCGCACACACACACATATTTATATATGCACATATGGACAAAGTTATACTTAAATATATGCGTGAAAACTGGTTTTGGAGCGCGTGCATATGTGAAATTTAAGACATAGTACGTAATTGATATGTTATTGTTAACTCTTCGTCAAGTCATCATCTAGCACACCAAACCCCGGTAAGTCTGATAAGTTTCCCACATCCGGACCTTCCAAAATGCGAGGTCCTAGTGTCCACAGGAGGTGTTCCCGTTCAGACCAGCTTTTCTGCCGCTTGTAAGAACCAGTTCCATCTCCAATCGGTCTGAACCTCTTCCGAGGAGGAACCATAATAGAAGTCTGCTCACTGTTGTCCCCGAAATGAGCAGCCTCTGTTGATGGAAGCTTCTGCATTGCCCTCCTCAAGAAACCCTTCACTTGGTGCATATCCCTCAAAACAACATTCACAAGTTGAATACGTTCCTCACTCCACTCCTTACAATACATGGCCACTCCGTTTTCCATGTTAGTGATCAACTGGATAAAAGGAAGTAACGAGGATTCAGCCCATAAGTAGTACTTCACTTCTGCCTGTCTCAACCAGTCCATGGTCAATTGTTTCCTCTTCAACTCAACACCAAGAACCGCCGTTTGTTCCATGTCAAAGCCAAGCATGTGAGCAACCATGTCATTCTGGCCCGAAATAGGAAATGGTCCTCCATCAAACCTCTTGGTATGCCTAACGGCATCGGCCCACGTATACCCATCTGCTTTGCACCAACTCTTCACACGTTCCATGTATCTTTCTTTTTGCTGCCTTTCGTAAAGGCTTTGATCCCAAACCACACCAGTCCCGACGACACATTCAAAAAAGATGAATCTACCATGTTTCCATTAACATCCTCATATCTTACGAAAACGTTGAACCCATTACGGAGCTTTGTGAGGTCCGGAGCACTTATCTTTGAAGCAGATCGGGTGCAATCAGAATACGACCGCAGTTCCCTGAGCTCCTCTAAGATAGGATCAAGAGCCTCTTTCAATGCGCTACTCAGAAGACGAGTGACGGCCCCAGTGAATGCCACAGAGGTACTTGCTGACAAACCAAAACCGAAGTAAGACGAAGGCCAAGCAACTCAACAAAACGCATATTGAGGAAGCCATAACCAGATCATGGTCAAAACACACAAAAATGTGCAAGACGGGCAAGCACAGACCTAGAAGGGAAGCTAGAAAGTCAACACGCAAGCGGAACTGGGGTTTTGCATGAAATGCACAGACGGACGGGCCCTTCTTGTTTCCAAGAGGATCAGATGTTAAGAACAGGATAGAAAATCTAGCCCAACATCGAGCACACTATGGCATGGTAGAAAGGCAAGGAGACCAACAAAGGACAATAGTAAAACTTATCAGCGGGAACAGGAGTAGGAGCAACACAAGATCTTAAGACCACTCCGAAACGGCCCTAGATTCACAACCAGAAACCTTGGCCTTGTCTCACATACAACACAAGCAAAGACACAGCTGTTCTCAAGAACAAGGATGACATCTAAGGGCAGTCCCAAACACCAGATATTGAAATGTACAGACTCAAGACAAGTGACTGACCACTCAAGCCATAGCCAGATCCAGCAGTGCCGTATAAAGAAACCATTCAAGCAAGAACCGACATGCAAGCGCACACAAGAAACCACACAAAGGTGCAACCGAGGGCAGATCTATGGAAGAGACGCCAGGAGAAAGCAGACCGAGCCTTACCTGGCGCTGATTTCAGATGGATTTGGAGCCTTTTTGCGATAAGTGCAGGCACTCCAAAGTCCAGCAATTCCGAGTAAGTGAAATCCCTCAACTCGGAAACATAACGGATACACTGGAGAGCGAGCTTCTCCACTGCAGTATTCACCCAGTTGCTTTCCAGGACTTGGAAACTCAGACTTCAAAAACGATTCAACAGACTCATCTCGTTCCCCCATCAACTTCGACCTAACCCTAATTGAATATTCTTGTATCCCAAGCTCAAAGCATCTCACGGCTGAGATTTTCATGCATAGTGTTTCTAAACAACGACCAGGATTTGTTGGACAAGTATATATGGACCAAAACACAACATAGACACACGCACACACACAGCTATATAATCAGAAGGAAAGAGTCTATACTCACATTATCTCTCTGAGGTGCTCCATCACCATCTATGGTTAGTGCCTCATATATATTCCTATAAATATATTCTGGCCAATGAATTGTATAGACACACATACATATATATGTTATACATATACATGTGTACATTCTGTATATATACGTTCATTTCCTTTTTTGCATCTTTAGCTACAATACTAAAATTTTTCATGCACCCACACCTCAAATATTCTAACAAGGTTGATTATTAAAGTTTAACAAGAATGTTTTAATTTTAATTAGTAATTGTCCCAAGCTCAATTGAAAATTCCATGTTTTACACGTTGTAATCTAAACTTCGTATGTAACACACACACACACACACATATATATATATATATATATGCATTTACCTTTATTTTCATGATGGTTTCTTCTTTGTTAATGTGTGATAGTCATATGCCCAACAACATGATACGAGTCTATTACAGATCAATGGGTTTTTAAATGCCTCATATCTATTGCACGTCAACAAATGTATTAAATTGTGTAAATCATATTTCATATGTAATCTTACATTTATAAAACGTAGATTGTATGTTTATTATATATTTTAGTTTTATGTTTTAAATTTTATATTAAATTATTACATATTATATGAATTAATAATATATACATGCGTAAACACATATTACAACATTTTATATACTTTTAAATATATTTTAATTTAAATATTATATTATTATATATAGTATATTACAAATCATATACATTATTGATTTTAAAATTTAAATCTAAAATTTTATAATGGGAATTAATTTTAAACGTAAAATCTAAAAATTATTAAAATTTATAAACTTACATTTGAAATTAACATCAATGAGTAGTGAATTTATTATTGGTGATTTAATATAATTCATTTCATAATCTATTAAATAACTATTTTGGTTTTGCTCTCATTATATTTATTTATTAACATCGCTTTTATTCATTTGTCTATTGCATATTAAAGTATAATACTAGGTTATAATATCAATATATAAAAGAAACCACAATTACTGTTTATTAATGTGTCTTTTATTTATTTACCTAAAAGTGTATGTCTATATTTATTATCGCTTAATATGTTGGTGTTACCATGGGTTACATTGACGTTATATTAGATTTGATACACATCAACAAATATTATTTAATATTTGTTAATCATTAAATATACTAATATATTTTAAGGGGCTGCTCATCTTTATATGCATAAAAATTATTAAATATATAAATATACATTTTAAATTTTAAATTGAAATATCATTAATGTATTATTAAATCGTTTTACAATGAATTTGTTGTTTTGTTTTTGTTTTAGTTTATTATTTATTCTTATTTACTAATGTCCATCCTAAATATTTATAATAATTAGTAAGTTGGATTTTATATTAATAATAATAACTTAAAAGACCCATAATTAAATTATACACTACACATACACATACACACACAGGGCATACACACGTTGTGACAATTAAGTTCTTAAGGAATAATTAGCATAAAAAATGGGAAGTAATACACAGTTACTTGAGGTTTATAACAGCAGCACCACTTGACGGTTTAGATGCAAACACGTATAATCCAAGCGAATCAGACTTAATCACGCCTCTCTGGATTCTTGAACTATAAAAACCTTCCTGTAAAGAATGCAGAAATTAAAACATGTGTATGCGTGTGTATACTGAGATGTGTATGTGTGTGTCTACGCTGCCCAATATATATACATCTAGTGCAAATATGTATATCTACCACAAAAACCTCCTTCCCTCCCTCCCTCCCTTTTCTCTCTCTCTCTCTCTCTCACACACACACACGCATTTCTACGTGCACACACATAATACGCCTAGATGCATATATATACACACACACACACACACCTTAAGAGAGAGAATAAAGGATGGAACAGCGGACTCCTCAACCAATGCAACAACACAGCCACCCCATCCAGCCCCTGTTAGTCTTGCTCCAAGTGCACCACTCGATTTACACACATTCACAAGCTCCTCAAGCTCCGGACAACTACATAATAAAAATCATTATCATATACTATATTATTATTATTCAAAAAATTTAAATCTTAAATCACACGCACAAATATATATATATATATATATATATTTGTGCGTGTGATTTAAGATTTAAATTTTTGAATAATATATATATAATACAAAACTAGTACCTATATCATAACAACACACACACAAACCTTAAATCCATGTTAAGATTAACCCAAACATGAAAATAAAATACCTGCACTCGTAGAGAACACTGCAGCTTGTGTGACTTTCATTCATAAGCTTCCCAAGTTCCTTCAAAGTTTCACTCTCACTGAAAAAAGCAGTATGTATGTACGTGTGTGTGTGTGTGAACAATCATACAAAGCAGACCTTTTACCAGCAGATACAGCATCGCGAAATGCATATACACGTCGAGCTTCAGTATACACATGCTTGGCTCTCTAAATAATGTTAAACCATAACAATTACTACAATTAATACTATTCATATTAACTTATTTATATTGATGATAGTAATATTAGTGTATATAATATAGTTATATATGTATATACACATTCTAATTTTACCTGGTACAGTTTATAATGTTTTGCAGCAGAGAGTACAGCTTGAAAGCTTGAAGCCTTGGGGAAAATAGAAGTTAAACTGTGTTTTAGTTGTTTTTCAATTTCCTCAGTTGTATAAGGCTCCTTATGTAATAACTCCTGTATATTATATTAATCAATAAATAACAAATTAAATATTTATTAATATAAAGAATAGTAATTTTATTTATTCCATTTACCTCGACAGCGAGTAAAGGGTCCGATGATTTACATGACATTGCGTAAGTTTCGCATAGGCCTTCTACATCAGAGAGTGTCGTAACTGTTTTAATAGCTTCATCTGTTGCCATTCCAATTTTCACAGCTAATATAATCTGCATTATATAAAGCTTCATCAAATACATACATATAATATAATGTGTGTGGGTGTATATACACATTAAGTACAGAGTTACTATATTATAGTTATACATAGATACATACATATAACAAACATCAGAGAGAAGATAGAAGTATATATTATAATTAATGCTGTAAAAGTATTAAACCTGTGTGCTCATTTTCGTATTAAATGTAGTTCTACAAAGATTGACCAAATATAAACATTATATATCCATCTAGAAAATCTATGTATATATATAATATGCATGTAAGTGTCTATGCATGGTAATCTAAGTTTACAAAAACTAATACTGTGCTTAGCATTAGATAATTAATATATTACAATTATATATAAAGTTTATGAAAACAAACTTGTAAGGACCGTACGCTACCGATACATATACATAGATAATTATATAAAATCGGTGTATATTTCTAAGCACCAGTTTAAACATAGTGGTTTCTCTACTGTATACTGCTTCATGAGTTTATGCGAGTATATAAATAACTACATAAGATAATTAGTATTACATATTACAACTATAAAGTCTCTAATAACAAAAGATATATAAAATCTAAATAAAAGTAAAAATAAAAATTAGAAATAATTATTTTAAACACACAGTAAAACTATTATAGCCCACAAACTACGTTGTAAGAGCAGCTATATCCATGTGTACATTACTAATATATTTTCATCTTTAAAATTGTATCATTATCGTAAACATATATTTATATACAGAAATTATTAGTATAATATATATTTAATATGCTTACAGCAGCTAAACGGCATTCAACAACGCGATTTTATAGTTTGTAGCAGCAGTGACGGCTTTGTTTGATTCCGCGAGTGAATTTGCCACAACAAACGTGCCTCCCTTTGGGAGTACCACACTGCTCGCTTTTATTGGGTTGAAGTCTATTAACATGGCCACACCTTGTTGTGCCATTATAGATATGGCCTGCATATACATACACAGATTATTCATACATACACACATACGTGTGTGTGTAAAAATGTGATTCCACACACAGACGAACATTTATGTATATGTTGTGTGTGTGACAGAGAGAGAGAGAGAGCACCTGGTCCATGCCACCTGATTGTGTTCCGACATGACGTTCACAAGTGCATGCAAACTCCGCTACTTCCTTCTGTTAATTAAATAGAGGAAACTAGTAATTATTTTAATTCTAAATTGTATAATAAATAAATATAGCATTTGTTTTATGTATCTAAGATGCAAGCAAACCTTAGAAATAACATGGACATCCAACATAGAAAGAAAAGCAAGAACTGATGCACACACCAACGCAGAAGAGCTTGAAAGCCCTGATCCTGTGTACAGTATTCATATACACATTAATACACATATATACACTGTACATAATAACATATATATATAGACACACACACACACCTATATACATATGCTTGCATGCTGGAACAACTAAAATGCAGTTCTCAGCAAAAGGGCAAAAGGGCAAAAGGGCAAAAGGGCAAAAGGGTGAGACCTTAGTAAAGTTTAGATCAAGTGCAGCCATGATAGCAACTGCAGAAGAACAAACTAAAGCTGCCGAGCTTGACAATCCGGAGCCTGCAAAAGGCGTATGTATATGTGTGTATTTGTATGTATATGTATATGCATTACATAATATATCTGTGTATTTGTATGTATATATGGATGTTGTGATAATAATCTTACCCATTGGAACAGTTCCATCAACTAGAATGTTAAACCCAATATCTGGTGTTATATTCATTTTCTTCGATTCCGTGTGCTCAAAAACACCCTTAAAACTGTAAAACAATTAATAAGTTTGTATTAGAATAAAATAACAACATATATGTTTAAATAAACAAGAATATTAAATAAAGATGAGTTATACAAAAAACTAAATGAATATAAAATTTAATTTATATACTCACCCGCAAAGAACATAGTTTGCCCATGTATGATTTACTCGGTCCACGTCCTGTTAATACATTATGAACACATTAGTGCAAGGTTAAATCACTTATTAGTTTAAAATACAATTATATATAATTTCAATCATGATATAATTATTATGTGTATTACATAATTATTAGTTTCTCTCTCTCTCACTCTCACACACACACATCTAATATTAATTAATTATATTGCTTAAGTTAAAACCAAGTTGATTTACCTGGATGGATCAGCATCGAAAGAGCAAGCCTTGAACTTTTCAGAATTAATATTTGCAATATTTACACGTGGAGGACTTTCATTGGACCTTGAGATTGCAACTATAGTGTCTTGACGGATCGCCATTGGGAGCACGGAATATCCTTCATAATCAATGTGCTCACCAATTAAATTCACCCTTCCTGCATTTTAGTTTTACTTAATAAAAAAACCAAATTAATTAACCGCTCTTATATTAATGTTTTGTTATATATATATGTGTGTGTGTGTGTTTGAATTGTGTGTGTGTGTCGTGTGTATCGACACAATATATTTTAGACATTTATGGTATGGATGTGTATGCGTACATGGATACATAAATCATCTTCTATAGGCTATAGCGCGCACACACACACACACAGATGTGTGTGTGTGTGTGTGTATTACATGTGTTTATGTACTATATATATATATATATATATATATATAATATATATATATATATATATATATATATATATAAGCCTTCAATGTGAGATACATATATATGTGTATTAAACTTTGAGATCGGTAATGTTCCATACGTAATACAATGAACAATATATACATATATGTGTATAAAAAATATAATTCATAGCAATTTTGAATTCAGTGAATACCCAATGGAAATATATAGAAATCAGATCATACATATCTATGTGTGAATTACCTGGAGCTCGAGCATAGAAGTGAGGATCATGGCCGTAGATCTCAAGAAATCGAGCTCGAATTGCTTCATATCTAAATTTGGCTTCATCAAGAAGGGATTCTTTTCCATAAACATCCTCTAAACTCGCCCCGACTTCTACAAATTCTTCCTCCATCGCCATAACACAGATACCCTTATTTACTGGCATATTCCTATTTAAACCTCTATTTAAGCTTAAACTTAACACAGAATATCCTTTCTCAACTGGTATATTCTATTTAACACAATCTATATATATAACTGATAAACCTATACTTTTATATTTTATTAAGATAATTGATATATTACTATTCAAGTTGGTATACCGAACTTTCTGTTAAATTTGTTTTCAGATCACATCGTTGGGTTTGGTTATTAGAATATTCTTATTTAATTCTATTTAATATATAAAATGATTATATAATGATCAATTAACAACGTAAATATAATATGTATCTAATAATACTTAATAATACACAAATATACTTAATTTAATCTAGATTAAATATTTATATCAAAATTATAAACAATTAAGTAAAAATCTCTGCAACCAGTATTGTCCATTTCTGTTTTGGAGTAAAATTTACAATGAATTATTGTAATTAGTTTATTTATATATACTATATACATATTAAACTTGTTATACAACTACTTGGATGCTACTTTTGAACAGCTTTACACCTTTTATAATAAACACACTCACCAAAAAGTCACATGTAGATTTATGTATTGTATTATGTATGTATACACCAACATGCATGTAGTATAGCATATACATATACATATTACATGTGTGTGCGTGTGTCACATATACGTGTGGGTAAGTATATAGAGACTGTTAAATTTAGCAATTTAACATTAATTATAAACATTATGTATTATTTTTAAGAAGTATTAACCAAGTAAACAATGCCATGTAATAAAATTACCAGTTTGTCGTCACCACCAGTAACGAATACGCTGATGTAGGAGTGTGTGTGTTGTGTGTATATAAACAACATTTTCATTACCGATGTGGTGCGTAATGAAAAAGTGAAATTACACATCAAAATACATAGTTTTAAATTTATAAAAGTATTATATATATATATAATATATATATATATATATTATATATATAATATAATGCTGTAAAAAATTCTATTGTGATTGTGAAACCAAAAAAGAATATGAAATTAAAATATAATAAAGTATATATGATAAAAAAAAATAAAAAATTATTTAATGAAAATAGAAGGTTTGTATATGTGTATGTCTACATAATCAATATACATAGCAGATATTTTACAATGTAATACATACCAAGCTTATTAAAAAATGTAAAGACTTTAAGGTACGGGGTTCAAATCCAAATAGCAATCTTCTAGTTAAAATAAAATAATGAAACTTCACATCAAAATATATATTTCAAATTTAAGAAAATTATATATATGCTATATAATATAACACTGTTCTAATAATAAGAAAAATATAAACTTAAAAATAATATTATATATTATGATATATGTATATATTTGTATATGTTGGAATTGAATTTGCATGTAGGTGTAACATATCAATGTGTATATAAACATACATATATATGTCATGCTGCAAGTGTTCTATACGAATAATAAAATGTATATTAATTAATATATCTATCGATAGAATTACAGTATACACTTACATATCAACTATAAAAAAATGTAGTTAAATATAGAATGTGATTTTAAATATGTCATTTAATGTTATAATTACCTGTATATTATACCTTTATTAATTTAGGGTTCTTAATGTAAGGTTGGTTTTTAATATCTACCACTAAAATTTGTGTTGGGAGCACCAAATAAATTTATATATTTAATTTGAATATTTATATATTAAAATTTAATTATTCTTGCTATATCTTCATAATAATCATTTTTGAACTGAAGATGTATGAATATATACATACAATATATTTAAGCATAACTTAATCCCATTTTAATACACATTGTTATATGTGTAAGGAAATTATACACATTTATTTAATAAAACATATATAATGACGTACCGACATGTATTCATATTAACAATTTAACGGTCCATTTCCTGTTAATAAAATTATGAGGTTAAATCAATTACATGGTTTCAGTATACTACATGATCTAATTATAATGACAATTGCATATTATATTATGTATTATTTATTAAAGTACATTTATTAGCTTCTCTCTCACACCCACAGCATTTTAATAATAAGCCAATTAATTAACTGCTCTTATGTACGATGTATATGTTTGAATTTAATTTTAATGTTTTTTTTGTGTATATATATATATTGTAAAAAAGTATATGGCATAAATATAATTTTATATACAAAATAAAATTAACTTTAAATGTAACTTTTATAAACACTTGAATATTTATAATATATTTTAATTAAATATTATACTATTAAAAGCAAAATAATCACAATTATAATATACTCACATTTAAATACTTAAAGTATGTTTATGATTTAAATTTTCTTTTAAAAAAAATTGAATAAGAGATAATTAAATATATTCTTGTATATAATTTCAAACTTGCATGTATTAACAATAAAATAATGTCTGAGTATCCAAAATAATAAATAATTTAAATACTTAATCTGTGTATATGTATAAAAATCCTTTTTTATCAAAATCATAATCACACACACTATATATAAAGTTTCTTTTCACACATACATATATATATGGCATTTAAGAATCAGCATGTTGAATCATCAATGTTGTTATCAATTTAAAACAACACTCAGAAGTAAAATTTAAATCCGGGAATGCTCGAATCCATATAACACATGAATTATGAAAGTAAACCCCAAGCTTTGTAGCATTATATATAATATACATGCATTTAAACATACAGATGCTACTTCTTTATAGTACACAATCTCTCTCACATAGAGTAGTTTTCACAATCCACCCCTCCTTAATTGCAATTAATTAAGTTATTATTGATATAAGACCTTATGTTAATGGATTTCAAGGAAATCTATTGAATGTGCTTCATAAGAACGATAATTGAATGGATCAGGCCCCCAGCAGTATCGTCGTTTTGGGGTCGGAGCAAGACGCGTGGGCGTGTCACAGCCGAGAGACGACGACTGAAGATTTTCAATTTCAACCATTGACCATGTATCATTATTTATATGTAGTGGATACGATCCTGTAACGCGGCGCATACCCACACGTCACCCCAGCCGGGCAAGACAAAAGAGCACTGCTTAGAGCAGTAAGACCTTACTACACTACCCGCGTGACAGCAGCGCGCAGCCCCGTATCTTTCCGGCCCACCACTGACCGGGCGGTACAAGGGTTTTGGGGCAGGGAAGCCACGGACGGCAGACCGATGGATGGATTGTGCGGCAGGGGAGCGGGAACGACAGACCGATGCGGGAGTAAGTAATAGCAGGTGTTCATATAAAAAAGGGCTGCACTCAAATGTTTGTGGGTATTAGGAATCTGATGGTTTTTTCTCTTTGAAGTCTGCTCGAGGATAAGAAGCTCCGTATGGCATGCTGGATGGCATCCAGCAGCATTCCATTGGTCACCATTCAATTCGGACAGAATATTTACCCAGTTAATTTTTAAATTTTCCCTCTTCTATAGTTTATAGGAAGCATGTCCTGCTTCTTGTCTGCATGTGTTTATAATAATTCAGGTGGGAAGGAAGTGTACATTAATAATCTCACTGAGAGGCTCATTGTACTAAGAAACAAGGATCGAGATGTGTTTGGTTGTGTGAGGCTGGAGCTGCAACCTAAACAACAAGGAAAGATGCGTGTCAACGTTGCTGCAGAGGCAACTTACTGGAGGTTGGCAGTTCTGGTGCTCAAGGGAGATGGCTCCGACAAGTGGCTGATCGAACAAGAGCTGCATGTCGATTCGGAAGACTTTAAAGTCTACTCCAAGGTAAACGTTGTTACAAAAGAAAGTGCCAAGTTCTGTCTCGAAAAACTCTAGTTTTCTCCCTCGTAGACCAAAGCACTTATTCCTCTTATCAGTTCATATTTGGTTTTCGTTTCACTTTTCTGTTTTCTTAGCCTCCGGTTACCAGTTGGGTAGTGGATAATTGCCGTGTCGGGGCATTGCACCCGCCAGCATATCCGGCCCCAAACGCCGTGTGCAAGACTAATACACACGGTTTTAAACAAATTCAAATGTGAAATAATCTTAATTATGTATATACTTGTTTTATGAAGACATATACACAACTCATAAGTCCTCATATACACATACTCTGTAGTTTGACTCACTGTAATTATGAAACATACACACAAATCTGTAACAAGTACAGTATATATATGCAATTATGCAATGTCTAGACATATATAATGTACTTATCATAATAAGATATTATATACATTAAGTTGTATCAAATCTTTTAGGAAACATTTAATTACAATTATAATATTTTAATTTAAGCACACTTGTAAAGCAAAAGTTTTGTCGTATAGTGCAAAGTCGTGGGGGCTAGGTTTACTAGCGAGTACGTAGGATACGAGAACATCTTCAAAAACAGTTTTATACAAGTTGAGTTTGGAGTTAAACTCCATATAGCATGAGGCTGTGGTGGTACCTGTTCAAATACACGCATGGTACTGAGTGATCCAATTACTCATTACAAATTGGCACTGAGGTAGGAACAAGATGGTTTCAATTGCTCTCGCAGGAATTCAATCAAAATAAAAGCAAGGGTGTTTTTCTTATTTGTTCAAATAAGTATGTTAATTAAACTTATTATAATTGATAACTCACAAGAAGCAAACATAAGTATTAATAGTAAAGAGAAAAAAAGGTTCATTTAGATGATAATGGGACAAATTGACAATCGACCGATTATACGTACACACACACGTACACACACACGCACATACACACGCAATATATATATATATATATATATATATATATATGCGTGTGTTTGTACGACCTTGAAAAATTTCTCCTTTCCCAAAATGTTTCTATCAAAGTCTATAAATTTCTGTCTTTCTCAAGCTTCTCTGCTCTTATAAGTTTTATCTGTTCATTAACAAAAATAAAAATGTATTAGTGTTTTATAATATTATTATATATCTATTGTGTTAATGAATATTATTGACAAAACGTTGAGCTATTTATAAGTTTCCGTGCAATTTGTTTGCCTTCTAATTCACTCAAATATTTAAAGCTAAAAACAACAAAAAATAGAAATCTTAATGTACAAGTAAAATTTTATTAAAAATGAAATCTGTATATAGTTTTTTTTCCCTTTTTTGTAAGAATTTACTAAAATTATAACTAATCTCATGTTTACTAACATTCTGTTGAAATATTAATTTGGTTTGATAATGTTGAGATGTAAGACCATGTAGCTATATTTATAGTTATGCACACATATATATAAATAAACACTCACACACATAATTAATGTACTGCTATATATCAAGAACATATAAATATATATACATTTTCTTAAAATTAGAATATACCTCGAGGTCATCAGCTTCACGCTGGAGCGTCTCCTTTGTGTTCATAGACTTGTCATATTTATCTTTGAGGACTTGAAGCTTCTTCTAATGTGTTCCTGGATACAAAACGTGGAAACTATATATATATATATATATATATGCGTGTGTGTGTGTGTACGACCTTGAAAAATTTCTCCTTTCCTAAAATGTTTCTATCAAAGTCTATAAATGCAACAAGCAATGATTTTGCCCTTGACCTTATATTCTAAATGAGGTCACCATGTCTTATAGACCACTCGATCACAAACTGCATAAGTTGTAGAATTGTAACAAAAGCCTCCGATGTTCAAGTTCAACTTAACATGAAATATTATAACAAGTTAATTGCTATTAGATTTTTAAAGGTTTGAAATAGTGCAAAGATTCCTAAAAAAGGTAATAAGTAAATGGAAATGAAAAGATAGAACTAAGTAATATCTTCACGATGTGTTGATATCCTTAACTTCATCCATGATAAACATAATATGTTGCTGTAAGGTCAAAGCCAATAACTTTAGTTGTAGCAAACTAGAGGGCCTCATCAAACCTACAATAAAAATGTTGTTCAAAGTAAATCATGTTTATGAATATGGGGTGGCACTGATTGGACAAGGACCCTTAACCTATTGTATGCCTCCTGCTACTCCACTCATTCATTAAAGAATGATCTACATATCTCTTCAATGTCACAAAAGGCCAAGCTATATCTCCCATGATTAAATATCAACACTGAGGTGTATAGCATAAGGTCGTTTTTGATGTAAATGGTCTCAACAACTAGCATAACCTCCTTGAGCAATGGTGGCAGTGGCAAAGGGGCCAATCTCGAAAAAATTACCAGCTCCTATAGATGAACTAATTCTTCACTTCTTTGCCTTGATTCTTAGTATAACCTCCACCTTCTTTTATTACCATAACAATGATGGATAATAGTTAACATGTTGTTTATGCAAGATCACCTCCCAATGTGGGACTTCTCCCTCTGGAAAGTCTAGCTAGAATGGGATGTGCTTTCGCTTGAATGGGGTTAAAGAGGACATCTTTTTGCTTCACATGTGAGGAGAGCTAGTGTGGTTTATCTAGAGTTTCATAATTGTGCTTAGAACAATCTCATGAGCCACCATGAACTTGCTAAGGGGCTTAAAACTATTAAAATAAATAAAATTAACTTCTAAATCATCTTTCTACCCAAATCCTTATGTTCAAAGAATTTCATGAGCTCTATAGAAAAGGTGAAGCAGACACACTTAAAAAAGGATTGGAACATAAACAATTTACATTTAGCTCACATCTCATGAATCAATTAAGGAAATCTTTTTCATTCCAAGGTTTTTACCATTCTATCAAAGACTATCCATGATCTTTATAGCTTCGTCCTAAACTATTCTCTAGTAAAGATTGATAATGAATCACTTTAACCATTACTTATTTTGAATTTTAAGCAACCCTAGAGTTTGTTACTCATCATTCTTGTTAAGATGGACAAGCTTGTTTAAGTACTAGCATTACAACTTATTCATCACACGAGTCTTGAACAATGGATTATGTTTAAGGTAAGTATTTGTTTACTTCTCTCTGTTAATCATAACAAGTGTTTATTTCAGAATGAGATTGCACATATCAAATTTGGTAAAGGATGTCAAACTAACTTGTTAGCTTTGATATACTTTCATCCGTGAATGTCCATATAGTTGGTCTTGCTTAGAGAAGCCATGGTCTTAGTGGTCCCCTCCATTCTTGCACAACATTTTTTAATAAATGGGGCAATGTGGTTTCAACTAAGGTGGTAGATGAAATATAATAATTAAATTAATCCACATCATGAACACAAACTTTATTATTTAGTTGTTGATCTGTTTGATTATAGTCACTAGCTAGAGTCATATGCAAATGAAGCTAGTATGTACTCAAACAACCAAAGCTTCTTTTCCTCCTCCGTTGCTTCCTTGTATAACTTCTAAAGAACATGGAGCATATGGTTTTAATTCCAAGTTGTAAAGTAGTTTGTTGACAGTAATGAAATCCATGCTTGAAACTTACTTTCAAAAGCCTAAAGTGAACTAGGTAGTGTTGTGCATGTATCCACTTGCTCGTTTGAAACTCACAACCAAGTGGTCCAGTTCCTCTGCATTGGGAGGATTTCCAAGTCATTAATGGAGATTCATTGAAGCTAATTGGCTAAACTCTTCACTTATAAACTAGTTGGAATGCTTTAAACCTTTTTTCCTCTTTTGGTTCTCTCCATTTGCCTTCTTCTTCTTTGAAGCATATGTGTCATGTTTTCTTCCATTCTGACATGCTACCCTAGTGGCCTGGGCCTCTTGACTTCTAATAATTCATTACCGCTCTTTTTGATATCGATATAGAAACTTAGCATGAATAGCAGTGCTAGTACTTACAAGTCTTGTTGCCCAATTGCTTATGTCAATGAAATTGGTACCTTTTTGACTATAGCTATGTCCCCCAAAGTTGTGTCAACATTCAAACATGAAGACCTTATTTCAAAGACTATTGTATTGTGCTATGGCAATGCTAACTTTGCTTCTAAGCATTATGCTAGTCAAAGCCACTCTTGCCTCTACATCACGCTTCAATGGTTTGTGGTCTTTCTTCTTTTATAACCTTCTGGAATCTCTCATTTACATTATAATAAAAGATAAAAACAATGACCAAGAGTATGATTATGTATGTTGACTATTGGAGTTTATGCCACACTTCCTAGTTGACACACATGAAGATAAAATCTATTGTGAGAACGTAGTGTCAACTAGGGAGTGTATGTTGAACTCTCTAGTTGGTGCCCCGACCAATATAGTATAGGGAGCAAATGGTATTGCGACGCTAAACTCCCTAGTTGATATTGATTAAGGCAAAAAAGGAACAAACTTTTCTATCAACTAAGGGGCTTTATGCCAAACTCCCTACTAGGGAGTTGAAAATAGTATTGCCTATTGAGTATGTATATGTTTGAACTCCCTAGTTGGCGCCAATTAAGGTAGAAAAAGGACAACCTTTTTTACTAATTAAGAGGATGTATGTCAATGTTATTAGTTGGCACCTAGCATAAAAAATCTTGCGAAGTGTCAATTACATGAGGAACCAAAGGGAATATATTATATGAATTAAGGAAGAACTTGTTGTACTACTAGTTAGTGTTTAATAAGGAAATGAAAAAGAGATAGGAAGGAGATTAACCACGATTAGATGGATATGGCATAAAAGAATAGTGAGGAAATATAAATAATAAAGAGAAAAAATTAGCAAAATAGAAGAAAATAAGTGATTAAAAGAAAGTAAAACTAGGTAATCTTATACAAGAATGCAATCAAGGCATATAATGTAGATGTCGATGATGGAAGCTTCAAATTGTTTGACCTAAATCAAAATTTATTTTATGATTGTTAATATGTAATTAAGATTACATTTAGGGTTCTTTATTAAATGGGCATGACATGAATTTAATGGTGTTTAGATTTGCGATTAGGATTGATTATTAAATTAAAGTTGATAGTTATGCAAATAAATTCAGAGGTATGTAACCTACATATATTTCGTGAATGTTTAGGGTTTAGAACAATCGTTGTAAGCATTAATTGTTAATTGACTTCTACACTATTGATGGGGTAATTTAGTTGACCTCTTAAATTAATAAGTTAATATTATAATTGTTTAAGCCCTTTATTTTTTAAAGTAAAGTTAAATGACGAGAGTAAGATATTACACTATTGATAATGAACTTCTAGTGGATAAATATGGTAATGCTTTTCTGTTTACCCGTGCTTCATTATTTATTTATAACATAAAATTTTTTTTATGTACAACTATTAAATGTAAGGTATAAGACATCTGATTATTGAGAGAATAAAGATAAGAAGGTTCATAAATAATTTAGAAAGAAGGCTCTACATGAAGAAATTTTTTATTAAAAAAATAAATAAAAGGAAAAAAATGAAAAAGTGACATGACAAGAGAAGGAGTATAGTAAGGTAGTTAAAACTAGAGAGAGATGAAAGTTGTAATTAAAATGGGAATGTCTATGGTCCCATTTTTTAATACTTAATAATTGAATTATTTAATTAGTATTTTTTAATAAAAGAAATAATTTTTAGAATAATATATGGTTTAAAGAAAAAATATTATTTATTAAGTATGTTTAAAATATTAATAATTAATATGTAAGTATTCATTAAAGATTTTATTTATATTCTTATTTCATGTATCATTCCCATTTTAGTTATAACATTCATAGAGGAGTCTCAATGCTTGTTTTCTTATATATTTATATTAGGAAAGAATGTATATATTATAAGATCTCTTGTGTATAATCTATATGCACTTTTAATAAATGATTTAACAAGGTAATATTCAAAATCCATTATTACCATTAAGTTCCGAAACTAGTGATTTTGATAATATAGAAGTGATTAAATATATTATAGAGTAGATGAATAAAAAATGTGTAGCTTTTCTTAATCACTGTGTGAAGGTATTTGTTGAATAAGAAAAGGTATATAAAAATCAATAAAAAAGTCACACATTTTGAATTGTTGTGTATGTAATGTCACTATATTTATTTGTACTTTATAAATGTGTAACATAGACACATACATGTACACACATACTTTATATGTATGTAGACATATATGAAAAATTTACATATACACAAATATTATGTATGACTATACATGTATATATACGTCCCACCTTTCATGCACATATTGTGAAAGTCTGCAAACCAGTTTCATATGTGAACATTTGAACATTTGTCCCATCCCTTAAACATTTTCACCCCTAGACACACCTGTGCAGAAGAATATTATAATTTATATATACTATCAAGGGTATGCATGTTAACTCTGTGTGTGAGAGAGGGAGAGATTATATACCGTTGTTGCATACCCATATCACCTGAAGTACGTTAGTGTATAAAATATAGATAAACAGGTCATCATATACATTATTACATACGATTCTCACTATGATCTGGCATCTTCCTAATAAATGTACAACTTACTAATGTGTGTATGAAAGTATATGTATCTAACCATCTCTTCCGGTATATGTACGTATACAAGTACATAATCCAAATACATATTAACATAATATACTCCTATAACATAATCACATACAGTTATTGTTGTAGTTATAAACTGTACTTATAACCAGTTGGTCAGTCTACATGCTTAGCCATATATTATAGTATGTAATATACATAATAGGTAAATTATAAATATATAGACCGTATATCATGTATAATGATTCTCTATACTCATAGTGTCATATACTAGCTAGTACATATGATATTCATGAAACTATTTGAACCATTGATGATGAAGTTGAAGGATGAGATTTTGGTGCATATTTAAGCTTAGATACATTTTTGATACGATTTAATGAAAATAATAGTATTCTTTTCATGTACAATTTGAAGGGCAAAAGTTTGTGATCATCTTATAATTATTTATTTAAAGGATCAGTTTTAACAAATGAATTTATTTGAATATATGCGGCTTAAGATTGAATAAAAATAATAATATTTCGTATACTTGTGTACCATTACGATGGTAACAGTAAACCTCAGGACCAAATGATGTTCCATAGCTCACAACACACACACACACAAACACGCACGCACTCAATCAAATGCACACCCATACACACACATAATGACACACAAACATATGTATGTATTACAAAGCTTCCCGCATTCTCTTGAATGTAAGTTTATTTACCTTGAATTCCATATAATTACATATTAATTAAGAAAGTCTGGAAGTTGAGTTTTGATTTAAAGTAAATATATCAAAAATTAAAAAATGTGTATATTTTAATCTTACGTCAAAATTATGGTTATTTTAGGATGTTATAAAATTTAATCTATTATATATATAAATTAAATATTCAAATAAACAAAGCAACAATAAATTAAATAAATAAAAATTATTATGAAATAATTAAGCAAAAATAGATTAGGATAAACAAAAATAACAAACTCGCCCCAACGTACTGTATCTCTTATTTAATGGCATATGCCTATTTAAACCTCTAATTAAGCTTAACTTAACCTTTCTCGTTCAGGCTTTCACTTAATTGATATCTTCTCATTTAATACGGAATCTAATTTCACATACATAGCGATATTGTATTAATTGATATAACATATGTAGAAATTATCAGTTTTATAAAATAATATATCAATTTATATCAGTTAAATTTTATATCAAATTCATCTTCTCAAATAATATATTCATCCTCGTAAATACTATTAATTTCATCAGTATATTCCTCTTTAACCCTTTGTTTAACCTTATATTTGGTATTTCTCATTTAAAAAAACACACTTCAGAATTTAAGCCTTCACATTATCTATGTATATATAAGGTTTTAGTTTCCAGATCACATCATTGGGTTTGATTATTTATATTCTTATTTAATTCCATTTAATATTGTAATCTGATAATGATTTTGACACTTGCTTTATACATCATAATATATCTATCTTCAGGCTAATTAATTGACAAAGGAAATATATATGTATTTAATATACAGATTGTACTTACTATACACAAATATACTTGATTTAATCTAATTAAGTATTTATATCCAAAAATAAATAATTAAGTGGAAATAATTTCTTGTGTTGTAAAATTTATAATAAATTATTGCAATCAGTTATGTTAGATATAATATACATATTCATATTCTGTTGAGGGATGTTACTTTCTAACAACTTTACACCTTTTATAATAAACTTCTCACCGAAAGTCACATTTTGTTATTCTCCCTTTTTTTTTAAGATGTCACATGTATATTGTAGCAGTTTATATATATATATATATATATATATATATAAATGTATGCATATATGTATTATTTGTATAGAGGATAAGTATATATGTACCTTCCTATGTGTGTGTGTGTGTGTGTGTGTGTGTGTGTGTGTGTGTGTGTGTGAGAGAGAGAGAGAGAGAGAGAGAGAGAGAGAGGAGAGAGAGACAAAATATGACAAGAAATTTTATGACAAATATGTAGCATTTATATGTTTATATGCCCTTAAATGCAACTACCGAAGCTTGACACACACACGCGCGCACTCACCCAGATGCATAGACACACACGCATAAATACAGGATTGGCATATTCTTAAATGATATATTGAATGCCAACATATTTTTCATCTAAGTTCAACTTTCATATGTTGAAATCTAGAATTTACAAATAAATTTCTTATAATGAGTAATTTAACAATCTTAAGTATTTAAAATTACATCCACGTGGTAAGAAACATATACTTACTACCGAAGAGGGGTCCTGAACTTTTTAACTAGAAAATGTTAATTACATAATAATTTGTTAAATCAATGGTGGCCTTCGTAACAATATTTTATTAGATTTTCCTTTTTTCGTATTAAATAGCAATGTTGTTATCAATTTAAACCAATAAAATTTAAATAGTTGAATGCTCGAATCCAATATAACTTGTTATCCAAGGGTTCCGCACATTTATCAATTAACTACATATGAATTTTGAAAAACAAACTTTTGATAAATAAATCATTTCTCCATTTGATGTTTTATTTCTTCCAATATTTGCATCTAAGAACATGTATATATGTGTGTGTGTGGTACGTTTCTTACGTGCCTCCTCAGTATTACATGTGTGTGTGTCTCACATATACATGTATTTAAGTATGTAACATTTAAAAATTTAACATTAAGTATTATTTTAACTAAGTATACAATGTGATGTAATAAAATATCACGTTGGCATCACCTTGCCGGATAGGCTAATGTGCCCGTATGAAGTTGAATTGCACACTCTGTGCGTGTCTACACACACACACACACAGATATATATATATATATATATAATATATATATATATATATATATATATATATATATATATATGTATATGTATGTATGTATATGTATATGATTTAAATTTACCAATACGTAGAAGGAAAAAAAATTAAATTTTTAACTATATTATTCTTTAGATTGGACTAAGTATGAGTACAAATATTTTAATTAAAAAAATGAAATGTAGCTCTTGAAATTGAAATACCAGTCTTCCTTTTATGATCTAATATTGAAAGTATAGTATGTTTTTTTTTTTAAATAATTTTTAAATTTTAATATTGAAGTGCATGAAGATTTTTAAGGATAAAAATAAAATTTCAAGGTTTAGAGGTATATTTCATGTTTGAGTTTTAATTACAAGTAATTAACATTGTATTTAAATTTGCCCAGTGGCAATAGTCAAAACCTAAAGCGCAAAATTCCAACAGAATCACATAATTAGTATTTTAATATAGTAATTATAATTATATTAATGTAGATTAATTTAATATTATCATCTTCCTTAATTAACTTGACTGATAATATATATAATGTGTAATACGTGTAAACATTTTTAAAAAGTCAACACATGTATGTATGATTGATCTTTAACGTCCACTTCTTTATTCTTTTATGTGAGGTAAACATTTTATAACTGCATAATATTATATATTATAATAAATTAAATGACAGCAGCGCATTAACAACAATAGACAAAGATTTAGATAAACATAATTCAAATTAACAAGTTCATTAAAAGTTCCATGATTAACAAGTGAATATATATCTGATTGTGTACAACATATTTAAAAGCACATATATTTATAATCATATTACATAAACATTATATTTGACATTATACATATGTTCTTATTAAGGCAGGCTCTACGGAATGAAACATAATATATTCTAGTTTCACGATATATTATTTCTATAGCTTATTTAATAGATGCATGCAAAATATAAAATACAATATATCTTAATATAAAATAGCATTTTATGCTTGAAATTTTATTGATATACATAAAAAAAACATATATATATTATTATATATGTTTATACTAATAATATAAATGAGAAAAAAATTACTCTCACATAAGACATGTTTAAATCAACACATGTTCAAAGTTTAATACTTCAAACAACATTTAATATCAAATTAAAATCTAACCCACACTCTTAATAAACGGTGGTCATGTGAACTAGTATTCTAACTTAAACTTAAACATAAAATATTATTATAATATTTTATTTTTTAATTATCACAGTTTAATGCTAATCTAAACCATTTTACGTCTATGTCTTTAGAATAGGTTTTCTTTAACATAATAACATTATACAAAACTTTAATTTCTAAACGTAAATATTAATCATAGTTATAATATACTCAAATATACTAAATTTAAGAATGGTTGTCAATTGCATTCTTCGTACTTCATATGAATTATATAATCTTAAATTTAGTTAATACCTTTAATATCTAAATTTAGTGAATACCTTCATATCTAATTTCTTATCTACTGGCATATTCTTATTTAAACCTGATACAGAACATTCACGTTGAACAATACTCACTTCTAAATCCTTTTTAGAGATGTCACATATTATAATCTTATTTACGTAGCTTTACACATTATTATGCAAGGTACATATACACATACACATGCATCCTTTTATATAACCTATATTATCTATTATTTGCACATAGGAATTTTGCGGATAAACATATAATCTGTGGTTTATGTCTTATTATGGCTCTCTAGAACAAGGTAGTGTTGAGAACAATCTGGAAAACTATATTATTCTTTAAATTGGAATGAATATAAGTACAACTAAAAACATTATATAGTACTTACATATTATTTTAATAAATAAAATGAAACTGTAGCTCTTGAAATACAAAACTGATATTCTATTTTCATTTTATTAATTTCATACTGAAAGTATAGTAAATAAATAAGATACCATTTTTTAATGTATTTTCAGAAATTAAATTTTAATTTTTAATATTGAAGTGCATGAAATTTTAAAGGGTGAAAATAAGGGTATATTTCCATATTTAAATATTTGAATTTTAATTACAAATTAGTAAAATAGTATTTAAGTTTGTCCAGTGACAAAAGTCAAAACCTTGTCTACGTATTCGAGAAACAAAATCCACACGTGTGAGATCTAACGGTACACATTCCAACATAATTATATACTTAATAATTTAAGTAGAATTAATTTAGACTATAAAGCTCATTATTTCATATATATTTTTCTATCGCTTCGGTTTGTGGGGCGGAGGAAATAGATATGTAAATGTGCTTACCGATATCAATGAACACGTGGATGGTGAAAGGATCGGGCACCGGAGTATGCAAACGCAGCTGGGTTGTGCTACAGGGAGCCGGGGACGGCAGATTGTGCGGCAGGGGAGCGGAGGGCCTGACCAAAGTAATCGGAGGTGTTCGCTTTCCTTATTAAGAGTTGATTTACTCTTTCTTTTGTTTGATTTCTTCTTTTTATTTTGGTAATGTCTGCTCTAGGCTAATAAGCTGTGTATGGCATGCTTAATAAATGCGTGATCCGACAGCAATCATTATCCATGCCACGGGATATGTGATCCAACAGCAATCATCATCAGCCGCTCACCATTCTACTTGTACTGGTGAATATGGGACATTCCACTTGTACCGGTGAGTATGAACAGTAATTTATGGTACCCAAGAACATTAGGAACTATGTCTTGTTGCTGTGTTCGTAATAATTCAGGTGTGAAGGAAGTGTCCATTAATAATCTCACTGAGAGGGTCATCGTACTGAGAGATAAGGATCGAGATGTATTTGGTTGTGTGAGGCTCGAGCTGCAACCTAAACAGGAAGGAAACATACGTGTCAACGTTGCTGTAGAGGCAACTTATTGGAGGATTGCAGTTCTGGTACTCAAGGGAGATGGATCAGACAAATGCATGATCGAACAAGAGCTGCATGTTGATTCGGAGCTTTAAAGTCTACTCCAAGGTGAACATTGTCATAGAAGAAAGCGCCAAGTTCTATCTCCAAAAACTCTAGTTTGCTCCCAAAGCACTTGTTCCTCTTATCAGTTTATATATATTCTCTTTGGTTTTTGTTTTCGATTTTTCTGTTTTTTTAACCTTCGGTTGCCAGTTATGGTCGCTGGTAGCGGATAACTGCGGTGTTGGCCCAGCATATCCGCCCGAAACACCATGTGCAAGACTAAAGCATACGGTATTAACGTGGTTGCGGGCGTTTGGAATAATCGTTGTTTTTTGAACCTTACCAAATGACAATATATAATTTATGAAACAAAAAATTTCACAAAAACAAGTTCAAATGTGAAGTTCATCTCAATCATGCATATAATCGTTTTATGAAACATATACACAAATCGTAAGTCCTCACATATACATAAAGTATGGATTCAAAATTTCTCTGTTATAGTCGTACAAAATACACAAATTTGTAGTAAGTACATCTATGTGTGTGTGTGTAGGTACGCAATGTCTAGATATATATAATGTAATATTAAGATTTATGTAGGAAACTATTTTAATTCCTAATTACAAGTTAGTAAAATAATACGTAACTGTGTTAAAAACACAAAGAAACAAAATCAGCACTGTGAGTGCACACTTCTAAAACGGAAGTCTTGTCAGCATTGTTGTACAGTGGTGGGTAGGTTTATTAGGAGTCGTGGATGAACGTTGTAATTAAATAGAAATGTTTATAATCTCATGTTTTTAATAATTAATAATTTTAATTATTATTAATTTTAATATTTAAATATAAAAATAAAAAAGTATATTAAAATATTAATAATTAATACTAATATTAATTAAATTTGTTTTTATATTCTCATTTTCATGTATCATTCCCGTTTTTATAACGTTGTTATGGTACGAAAAGCAAATACAAGATGAGTTAGGTCTATTTATTAAACGTAGGCTTGGATTTATTATAATTTATAATCACAAGAAAAAAACACAAAAGGCTTAATTTTGTAATGGTAAAGTGTAATATAAAGGTGTATTTATATTAAGTAAATATATTAATTTACAAGTGAACTCACTTAACATAAGGAAACTCTTGGATACTACCAAACAATCGTAGTGTTTATAGAACGAAATTGCACTAATTATAGTGTCCTTTAGTATAATCTTATATAATATCAAGAATTGCACATTCTCAACCACTTCATATTTGTTTGCCTTCGTCCTCTAAGTTATTTTTTTTTAAAACATGCTTATTGCAGTGTGTTCATATGTGAAGGAAGTGCTCGTTAACAATCCACTGAGAAGCTTGTCGTGGAGAGAATCAAACAAACTCGTTAAAGTTTCATGGGCGAGCAGAGAATATATAATATATATATAAGCACACACACACACACACACACACACACAACATATATATATATATATTATATACGCTAAAGAGGACCAACAGGATGTCAAACAGTTATTATATTATATAATATTTATTATATACATACATTAGTACAACACGTTCATTTGTTGGTGGGTTTAATTATATAATACTAATTTTATTTACTCAATTGTTACTTCAAACCTAATAAATTTATTTCAAAGTTTATTCTTAATACAATTATTTTATTAAGCTTTTAGTTTTATCTATACATGAGCTTAATTATTTAATTATGTTTAACTTAATTATTATGCTTAACATAACATTTTATTCTAACATAACAATTAGTTTAATCTTAAGAGGAGCCATTCGCACCTGCGCTTTATATAAATATTTAAAACGTGTATTTTAATTTTTGTGACTGTTGCATTTGCACCATAGTTTTTAGGTTATTTTAAGCTTTAAGAATGCATTTTAAAACACTTTCATTCCCACCTGCAATAGTTTTTGTGGTAAATTTAATGTAAAACACTAGTGACTTCGCACTTGACTTACTTTAAATGTCTTCAAAATAGCATTTGAACATGTTTTAAAATATTTTAAAAATTTCAAATTCAAATCAAATCGAAATGCTTAAATTTTCAATTTACAGTTGCTCACTCCACGAGCACACTCTCGCTGGATGCCACTGCCCCAAACCCGCACCATCTCCTTGTCAAACCCTACAGCTCTCTTCCCAAAATCGGCTGCTCCTCCCCCAAAATCAGCTGCTCCTCCCCAATCCCCAACAGGATCTAACCCTAGGGCGATGACTGCTGTCGGCTCCCCGCCATAAAATGCCTGACCTCACGACAGCTCGCAGCAAAACTGAAGCGCCTAATTAGGACGCTGGAATCTTTGTGGAATCTCGGAGATTCCTTTTAAAAATATTTTAAGTTTAAAAGAACCCCCCCATCTTTTAAAATCGGTATGAATGTTTAAAAAGTGAAAACATTGTGAAGTTAGCACTATGTGCGAATCAAAATGTTTTAAAAAAATATCCTATAATGTAAAGTAATTTACTTTATTTTAAACATAGTGCAAATGTATTCATCACTTAAATTTAACACATTTCAAGAATAAAGAGCAGGTGCGAATGGCTCCAGATAGACCTTAATGGTTTAAGTTGTATCATTAATATAGTGAGTGTATCGTTAGTTTAAATCTTTAACTTGATGAATTTATCTTTAATTTCTTAAATGGGATTAATTATTTAATGACTCTTAATCCATTTGTTATTTTTAGATCCTTAACTAGTTATTATTTAATCTAATAAGTATTTTATGAATTTATTTCTAAATTAGATTCTTAATTTAAGGGGGTAATTATTTTGTGTGCTATGATGCACGGTAGGAGTGTGCAACCTTACAAAATATATAACAAATATACTTTTATTTATACCTTGGCACTAAGGTTAAACTCATTAATATTGACCTTGTTAATTTCCTTAGTGCCAAGGTATCATTTTGTACTTGAATTTAATAATATTATTCACATGAATGAGAAGTGATTATGATTCACCTCAAACATAGTATTGAATGCAAGTGAGCTGATGTTAGGATCATAAAAGGGATTTGTGTTATTTTCATGTTAGTTGTATTAAAATGGCCATGAATCATGATATTAATAACAATGTTACAAATGATTTTGCAAACATGTGCTTATAGCTAATATATAAATTAGCTACATAATTTTTGACAAAAGAGTACAAAGTTTAAATGTTAAAAAATTAATTTACTTAATACCTCTTCATTTGTTCTTCTTTTGAACACCACCTTTTTTTTTTTTTTTCTTTTTGTTTCAATAATTCTAGTGGTTGGTTTGTTAATCGTGTCCTCTGGGGATGTTCTTTACCCTATGTATCCCGTGAAGTTATTGATTGGGACTTTTTATTTCTTGTGATTTTCTAGAATCTTGTGTATTGTCAACCTCATGTGATTCTATATGCCTCCTCTTTTCTTTCCTATTTGACATACACTTTTATAGTACTGGTAGTTCTTGATCCTTTATTCTTGTGCTATAGACTTTTTATTTTTACATGTTTTTCAGGAAGCACTAATCTTCCTTATGTTCACAATGATCTTTGTCCTTCTCACTAATTCCCTCTTCATCATCTATTTTGTTGCCAGTAGATGACGTTCCACATGGCTATCTTTTGGGTTCTACATTTTATGTTGAATGCAAAGGCTCTAGAAGGTTAGCCAAACCGTATTTCTAGCATGAAAGTAAATTATGAAGTCCATGTCTACTTTGGAAACATTCCTCCTCATTATTGCATCGACTAATAATATTTTCCCAGTACCATGAACAAGTCAAGGATATCGTTACTCAGTTTAGTTAAATTCGTTAACATAATGCTTAGTTCAACTAATTTTTTTAAGCCCTAGCACCTTAAGAAAAGCAACAAGTAAGAGAATGGAAAAATATTTTTATTAATATTTCTTATTGAATGTTTTTTATATTTAATGTTTTTATAATGATGTTAGTCCATATGTTTAGTGGGTTTGAAATGACCCATGATCTCACCACGACCAATCATGCATCAACGCACTATAGTGAAGAGCACAAATAATGTTAGCAAGATCATCAGTGCACATTGAAGTTGTAGACAACCTTGGCATCAAGGGTGTTTTGTGAAAAATTCCTTAAGTACCTGAGGAAGATCCAATGCTTTCCTTGGTGCCAAGGAATGTCCAATGCCTAGTGCCAAGGTTTATCTCGAAATAAACCTTGGCACCAAGGGGGCCACTAGACATTCCTTCGCACCGAGGACAAAATAAGATGTATGTTTATCTTGATTTTGCCGTCATATCCCCATTCATGTAGATTGAAGTTTGCCAATCCCACCTCCTAAACCATAACATATTTTTCAATGTATGTTCTACATAATCTCACAAGGACCAATAACCATAATGAAGCTTTGATTGTGAAAAAATTCATCACAATAGGTTAGGAAAGACCTTTGCATAGAATATAAGTCCCTTCCAAGTCTTTGCATGGCCTTTTGGTTGTTGGGATAGATCAGTTGGAAAGTCTCCCAATATCATACCATAACTATCATAGTTTTACTATGACTCCTTTTTACTTTGGACGTTGATTGTAGTTACCTACCGAACTATGTTGATAAGCTCTAGGTGTAAAAGAAATAGGCCCACTTAATGCACTTGAATATTTAGTAATGGTCTGGCTGAGTGTTATTAAGTATTTGTAAGAAACTTTAGGCGAAATTAACATTTTTATTTAAAAAACTCTTACCACCTTGGTTTATGTCCCAGTTAGGTTTTTGGATGGTTCCTCACACCCTAAACCCCTTAAGTTAAGGTTTAGGGGTTAATAAATCATTTTAACTCACCAAGTATATTCCAATTGATTCTCTTGATCTTAGTTGCTCTTCATTAATTATTGTTTTGTCCTTCGATGAAATTGACCATAAATAATATTCAAAGTTTCCATACTTCTTGCATTGCCCCAAAGCATATAATCTTTATAGCATTGGAATGTGATGGGTGAAGAAAATTATGCGGTCAAATAGTTTAATTACATGAGAAGATTTATGAAACATACTTACTCATTAGTTCTCTTTAGAGCTTGTATGAGTGGCACAATATATGAATCATCTGTTAATTTCAACAAGTCACATTGGTGAACACATGGCATGACTTGTCGTTACAAATGGCTTTTCATCCTTGATGATGTGTAACCATGAGAGGCGATGATTACCATCTCAAAAGTCAAATGTTTTATTTGCTAGGCTAGCTGACCAAGCAATTATTGGCATTGTTCCTAGAAACACTTGTAGATATTTCCCTAGTATTTGTGCTCTTGAATGGCTTGTGTTTCTTTAGGATTAGTACCATACCCATCGTAAACACAAGAGCATGTGCCATGCTTATGTATCCATTTTGCCTAAAGGAGTCCATAAGGTCACTCTTATTATTTATGATCAATCTCACTTACTCATTCTCCTTCAACAATATAAGTGAGATATGCAAAAAATTTCATCCCTTTCCTCTTTAGATTGTCAAGCATGTCCAAAAAAGGCATATGTGCAAAATCTATTGAAAGAAGAGCTTGGCCCTCCAAGAGTTTCATTGTCATGAGGAACTGGGGATGTGGTGCAACAAGTTATATAGCAGCTTGTGCATGTCTTTTCAGCATTCTAACATGAATAATATGGTTAATGGAATAAATTATTAAAGCCTCACCGAGGGCAAGAAGCTCTAACCTCAACACTAAGCACCCTCAGTGCCAAGGTTAGAGTGGAATCCCTCGGCCCCAAGGTTGTGCATGTTTTGTTGATTTAGAAAATAAACCATAACCAATGATATAACAATACATGTATTGACTTGGAGAGACCTTGATGCTGAGGTTTCTCCAGTTTAATATACCAAGAAAGTCAGAGAAGAGATATATGAAATAGTGAGATGTGTATATGTCTGCATGAGTGTATCCAATGATAAATGTAAGAAAAGAGGAACATATGTGTGCTTGCTTGTACGCAGGAGATATAGTAGTTGTTAACTAGAGGAAACAGATGTAGATTTGCATAGATAGAGAGATGTTGTTGAGAAATTGAAGAGTGTTAAAGAGAGGGAAATACAGTCAAAAATTGCAGATATCTGCAATTTACAAGCATGCATTTGTGTAAACTTATTTGTGCATTCAAAATCAAAACAGAGAAATATAGAACTATATAATAGAGAAAGGTATGTGAAATCTCTGCAAAGTGTAAGATATGGTTGAGAGAGATGTGCGGAAAAGCAAATAAACTCACCTAATGAGGCTGGTGCAATATGTGAGAGAACAACACTCTCAATGGAGGTTTGATTTGCTTAGAATCGGCCAAAAGGAAGCAATAATAAAAGAGAATGCAAAGAAGACATAAAAAAAACCCTAAGAAATGAACCTTAAATCTAATTACCATATGTTATGCAACATGTTAGATTGCATGGCCCTAAGAAATGAACCCTAGATCTAGCTACCATAGATATTTTATATGTCATGCCACGTGTTAAATTGCATGGCTAATCAATATTTTTGTTGATGTTTTACTAGTGTTGGCTCGTCAGCATCTATTCTTGTTGACGTTTTGGTTGTGCATATAAATTTGTCATGTCAACAAATATTCATTACTAGCAGACGTCTAACTAGAAATGACTACACATTAAAACGTTGCAACAATTTATATTGTGTAGCAAATGCATTTATTTTATGCCAAAATATCTATCTCAAATGATAATATCTAAACAAATTATTTGACATTAGTTTAATGGGCATATATTAAAAATTTGAGTATGTTCTATTAACCCACACTCAATCGATTTCACATTTTATTTTTTTTTATTATGACTTAGATTACAATTTATATAAAAAACTTATCCCATCAATATGATTGTTAGTAGGGAAGTGTTCTTCATTTTCATAACTTTATCTTGCATGCAAATTTAAACTTCCCAACTATTGCACATTCATGTCACACAATGCATCAATGATGATCTTGCGTATGTGATTCCCCATGAGTCTAAAGTTTATGTTCTCAATCCATCATTCAATTGTGAATTTTTTTGTAGCTTGGAACAATGACATTTTGATAGTTCATGTTGCTAGTACATCAAAAGAATCACAAAACCAAATAGTTTTCAAAATGCTAAAGATGGGTACTACATAATATAATTCAACGTAAGTATGCTATCATTATTGTCTTGCAAATGTTTTTCAGGTTTGGATGAGTCTATATGAGAAACATTCCTTGTATGATCAACTAATCAACATTTGCCAAAGGACTTTTGTGATGAAATCCTTGCGGGTAACATGTATTCAAATTGCCCCCTCTATCACTTGAAACTAAAGCAAGGAAGGTATGAGGCGAAAAGATGATGGGCATGTGTGGACCACGAGTAATGAGTTAAAGTGGAAGGAATTCACCAGATCTTTTCAGATAAGCTGATGTAGTAAACATCTTGCATGCATGAATTCAATGTGTTCTTTTCATATTCACAAGTTAGGATAGAACTAATAATTCTGAAAGTATACTCTACAGTCGAGGCTGAGTTGATCCAATCACAACATGGAAAGGAAAGCTTGTTGCAAATTATGGGTCTTTAGCCGAAGTGCATAAGCACATGTGATGCAACCAAGTATGCTATTGTCTCCCTAGATACAACAGTGTCTTGTTTGGTTATCCACATTGGAATGCATGAATATCATGTTTCTCCAAATATATATGGTATTTCCCAAAAAGCAACGAAAAAGAAGGTAGAGAAACATGTTGCCCTCACCCAAGAGCTTTTGCTGGTTTGGTAACCATGGACATTGCATCCAACATTGTGTTTGCCCGCATTCGAGCAACAAATTTAGTAGGGAATGAACTCAATGACATTATGTGCGTTTATTATGTTACATGTTCTCAGTGTTAAGTGGATGAATTGTATGATAAAGGGTTGCACCTAGAGTGTGGCAACCATTGTGAAGGACAAGTTTGAAGCTGATTCTCTACATCTACTCAGAGATAAAAGAAGGCATTTGTGAATGACTAGTATCCATATAGCAAAGGTATTTGCCATTCCAAAGAAAGATAAAGACGACCTATTCAAATATCACATGCATAGGTTGTAGATTGCATGCTTATGCGATAAGTGTTATTTGGTTTGGTTCTACTTTATTTATTTCACCATAGGTTCTTAATGTTAGCTACATATTGGGTGAAGTTGAGAATGAAAATGTAATAGAACCAATTTGCTTTCAACACGAGCTATATCTTTCTTCACAAAATCATTGACAAAGAGATCGAGGATGTACTTCTTTATTTAGAACTAGTTGTGTACCAAATGACAAGATGTAGTTCTACAATGAAGTTGGATTGCTTGAAGGTCAATGATCCAAGGCAAGGAAGAGGAAGCCATTACTTGATGAATCTAGTAGTAGCAATGGATTTTGGAAAGGGATAAAAGGAAAAAGTTTTATGTTGATGATGAGTTATTTTGTTATTCAACAAAGCTAGTGGAGAAGGAGGCAAGCTCAATATAGGTTCTCTGTTGTGACATTCTAACACTGGGCAAAGCTCTTCAAGTCCAAAACATACTAACTAATATACCCGAATTAAAGGTTAAAATTAAGAAGCTTATTCAATTCTTGCAAATTAGTAATTTACAACTGACATCGTCACAAATGATGATATGATAGTGGGAGACTTTCCAACTAGTCTATCTTAATAGCCTAGGGGCCAAGTAGAGACTTGAAATAGAGTGACAAACTTATATTCCATGTAGAGGTCATTTCTAACATGTTATGATGAATTTCTTCATAAACAAGGCTTCATTGTGCTTATTGGACCTTGCGAGATTATTTGGAACATGCATTCAAAGCAGTTTATTGTAGTTTAGGAGGTGGGACTAGCAAACTGTAATCTCCACGGATGGGGATATGATAGTGAAATCAAGGTAAGAATACATCTTATTCTACTCTCATAATCTAGGTTTTTTCTTAAAGACACCTCAGCATTGAGGAATTTCCAATTCCACCCTCGGTGTCGAGGTTTATTTCAAAATAAACCTCAACATTGAGGGTGCCTTTGGACATTCCTTTGATGCTAGGGTAGGATTATATCTTTCTCGGTGCTGAAGAGTTTTTCACAAGATAATCGATCAAGTGTTGAAGTTTTTTATTATGAGTGCTCTTTTACTTTGAACATTGATTATTGTTATATACCAAATTATATTGATAAGCCCTAAGTGTAAAAAAAACAACTCCACTTAATATACTTAAGTATCTAATAATGTTCTAGCCAAGTTGTTAGATATTTGCCATATAGAAAACTCTCCCATCGATTTTGGCTTTTTGTTTAAATTCATGGTTACTTTTAGCATGTTAAATATTGTTAGAACACCCCTAGGGTTGCCTTAACCATTAAACTCCTTAGGTTAGGGTTTAAGGATCGATGAGTCATTAAGATTCTATGCTAACCCACTTTACAAAACATGAAAATATGAGTAGGAGTCTCTGTCACATATATTAAGCAGGATGTGTATGGAGAAAGCATCCTAGAGACTGAGAAGTGAGTCGTTAGGTTAAACTTATTATATATTTCTATTAAGATTAAGATTTCGTACTAACCCATTTTACAAACAAGAAAACATGAGGGGCCTATGTCACATATGTTAATAGGATGTGTGTGGGAAAAGCATGTCAAATGTTTAATTTTTTTATTCTCTACCAACATTTAACTTTTAATGTACAAGGTACATCACACCTAAGAGTTGTCTAACCCTTATCGTTAGCAAATTTGCATTTTAGAGGTCTTATTGGAGTATGCATTCTGGTTGAGGAACCTCCTCCTCCACATTAACTCCTAAAACATTGAACTCATCATAATCAACCATAAATCTAAAAAAATGAGGGAAGAATTTTGTAAATGGAATGTTAGTTTTGCCCAAAGTTTTTTATAAATATTTAATGACACCTAGTCAAACCATCACTAAATACTTAAATGCTAAGCAAACTTATTTGTTTGACACTTAATACTCATCTGCATAGTTGGTAGGTAATTATAATTAATGTCTAAAGTAAAGAGCAATTGTAATAAAAATTACCACAACACTAATGAATTAAAGAATATAAAAAAACAACATAATTATATACTTAAAATTTTGTAAAAATATCATCTTCATAATTAACTTGAGAGTAATACTGATAATATACATAGTATGTGTAATGTATAATTAGAGATAAACATTTTGAAGCAGTCGACACATGTATGTATGTCCAGTTCTTTATTATTTTATGAGAGGTTAACTACGTACTATAATAGATTGAAAACTCATAAAAATAGTATATATAAAATAAAATAAAGAAGAAACTATTTGCCACTCATGAGGTCTACATCCTTATAATAAACTAATGCAGACATTAGAGATAGCTGCCTATAAATTATATAATAATAACAACAATAGTTACCTATATTGATTAGAATATGATGACGTATATAATAACGTGTTTTAAGCGCGTGGTTAGTAATATATTATATATATAATATATATTTCTTTGCATGTAACATATATTTACAGGAGCTCAAATATAAACAATAAGTATGGCGCATAAGGGAAATTTTTATAGAGAGAATGGGCCTCTCAAAACATCAAAAATTAAATTAGTATTTTCATTTTTTCTATGGTGCCGCATCACCCACATTTACTGGATGAATAGATATGTAAATGTGTCCGATATCAATGAGACCTGGGACCGACGTGGATGGTGAAAGGATTTGAAAACCCGACTTTTGAAGGCCGGGTCAGAATGTCTTCTGTTTAACTGAAAGTGACCGTATCCCGACCATGTAGAAACGATACATCGGTCGCTCCAGCCGGGGCGAAGATACACCACCGTTCGATAGCAGCGCGGCAGCCTGTCTTCCCGGCCCCACCACCTTCGTCCACCGGAGTATGCGAACGCAGCCGGGCGGTACATGGGTTGTGCTACAGGGAGCCGGGGACGGCAGGCCGATGTATGGATTGTACGGCAGGGGTAGCGGCCGATGCCACGTACCAAACCGCTTTCCTCAATTTTTGTTGATTTACTAAGGAACGAAATTGATCTCTTTGTTTTGTTTGATTTCTTCTTCTGTTTTGTTATAATAAGCTGCGTATGGCATGCTTAATGAAGTGCCACATCCGACAGCAATCATTATCAACCGCTCACCATGCCACGGCATACGCGATCCAACAGCAATCATTATCAGCTGCTCACCATTCCCACTTGTACTGGTGAATATGGGACATTCCACTTGTACCGGTGAGTATGAACAGTTCCCGACAGAGTAATTTATCGTACTCAAGAACATTCAACATTCGGAAGAATCGGAACACAGTTGTTTTCCATTTTCTATATTTGTTTCGTAGGAATCGTGTCTTGTTGCTTGTTCGCGTGTGTTCGTCAGGTGTGAAGGAAGTGTCCCTTAATAATCGCACCGAACTGAGAGACAAGGATCGAGATGTGTTTGGTTGTGTGAGGCTCCAACTGCAATCTAAACAACAAGGAAAGATGTGTGTCAACGTTGCTGTAGAGGCAATTTGCAGTTCTGGTGCTCAAGGGAGATGGCTCAGACAAATGGATGATCGAACAAGAGCTGCATGTTGAATCGGAAGACTTTAAAGTCTACTCCAAGTTGATCATTGTCATAGAAGAAAGCGCCAAGTTCTATCTCGAAAAACTCTAGTTTGCTCCCTCGTAAACCATCCTTCGAGCAAAGCACTTGTTCCTCTTATCAGTTCATATATTTTTTCTCTTTGGTTTCCGTTTTCGAATTTTCTGTTTTTTTAACCTCCGGTTACCAGTTATGATCGCCGGGTAGCGGATAACTGCGGTGTTGGCCCAGCGTATCCCGCCCCAAACACCATGTGCAAGACTAAAACATATGGTTTTAAACTTGGTTGCGGGCGTTTAGAATAATTTATGGAACAGAAAACTCCACAAAACAAGTTCAAATGTGAAATACTCTTATATCATCTCAATCATGTATATAATCGTTTTATGAAAACATATACACAAATCGTTCACATATACATAAAGTATGGATTTCACATATACGTGCAATGTAGTCACTATATTCATATTTACATAACGAGACACATTCTAGTTTCCATACAAACTTATATGTTATTTAAATGACACATACACATAAATATCAAATATATCTTAGTTTTGTTTTCCGTACACAACATTTTATGTTTGAAAATATTACTGATATACATATAATAAAATATATACATCATATAATATATATATATATAAAATAAAACATTTACTCTCGCGTAAGACAGTCTTACATGTTCAAAGTTTAATATTTTAAACAAATTTTAATATAAACTAAAATTTTAATCCATTCAATTAAAATACTAATATACTCTTCAACTTTAACATAAGATATTTAAGACTAAGATAAACCATTTTAAGTTAATTTGACTTCTAAATGTAAACTTTTATAAACACTTGTTTATTATTTAGAATATATATTAAATATGTATTTAATAATATTCTATGTATATGTACCAAATATTATATTAAAAGAAAAATAATCATAATTATAACATACTCATAAATAATGAGCAAAATAGATAACTACAATATATTCATGTATATAATTTAAATTTATTTTAGTTTTGAATTTGTATAAGAAAGTTCTATAGAGTGTATTAACAATAAAACAAATATCTGACTATCATAACAAAATAATAAATAATTTAAGTACTTAAATGATATAAATTATAAGTTATTGGATTAAATAATGCTTAATCTAACTTAATTATCACATGTGTTTATAAGCACATACATGTAATTAATTTAAATTATAAAGCATGGGGCTCTAATATAATACTCATCTTTATATTATATAATATAATGCATTCTAAGGCACACATACGTATTATATGCATGTTATCTATAATTATCTATAATTAATTAAACTGTATTTAATTTAATTAGCTCTACGTATATATAATTCACAATACATTTTAATAATTTATACTAATACCTCATAACCCGTAGAGCCGTTTTTCGGGGACATGAGGTTTACAATGGCAGTGTCTATAGTTAAGTATGTATATAATGTATATGACTAAGTAATCATAACACAGCATACACGTATATTATTGTTTAAGTGTCTATATCTGTATACATATTATTTAAATATTCATATAATTTGATTCACAAATATTATTGGTAAAATAAATACATTACCTAACCCCAAAGATACCTTATAAAATTGTTAAATTAAAGTAAAATTCTCGTAGACACGAGAAGTAAAGGCAGTCTATGGATAGCTGCAAGTCTTATAAACAAGCTTCAAAGAAAGGGCATAAGGGCATAAGGGTGTGAGACCTCAGTAAAGTTTAGATCAAGTGCAGCCATGTAGCAACTGCGGAACAACAAACTAGCTTGCAAAAGGCGTATATATATGTTTTTATTGTATGTATATATGTTACATAATATATCTATGTATTTGTATTTAGATGTGAGTGCAAAGATAAGATTAGCATAGAAGTTGAGGAAATGTAATTGTATAACATTCATTGGATATGTATATTGAATATTCTTGCTAGAGGATTTATGCATGTGTGTAGCTAAAATGGGAATAAAAAATAAATATTAATTAATACTTAATCTTTATTTAAACATATACTATTCTAAAGAATATTTCTTTAATATTAAAAATGTTAATTAAATATTTAAAATTGTTAATATTATTTAAAAAGAAAAGTATAGACATGCTAATTTTAATTATAACATACATATTTAAAGTCAACCTTTCAAGTCTTAATATCATATCTCAAGTAATATCCTTAAAACAAATCAAAAACTATTATTAAAACCTTTATACGGTTATTCAATTGAAACGATTATAAAGCAAAAACTACATTGGCATTACTATTATCTGAGCCTAATATTAATATGTAAATGAAATGCTTAACTTCAACCAATCACTATAGAATGTCACAATGTAATTCCAAATCTTATCGATAATTACATTCTGTTAGTTAATAAATAAACAGTTTGTTTCACTAATCATATTATATAATTTTACATAAAATTTATAATTGATTACATTAATATATTATATATTTAATAATAGTTTAAACTATGTAATAATCACGAAGCTCCCCAAACTTTCTTTATGTATGTGATTAATTGTTATTATATTTATAATTTATATTGATTACATATGATTAATTTTAAACTCTAAGTAAATAACTTTTAACCCTAAATACCTAACGTTTCATTAGAACTTTGAATATAAAAATGTTAATAAGCAATGCATTATTAAAAGGAAAAATTAATTTATACCTTTGAATATATATATTTACATATATATTTTTAGAAGTTTTATATTTACATATAAAACCTTTTAAAAGTTTTCAATTTACATATATACCATTTAAAACTTCAATCATAAAATTTTGATTTTTAAAATAATAGTATTAACTAAAAATATATTTTTCTAAATGTTTATGAGTTTAATTTGAAATATATAAATTAAGTAATTTCAATTAAAATATATTTATATATTTTTGAAACTTCAATTTAAAATTTAAAAATATCTTTAAAAAATCAATAAAAATTTATAATTAGTTTTTATTTTATTTATTTAGGTCAAAAATATAACCTATTAAACATATGATTACCATTTTACTATAACTATTTTTAATATTTAAGACCTAATAAACTTTAGTTACTTCATTTGCAATATATTATGAATTAAAAATATATTTTGAATTAATATTATTATTTTAAAAGGGTATTTTTTTATATATGTTTATGATTAAAGTTTTTCAAGAGTATATATGTAAATTTAAAATTTTTAAAAAGATATTCATGTAAATATAAAACTTTTAAAGAATACATACACAAATGATAAATTTTAAGGTATAAATGTAATTTTTCCTTATTGAAATTAAAGTCTAAAAGATATTAAAAGTCAAAAGTGATAATAGTTCAAAATGCATATTAAAAATGAAGTAATATTTAACATAAAAAATATTATTATAGCTCTTACTTAATACATATCAAATTATATGTGAATCAGTGATATAAGTGTACAAAGAAAATAACTAATTAATTATGTATATTATATAATTTAAAATATATATATAGTTAAGTATATATTAGTTTAAAATATCTAGGTTATATAAATGAGCAATCTAAAGATTCTGAAAATCACTACACTTTATTATTTTATTAAAATAGGTTTTTATGTTTGAAAAATAAATAAGTTATTGTCTTCTGCCATGTTCAATGCTCGTAACTATCGTTTAGTAAGTATTAATTAATGTGATGTTTATTATATTAATTAATGTGCTACTTCACCGCGTGTTAAAGTCAGGGTAATTGTTATAAAATGTTATAGTCTGCTGAATTTTATAGTCGTTATGGACCTATCGAATCTTTGAGTTGTTAGCACGAGGAATATTTTTGAAATTAAAATATTATTTATAATAATAATTAATTCATTAATCTTTTATATACTTCATGCCAGGAGTTGTAATAAGAAACCATATTAAATTGAAGGAGTCCCTCTTAAGTTTGTTAAAGTGATTCTAAAAGATAACAAGCATTACTTTATTTTAACAAGTAATATTGTCACCACGTCTGGCAAAACTTACTATTTTATTTTTTTAAAATATTTTTTTAGTTACAGAAGTAAGAATCTTTTAATGATAAATCAGAACTTCAGAAGATTTGATTTTGTAAATATATCAGAACTGGTCAATGGATATACAAGAATTAAAGGTCACATATAGATATACATACATATTAACTATGGAGAATGTTCAGTACGCATTATACTTTGAAACTATTGTCTAATCTTGTTAATTAATCTAGGAGGATCATATACATTTTAAGTCCTACACTAGTTTTGCAACACTTTATTTGTCTGCATTTCGTTTTCTATATAATGTTCCTTCGCATATCTAGTTGTAAAAAATTGTAAAAAATTATAGAGGGCGAATGAAATATTATAAGCAGTTTAATTCACGTGTCGAATATTGTTGAATATACCTCTACTAACGAAAGTACCCTATACTTTTGCGCAGACACATATTTTTATAGGAATCATGCCTTGTTGCTTGTTCGCGTGTGTTCGTATTAATTCAGGTGTGAAGGAAGTGTCCATTGTTAATTGCACTGAAAGGTTCATCGTTTTGAGAGACAAGGATCGAGATGTGTTTGGTTGTGTGAGGCTTGAGCTGCAACCTAAACAAGAAGGAAAGATGCCTGTCAACGTTGTGCTGCAGAGGCAACTTACTGGAGGATTGCAATTCTGGTGCTCGCAGGAGATGGCTCCGACAAACGCCAGATCGAACAAGAGCTGCATATTGATTCGGAGGACTTCAAAGACTATTCCAAGGTGAGAATTGTAATGGCAGAAAGCAGTAAGTTCCATCTGGAAATGCTCTAGTTTGCCTCCCTGATAAAGACAACTGTAATAAAAACCATCTTTAAAATAAAGGACTTGTTTCTGTTTTCTTTTTCTTTTTTTTTTTATGTTCTGTCTTATTTTCATGGGCTTTTCTTTTCAAAAGCGGACAATCTCAAACTTACATTCCAACAGTGGTAGAGCACCTCCGCAGCAGTTCATACTTGCTGATTCTGGGCATGGAGTATGACTTCCCTCTCTAGTTGATTAATACAATAAGACAAAAGGAAATGATTATAAACCTGTTCATCATTATATCATACACAGATTTTATAACTCAAGACTGTGTTTCTTTTGCTTTCAACTTTGTAGTAATTATCTTATGCTCAAGTCTTTTTAAAACATTATTAATATTTATTAAATATCATTTAATATTTTATTAATAAATATATGACAACTTGTATTAATTATATATATTCATATAAGAAAAAATAAATTAAAATACATATTATATTAATTATATGTTAAAGTTGATATAAAGTCTTAAATTAATGAATATATGATTTTCTTAAGAAATATCTTAGAGTATCCCAGAAAATTGAAATATGCTATAGAAACAGAGATTAAATCCTAGTCCAAAAATGCTACGGAAAATTATTAATTTACTAATTATTAATTTAATTTAATTATTAATCCATAACATTTTTTTACTACGGCATATATCACTGTTCAGAAAACCTTTAAACACACGTAACACTTCTTATCCATGTACTTAAATAACATAGACACATATATATATAATTTTTCTTATATTAAAATAGTTTTGATATTTATTTAAATACACACGTTTAATGCTACATTTATGTTTTAAAATATTATATACATGAAGTACACGGATATTCTCAAGACAATCTTAACACAATTTAAACAAATACATAACACTCCAAGTTTATCACTAAGGTTATTAAGTTTAGAACAAACTTTATAATTAAAATAAAACTTAGTAATAATAATTATAAGCTATGTTTAATGTCTTATTGGCCCCTTGCAGAATATAAAATTGTTTTACAATGATTATTATCTACTTTAGCTTCAACCATTCTACGTAATACGGTGGAAAGATGAAAAAATATAATGGAAAAAATTATATTTATACCTCTCAAACTTTATAAAATTATAAATTTGCTCATGAAATTTCTAAATTTATATTTTTATTGTTATAAAAAATTTAATATTATAAAAATATCCTTACTCAATTTTTCAATACTCTTTAATTAGAATAATTTAAAAATATTTTATTTATTTTAGAATAATATAAAATTTTTACTCAATTTGAGATTGGGTTTGTGTTAAATAGGGATTATTACAAGAGATTATTTCTATTTTATAGATAAATTACAAAAGGTGGTAAATTCAATGCTATTCTAATTATCGATGTGATTACATTAAATTAAAAAAGATGCATTATAATATGTAAAAGTGAAGGTTATTTAAAGAATAAGGAAGTTACTTCTATATATAAATTGTTAATAAGTTTTAGAAAACTTTGATAAAAGAATTAGGATTAAAAGTGAAAATCACAATTGGGAATGTTAAACGTGAAAACGATGTTAATGGCACTGTAAAAAAAGTAATTAAAAAGATTCATCATAATCACACGTTAAGTTCTCTTCATAATATAAAAAGATTTTAAAGAGCAATTCCGAAAACAAAATATTCATATAAAAAAATGAAATAAGGTGCTTCGAACGGTTCGTTCGTTGCTTCAATTCATTTAATATTAAGAATTGATGATTTGCAACACTTACTTTCCATCTTCTATATTTCATAGGAGTCATGTACTGTTGCCCGTTTGCGTGTATTTGTAATAATTCAGGTGTGAAGGAAGTGTCCTTTATTGCACTGAAAGGTTGAGTGCCGCGCCCAGGAGGGGCTAGAATATTCTAGAATATTCTAGAATATTTTAGAATATTCTTTTTGGTTGATAGTATTGGCCTCAATTGGCAAAATTTTCTTTTAGTAAAACCATTGTATTTCTACCTTATTCTTTTTTATATTAGCTTAATTTATTACTTAATACACACTAGCTAAAGTTTCTTCTTCATCTTAAGTAAAGCTGCAGTTCTCGAACCACCAGCTAGGCTTGGACATGGAGGTGTCTGAGTCAGTATTTCCTTTGGTTGAATGTTCTTTGCGAGCTTGTTTGTTACCAACCTAGAGAGTTCGAAACTCTTCTCGGTTCCTATAATATTCCTTCCGAGCTCAACGGCAGTTAACAATGATGATCCGGTTCCGGAACTAATATCCCAGACAAGGTCGCCAAGTCTACTGAGACGCTCAATCAAAAGCTACATGAGTCGAACACTCTTCGGTTGAATCATCATCCTGTACAAACTTCCATTAGGATAGACAAAGCAAAGTACTTCCTTACCAAGCCTCCTAAAAACGGTCGGCAGTGTCGACGAGGATCGTGTTCGTCAACGCCAGAGGGTTTGGCTCTTCGACTTCTTCTCAGAGCTTTGCAGCACCAAGAGAACTAACAAGTTATCCTGCCACATAGACCAAGTTAAACTTGAACTTGAATAGCTAGCTTACCTTAATTTTGTCACGGTATCCCCAGCCTCGTGCACGGTAGACGCTGTAAGTCCCTGCAACCTCCAAGTTGATTACCGCAGCCGCCTGAATCACCGCCGAAAAGAAGGAGAACTCGCAAGACGACCATGAAACCACTCGCTGCCAAGTGCATTCCACTGAACTGCAAGGCCTCCTCAAACTTCACCGGATCTAGCTGCACAATGTCCTTGTTGATGCTAGCACCTCCATATACAAGCTCATTGGGCAAGTCGAGGATGATGAGGTTGAAGCCGTATTCACCTACCACTTCCTGGAACACCGTTTGTGACTCAGCCGTATGTAGTTGTCAACCTGTTGTCGGAGCTTGGTGTACACCTCTGTCTGGGAAGCACCCGGCTCGAAGAAAGACCTGCTCATCTCCTCCATATCACACAGCTAGGTCGTAGGATCCACGGGATGCAGCCAGGTCGGGATGAAGGTCATCAGGTCCCTTGATGTCCAAACTACACAAGTGGCTGCACCTCATTGATTGTAAAGTCGATTGCCGCGGAGGTGCTGTAGAAGAGCTTGGTCCCACTCCGATCCCTTTGCAGGTGTAGTTTTCTGCACCGTCTTCTTGCTCTTCTTGATAGCCTCTACTTCGTCCTCCCAAACAATCGCTGGAAGATCATTGGCATGCATGTCAATGAGCTCTCCCAAGCTGGTGGCTGTTGCGATGGACAGTCGAGCCAGAATGGAACATGCTTGTTCGAATGGTGTTAGAGCTCCTCTGCTCTTCGACCACATGTGAGGCTCGCTTGTATGATCTGTCCAGCTTCATCGTCTGAGACGGTGCCATTTTCTTCGCCAGTATGAACCTGTAACACAAAGTTAGAGTAGCAATGCTGGAATGAAAGCTTACCTCCATATCATCCGACGCAGACTCCTCACGCTCCAGAAACTCATTCGGCTCCATCGAATAAGTGAACCGTATGCAGTCATGGAAGGGCTGAAAGACCAGGCACTTGCTCCGAGTTTGCATCTCGTCAAACCAGCTCATGAAGTCGACATCCGTTCCAACTTCTTCACCATCCTCTCGCACCCTTAAGGATCTGAATGGCTTCCTCGCACAACCTTCCAATATAAGTCCAAGGTGAACCACTTGATCCACTCTTTGTCCTGCATGCCTGGTAGCCCAAGTGTCTGTTGTTCTGCCTTGGATTCGAGACGAGTGAGCTTGTTCAAGTATCGGAGTCGCAGCATGTTTGAAATCTTCGCCTTTACATCGCGTACAGCTTCTCAATGCCCATCCAACAACTGCTTATGAGAGATGTTCGTCACCTTCTAAACCACTCCTCCCCCAACTTTGGGTCTATGATAGAGGAACTTGTGCATACGCTTGTCATGCTTCTTGTACACTAGCTGCTTCAGGTTCAGTTCAAGTTGTGGATTGCTTTTAGCACTAGTGACTGCTTTGTCGAGATCATCGTCGATCTCGTTCTACTCATAAAATAAGTTAAAAACTTCTTCCTATCATTCAAACTGAAGGTTACCTTAAAAAGAATCTTTGTGCAGATCAAATTCGGAAGAGGATGCCAAGCCGCCTTTCCTATTGCACTCTCCTTCCACTTTCGCACCTCAAGACGATCAACCTCCGTGAGTGACTTGAGGATTTTCTGAGTTCCTTAAGTACTAGTGCAGACCGTGTTGTTTCCACAGATGTTGCTGAAGATCTGTTCATTGAAACTGTAAGTCTAGACTCTTAACGAAAAGAAAAGAAAATACTTATATGTTTATTGATTGGAACATTGAAACCAGTTGAAGATTGTCGAGGTTCTATGTGGAGATGAAACTCAATCAAATGCAAATAGCCCATCGTTGGTTGTCCTCTGCATCCTCTTAGTAGAGCTTCTGCAAAGCATGCAGCCTATGGTTCCCGTCTCAGTAGCTGAACTTCTAGTTTGACAGCCTCAAAGCCCACTATTTGTACTCCAGCTGAGTAAGAGCTTGCTCGAAAGACCGGTGATACTCATACCAAACCGTGTCCTTCGACAGCTCCGATAACTCCTCAGCAGTGAGTGGATCTCCGATGGACAGAATGAACAAGGCCGTGTTGCGTAGATAACCAGCCTTCTTCAATTATGACACCAGCATGTCCAAGTCCCCTGGGTTCACTCGTCGAACCACCTTGTTCGAATGCATTCTACAGATTGGCACATTAGGAGGATCACCAAGTCCCTTGATAGTAATTTTGTCGAGTAGGTTATTTGAGCTCTCCAAATGCAGGTTGGCCTGTAACTCCTTCAGCTCCTTATTGCTCTTTGCCTTCTTGCCTTTTTTATCAGCTTTCCCACGGCCTCTCTTTTTGCTGACTGCCTCCTCCAAGTCGTCCTCGCTAGAAGAAGAAAGAGCTTCAACTACCTTTGTCATTTGCACTTGCTCGTTTAGGACTGCAACCTCAGCGGATGAAGGAGGCAACTGCGATGAGCTCTCCGGGAAATCTATGATGGTTGATGGAGGTTGCTCCTGCTCAACTGGTACTACTTGAGACTGAGTCACTGGAGATCCTCTTTTGCTACATTAGATGGTTCTCCTCTCTTTCCTTGCTTGTGCTTTGATATCCTCTTCTCTTCCCGTGGCTCTTCATTAGGCGCAATCTCTTGTAGATGTTTTGAAGCTCTCACCATTTTGTAAACTCTGGAAAGCAAACACAAGTCAATTGATTCGGAGACAAAAGGAAAAATAAAAACCAAAGATGATTAACCTTGTGGCTGCCGACTCAAGCTAGATGGTGCCGACCCTCTCAGTCGGCACAAAAAAGTAGATGAGCAAAACCTGCCGACTGAGACCGGTTGGTGCTGACCCTCTCAGACGGCACAAATGAGATGATGTAAGAAGTATGCCGACTGAGCCAGGATGGTGCTGTCCCTCTCAAACAGCACAAATGGGAAGACCCTTTAACTCTGGAAAAAAAAAAAAAAAAAAAACATTGTGATATGGATACTTGAGCCGCAAATCAAAAAAAAAGAAATTGAATAAACCTTGTGGCTGCCGACTGAGCAGGAAGGCGCCATCTCTCTCAGACGGCACAAATGGAAAGACCCTTTAACTCTAGAAAAAAAAACACACATTGTGATATGGATATTTAAGTCGCAAACCATAAAATAAAGAAATTGAATAAACCTTGTGGCTACTGACTAATCCAGGATGGTGCCGTCTCTCTCACACGGCACAAATGAGAAGACCCTTTTAACTCTAAAAAAAAAAAAAAAACACATTGTGATATGGATATTTGAGCCGCAAATCATAAAATAAAAAATTGAATAGACCTTGTGGCTGCCGACTGAGCCAGGATGGGTCTCTCTCACACGGCACAAATGAGAAGACCCTTTAACTCTGGAAAAAAAAAAAAAAACACATTGTGATATGGATATTTGAGCCACAAATCATAAAATAAAGAAATTGAATAGACCTTGTGGATGCCGACTAAGCCAGGATGGTGCCGTCTCTCTCACACGGCACAAATGGGAAGACCTTTCAACTCTGGCATCAAAAAAAACATTTGTGATATGGATATTTGAGCCGCAAATTAAAGAAAAGAAATTGCACAAACCTTGTGGCTACCGACTGAGCAGGATGGTGCCGACAATCTAAATCAACACAAAATCCTTGACTGGTTTACTTGGGCGCTACACGAATCGACTCGAAATGGATGGCGCCGCTCCTCTCAGGCCCCTTGGAGGAGATTTCAATATCAAATCTGAGATAGAAAAAACCCTAGCCGCAATGGAAAAGTAAACCCTATCTACCAAAAAACCCTAGCGCAATGAAAACAGTAAACCCTACGGAATAAATGTGACATTAAATTTAGGTTAATTATTAAAATATGTGAATAATTGTAAAGGTGAAGATATTTCAAATCATAAAAGGTAATAATTAAATTAATCGGTGATACTAGAGAGGACAGCATTAAGAACACTGTGAGCTGGGCAGCGTAAATTAATTATATACAAAAGTGTGTTCACGTTTATTATCAACGATTATAATTTTTTTTGGCGAACGAGTGTGTTTAATCTTTTGCTTTGCTTTCCTAAACCACCGAGCTTTCTCCTTGCGTTGTCATGGCCAGAGTTACCTATGAAGGCATTGACAAAGATTTCCCAGTCGATGAAGATGGAAATGCTTTTGTGTTTAACATGATCTTCACTTTGCTTTCAACATTCCTTGTTGGTTCAGTATACATGTGGTTCAATTGATGTCAGTTTTTGCGAGTTCTGGAGAAGATGTGGAGTTGTTACCAGAAGGCAATGCATCAAACCAGTTTGTCTTTTACACATTGTGCCCGGCAAAGGGCCCGTTGTTCAGGTTGCAGACAAAGGAGCGTGAGGAATCCATGCTGGTGTGTCTTCTAAAGCAGACAAATGTAAGATAGGGAAGGATCTCATTGGTTCGTCTGAAGTTAAACGAGTTCTGAACTACCAGAGATATACAATGGAAATGTCATTTATGAACTTCCTCCAAAGAAAGAAAGCACAAGAAAGTACTTGGGGATGAATCGCAAGGATGGCTGCTACCATTGGACACACCGAGCACAACACACTGGCATGTTCCAACGTGAGTCAGTCGAAGTTCATGTGTGGACATCTCAAATGCATCAATCCTACCTGCCCCTACTTGGCTTTTGAGAAGAAAGCAAATGAATGTCACTTAAGGGTGCTGTGGAGAAGGCAAAGACAACGAGTCAGCAAAGTAAAAGGCATGAAATGTAAGCATTGTGGAGAGGAGCCATTGCTAGTGCACACTTGTCCGGCTTATGTGTACTACATTCTGCCAGACGACATTTCTTTTACAAGGTTGTTCATTCACAGAGGTGTTCATCAGCATCCAGTCAGCCCCTCAGTGTCAGCTTCAAACGTTCAATGTGCCAGCTAGTGTCAGCAACGTGGTAAAGAGCAGTCCGTGAACCAATCAACGAGTATTGAGTTTCAAGCTGCACGTGAGCTCATCTTTGATGAACTTTTCAAGGAAATGAGGAGAAGTCTCATACACTAGTTTACTCTTAAAACTTGAACCTCTTACAAACCATCGAAGGTATTTTTCTTTAGATCTCGACACACTGACATGACCTTTTCTTTAGGACTGGGACTAGATTACACAATCAGGACAGAAGGAGACACACTTTAGAGAGGGTTACGAGGGTCTTCTAGAGCTGAAGACAAAGTTGCCAATACCTTTCATTCACATCATACATGTTCTAGGGATGGAACTGCATAGTGCTGAGGAGCACCTTTGATCTTCAAAATGACAGTTGAGGGACCGGGTTCAGGATTGACTACATCAGAAGGTGTCAAAGTGGAGGAGACCTTCATGATCAATGGGTTTTTCTGACCACACACACCGTATACCAAACTGGGTGACAATTGGAATACACCTTTATGACCATTGTAAGTTGTAGAACTCTTCATAACACTTTCTAATCTTTGTTATCTAATTCTTTACAGTGTCAGATCCATGGTCACTATAGCTTACGCAGATATGTGCCGCGAAGATAATGTTGTAGTGCTGAAGTTCTTGAACACAATGCTAGAGGTTTGTAAGAACAGGGTTTGGAAATGTAAACTTTGCTTTCATGTCGGATGAGGCTGGAGCGATATGGATAGCCTTGCGCCAAGTATTCAATAACAGAGCAAAGATGAAAGAAAGGGAAAGAAGCTGTTGTTTCACTTATGCAATCCGTGCGTCAGGTGACAAAGAAATGGATCGCAGAAGAACACCGTGAAGAACACATGAAGCTTGCTCGTGCCTGGCCTGCAGCATTGAATGAACAATCTAAAAAAGAACAACTAGCAATTCTCGAGTCTTTTTGGGAAGGACGAGCGTCAAACATTCGTGCTTTAAAGCATGGCTATCTTGGTGGATCAGCATGAGGACCACATCTCCATGGTGGAACTGGGAGACATGACAGAAGGACTCGAGTGTTCCAACTACAAACAATGCTGAAGTGATTCATGCGAGAGCAAGAAGAGCAAGATTGGCCAAAAGAGTACCACTGCTGGAGGCAACAATGTTAGACCTCACCGATGCAGTTCTGTAGAGTGCGAAGGTGAAAGCGGCAATAGAAGGGAGGTATACATGGTCAGGTCCTTCGAAGGAAACTCTGTTGAAACGAGTGCAATGCAAACTCTCTGAGGGGAAAAGTGTATCTCCATCAACAATTATCAATCTGGTGGAAGATGAGGAACACTTGACCAGCCTAGAGTTCACGAGTACCACTAATGTTCGAGTGCAAACTGTCAGGAGAATAGTCACAGGAATAGAACAGTTTGATGCTCGATGTTCACACAGACATGATGTAGAGTACATAGAGGGTGGTCCAAAACAACAGGAGAAAGAGGTTAAGGTTCGAAGAGGTTTTGGAGAGAGAGATTGCAAACAGAGTGGGCCATCAGACGAATCGGAGCATCAGTAAGGTTAAGTGTTTGGGGATGAATCAGGAAGGAACTACTCTGTGTGGAAAACCAATTGGTTATCCAAGCAGAGTGCCAACACCAGGATTCTATGGAAAACGAATGTACAGTGATGCCTTGGGGAATGAGGAGTATGTACAACAAATGATGTGGTTCTGCTCAAGAGATTCAGGGTGTTTCACGTGGCCAAACGGCAAAATTCTTCAGTCAAGAATTCCAACACCACCAACGGTTTGGCTTGTGCTTAAGGAAATGAAGCTGACAAGTGAGGAGGTCAAAAAATTACATGATGCAGGCTTTGTTCTAGAAGGTTTACAGGGGATGGCAAGAAGAGTAGATGAGGGTCAAAAGGACAAAACACCATCGCCACCACGTGGAGTTGGATCTACAACAATTCCACCTTTCGAAGGACGCATGGTCCGGACTCCAACAAAAATGTCTAAGGAACAAGAGAAGAATTTCCACAAGGCCAAGACGTTTTTAGGTTGAGTGAGAAATGTTGAAGTTACAATTAAAGGACATAAGGAGGCTTTCGTTGTCAGCAAGAAATGACTCTACAAAGGTGATTATTAATACTTATCCTGTTTTACCTTTTAGAAGAGCAAAAGTTGGAGCCCATGTGTACACATGTACTTCATCTACAGCCGTGTGCTTGGCTTGAACCCGGACGTCACATACTTTCTACAAAGGCGATCGCTTAGTGAGACGAAGGTCCACCATTTGCTGGTGAATTGCAGTAGAGTTCATGACTCACTGGTGCTACAAGGATAAATGGTTTACATAAAAATGCTTTGTTTGATTAATAACTTATTGAACTTTTTTATAAAGTATTCAAAAAATTTCTAAAATTTTAAATGATTTATTTGTTGGTCGGCAAATATTAAGCCAGTCGGAATATTAAAAACAAAAATATTCTTGAGAATATTCTAGAATATGCTAGAATATACTTGGAATATCCGTGAATATACTAGAATAATATGAAGCCTCCTGAGCCCGAGCCTCCTTTTCGCCAAGACCCTGAAAGGTTCATCATTTTGAGAGACAAGGATTGAGATCTATTTGGTTGTGTGAGGCTCCAACTGCAACCTAAACAACAAGGAAATCGACATTGCTGCAGAGGCAACTTACTGAAGGATTGCAGTTGTGGTGCTAAAGGGAGATGGATCGGATAAACGCCTGATCGAACAAGAGCTACATGTTGATTCGGAAGACTTTAAAGTCTACTCCAAGGTGAACATTGTCACGGAAGAAAGCGCCAAGTTCCATCTCAAGAAACTCTAGTTTTTTCCTTTGTAAACCATCCTTACATTATCAGTTCACATATATTTCTCTTTGGTTTTTGTTTCAATTTTTTCGTTTCATTTTTCTGTTTCTTTGTAACCTCCGGTTACCAGTTATGGTGCCCACTGTACACACTGGGTAGCAGCCGCCAGCATATCCGCCGTGTGCAAGACTAGAACACATGGTTTTAAACCTGGCTGCGGCGTTTGGAAAATAACAACCTTACGGGATAATAAATATATAATTTATGGAACAAGTCCATATATGTAATTCTTTTATAAAGACATATACACAAATCATATAAGTCTCACATATACATAAAGTATGGTTTCTCTCATAAAACACACATAAATATAGTATGTAAGTACGCAATGTCTAGATATATAAGATTACATTAAGCTAGTTAAGGAAATTATTTTAATTTTTAATTAAAAGTTAGTAAAAAAATATTTAAGTTTAAATAACTGTGTGAAAAACACAAATATTGGAGAAATAAATTCAGTACACACTTGTAAAGCAAAAGTTTTTGTCAGCACTATTGTATAGCAGCAACTCCATATAGCAAATAGATGCGGGCTTGGTATCTGTTCAACTACATGCATGGCAATTTCAATTGGCAAGATGGTTTCAGTTGCTCTCCAAAAACTCAATCAAATTATATTTTTTTATATTTGTTCTAATAAATATGGATAATTAGATTTATTATAATTTATAATTCACAAGAATGGAATACAAGACTTCAAAGCTTTGATAAAAGTATATTTTTATTAATGATTTTAGATAACTTATTATACATGATAATAACAATAATAAGTAGTAGAGAGAAGAAAAGATTCATCAACTCCAAATGCATATATATGCTGCCAAATTTTCTGATTTGACAATCTAAGTTGTTTAATTTATTAAAAAAAAAAACACGTTTACGACTTATTATAGAATCTATTGTAGAATATGCTTTTATAAGGAGGAATCGACTCGAATTACACAATTCTACAACACTTCGTATTTGTTTGCCTTCTGTCCTCTGTATTTTATAGGAACCATGTCTTGTTGCTTATTTATGTGTGTTAGGTTTGAAGGAAATGCCCATTGAGAAGTTCGTTTTGAGACACAAAGATTTAGATGAGATAGCATGCAAAACATATTTCAAATTAATAAGTTCATTCAAAGTTCCATGTTTAACAAGTAATTTATATTAACCAGCACCTGGCGGAGAAGCATAATATATTTATATAGAGAGAGAGGAAGAGAATCTAATTATGTATATATAATCATATTATATATGCATACATATTCTAGTTTCAACATATTTGTTGTTTGGAAACATTACTTCTATAACAAATGTGATACAGCTTACAATGTTATTTATACGACAGGTGCAAATATAAAATACAATATATCTTAATTTTTTCTTATAAGACAACATTTCATGCTTGAAAATATTATTAATATACATAATATATATATGTGTGTGTGTGTGTTAATAATTTAAATGATAAAACATTTACTGTCACATAATAAAATAATCTAAATAAATACATATTGTATACCCTTCAACTTGCACATAAGATATTATTATAGTTTTTTTTTAAAATTTTGTGCCACATCGATGCTAATTGTTCATTATTTTAGGTTAAAGTGAGGTTGCATATGCAAAATTTGAATCATCATCGTGTGACGACGTTAGCATAATTATGTTTTTTTAATATATATATATATATATATATATATATATATATAATGAAAAAATTAAATCTCTATTTTGGTTGCAATGCTTTAATGTTATAACATTATGAAGCATGAATTATTGTGATTATATAAAGTGATGTTCAGTGGAGTACAACTTATTGTGACTATATAATAATACTATTCAATGGAGCGTGACTTATTCAATCGTATAATAATAATAATCTAATGCATTACATTTGTTTAGAACAATGTAATTGAGCATCTCAATTTTCTGATGCTGTAATTCTTAACTTTATTCTACATAAGATACTTAATTTATTATTTATATATGAAATTGTAATGTCACCCATCCATTACTAGTTGTCTTATTCAAAACATTATTAATTATCAAGCTAGCATACACATAATTATTAAGAGTAGATTTGGTCATTGTGTTAAATTTTATATAATAATTGGTCATCAACTACCTTAAATAATGACTAATTCAACTATTTTAAAAATAAACTAATTATTTTATTAATTATTAATTTTATAAGAAATAACAAAAACTTGAGAATTTCATTAATTTTAAAAAAATGAATATGCACATATGTAATATTTAATTTTGGACTAATCAAACATGTTTAGAAATTTAAACATTCTCAACTTTGTAATCCTTCTCTTTTAATTATAAAAATTTAAAAATTAATTAGTGTTATACTATTTAATTAAAGAATCCCGATCTATCTGAGTCAAATGATTTTATTAGGTAGAATTGTGATATTATTTCATTACCAAGTGTCATAATATTATCTCTCTCATTACACATAAAGACTAACAACTAATTTAAGACTCCTATATTATTTAATTATGTAATCTTGATTTACCTGAATTAAATTATTCTACTAAGTAAGAACATGACAATATGGGTGAAATAATATACCTTAATTTTGTTACGATATACAATTTCTCATCTGAAATAAATATTCTATATAAGTAGTACATTTTTAAACAAATTATTTCATAGCCAATCCAAGTGGATACATACGTCATAATACATGTTAATTATTTCATATAAGTAAAAAAAAACATCCCTTTCACAATCGTAAATAATTTATTTTTCTCATTAATGTTAATCACATGTGTCTTCTCTTTTAATTGAAGATATCTCCACCACATGTACACATGAATGATGTCATTTTTCTCTTCATCATAAAGTTTTTATTTTTTATATAAATGTATATAAATTAATATTAGTAGTACACGCCCATTCTTATAGTGATATGTATCAATTATTAAATCATATGCAACAAATTGCTAATTTAAAAGCTGAACTAATGGGGTAGCCATAATATTTTGATATCACGACATTTATTGAAGGTCTTGTGCATTAAACAAATCTGGTACCTAAAATTTTTTAATAATTACATGTTCTTACATCTTAATTGCAATAACTTAGTAATTCACGTGAATTCATTTTATTACATTCCAAAATTACACTTTAAATCGACATAAATATTGTTATTATCATGTATAATAAGTTATCCAAAATCAATAATAAAAATATACTTTTACCATAAAAAGCTTGAAGTCTATTCGATTCTTGTGAGTTATAAATTATAATAAATATAATTATCCATATTTATTAGAACAGATATAAAAAAATACAATCTTGCTTTTATTTTGATTGAGTTTCTAGGAGAGCAACTGAAAACCATATTGCCAATTTGTAATGAGAATCGCCATGCATGCAGATACCAAGCCCACATCTATTTGCTATATGGAGTTGCTTCAAACTCATTTTGTAGGAACTATGTTCCAGCCTAACCTGTCCTATCCAGTACTCGCTATCGCTAGTATACCTATCCCCCGCTATACAATAGTGCTGACAAAATCTTTTGCTTCACAAGTGTGCGCTGAATTTATTTCTCCAATATTTGTGTTTTTCACACAGTTATTTAAACTTAAATACTTTTTTACTAACTTATATACTATATTATATATCTAGACATTTGCGTTTTATGAGAGAAATTTTACAATCCATACTTTATTGATTTGTGTATATGTCTTTACAAAACAATTACATACATGGACTTGTTTTGTTGAGTTTTTTGTTCCATAAATTATATTATTATCCCGTAAGGTTGTTATTTTCCAAACGCTCACAACCAGGTTTAAAACCATGTGTTCTAGTCTTGCACACGGCGGATATGCTGGCGGCTGCTACCCAGCGTGTACAGTGGGTACCATAACTGGTATCCGGAGGTTAAAAAGAAACAGAAAAATGAACGAAAAATTGAAACAAAAACCAAAGATGATAATCTAAGGATGGAAAAAACTAGAGTTTTTGAGATGGAACTTGGCGCTTTCTTCTGCGACAATGTTCACCTTGGAGTAGACTTTAAAGTCTTCCGAATCAACATGCAGCTCTTGTTCGATTAGCCATTTGTCCGATCCATCTCCCTTGAGCACCAGAATTGCAATCCTCCAATAAGTTGCCTCTGCAGCACGTTGACACGCATCTTTCCATCTTTCCTTGTTGTTTAGGTTGCAGTTGGAGCTTCACATAACCAAACACATCTCGATCCTTGTCTCTCAAAACAGCGAACCTTTCAGTGCGATAGTTAACGGACACTTCCTTCACACCTGAATTATTACAAACACACGCGAATGGGCAACAGGACATGATTCCTATAAAATATGGAAGATGAAAAGCAAGTATTGCAAAGCTAATGTTGAATTGTAACATTAACTCTAATATGAAACTAGATAGAGACTTAATAAAAGTGTGGTTTCTTATGGTGCCTCGGTGGTGGGGTCGAGAAGATATCAACAGTAAAATCCAGCTTTTAGCTAAGGAATCCGCCTTTTGTCTTCGCTGCCATGTCATGCGGTGGTGTTAGGAATCCATCTGCTTAGAAGTCAGATTTACACAGAAGTCACATTCCCAGTTGATAAAAACACTAGGCAGTGAAAGAATGCAATGTGAGACACAAGTTGAAACACAAGATCACACTTTACAGAAAGCAAAACCGAGATATATAATCATATCCTTGAGTATCAAATCACGATGAAATATCTGAACCACTTGAGCCACTTGAGCCAGGTATCTCGACTGAATGATCTTTTGACACACCCCCTCAAGCGTAAGCTTGAAAAACAGCCGTTCGCCGAGAGGCTTCATGATAAACCAGTTGTTGAGACGAGGGAACATATTTGAGAACAATATTGCCATTCCCAAAGTTCTCTCTAAAGTGGTGTTGGGTCTCTATGTGTTTTGTACGTGCATGCAGAACCGGGTTTCTCGTGAGTGCGATTGTGTTTTTTTTAATCGCAGAAGAGTCAAGTTGGTTGAAGTTGTTCCTATTTAGTTCAGACAACAGTCTTTGAAGCCATATTACTTTTCGTGTGGCTGAGCTTACTGCAATGTAATTACTGCAATGAGCACTGGAAAGCGCAACGATGGCTTGATGTTTACTTGTCCATGAAACGCTAGCTCCTCCTATCAAGCAACAAATACCAGTTGTTAAGCATGTGGAGTCTATGTCACCCACCCAGTCCACATCACTATACGCTTGAAGCACCATAGTGTCTGCAGAACGGCGTAAGTACATAAATCTGAAGTTGATTGTCCCTTGCAAGTACTGAAGCATTCATTTTGCAGCATGCCAGTGTTCCAGAGATGGTGACGAGCTGAAACGACTGAGGAGGCTTGTTGAAAAGGTGATGTCAAGTTTAGTACCATTGGAGATGTACTACAGGCCGCCAATGAGCGAATGATATCATGACTAATCAAGAAAAGTGATAGCTGCACTTTGTGGGCATGTACATCCTGTGATCATTGGTGTAGGAGCAGGTTTACATTGGCTCATGCTGAACTCACTGATCAGCTTCTGAGTGTTGTGTTACTTCGATCGATCCATCTGTGCGGTTGCAAGTGATTTCTATACCAAGGAGCTTGGACACTTGCCAAGATCCTTCATCTTCATACTAACTACCAAGCGTTGAACTTCACTTGACGTTGTTTGTGTTTTGAAGTGAGGTATAGGAGACTGCTTCGAGCTAAAGAAGTTTGTTGAAGGCTTGTTTGGACATTTCTGTAGTTGGTGCATGCGTTGTTGACGTTGTTTGTGTTTTGAAGTGAGGTATACGAGACTGCTTCGAGCTAAAGAAGTTTGTTGAAGGCTTGTTTGGACCTTTCTGTAGCTGGTGCATGCGTTGTTTCTGGAGGGTTGTTATAACATAATATAGTTGGTGAGTCGCCTTCATCATCATGGAGTGTCCAAGTCTAGTTTGGAGGTTCCCATGCAGGTTCAAAGGTTGACAACACATCCTAGGTCACCATTTTATCCTTGAACAAAGTCTTCTCATTGAACACTACATCATTGTTGACAGTAACCTTTCGTGCGGTCGGATCTAGTAGCCGGTATCCTTTCACTCCAGGTTCACACCCAATCATGTACATGGGCTTGCACCAAGGTCTGAGCTTACCAAGGTTGTTGCCATGAGTGGAGACAAATGCTAGTGCTCCAAAACATCTTAAATGGCTCACATTTTATCTTTTTCCCATCCATGCTTCAACAGGTAGTTGCCTATGATGAGTAGAGTGTTGGAGAAGATTCTGCATGTGCTTGGCTGCTTCGGACCAATATATTTTAGGAAGCCCAGAAGTTTCAAGAAAACATCTAACCGTGTTAAGAATAGTTCGATTCTTCTTTTTGGCTACACCATTCTGTTGCGGAGTATTGGGACAAGTACGATGGTCCAAGATGCCTCGTTCGGAAAGAAAAACTTGAAGTGCAGTGGAAATGTATTCTCCATGTGTTCATAAGGTTTTGACTGAATGACCACTCAACATTTCAACATAACCAAACCAAGAAGATAGGAAATAAGTTAGATTATAAAAATAAAAAAGCTTAGCTCTTAAATTGGCATTGAATTAAAATGTTTAATCTTAATTATGTCTTCCCTTATATACTATAATGGAAGCCAAATCTAGTCTTAGCTAAATTTAATGACCATCCTTATCCATATTATTATTCATATCCTTATACTTATTCATATCTATATTTTTATTTTATTCTTATCTATATCTTTATTTGTATATGTTTCGTATCTTTATTTGTAATTATATCTATATCGATATTTATATTCATATCTGTGTGCGTAGTCAAAATGTCACACCACCCCCCTCCAAGAGCTAGGCTTTTTGGATACTTGCGATGAAACTCATTGCGAGCGTGTTACAAATTTGTTGCGGGTTCCCATGAACATTCACTTGGAGGGTAGCCAACCCAGTCAACTAAGTAATTATAGAGTTGGCGGCAAAGGAACTTGAAGTCTAAGAGAACTGTAACTAGAGTTGGAGGTAGTAAAGTTTGGCCAGGGAGCATGTTTGGATGGTACGGCTCAAGAAAAGTGACATGGAATATCAAATGAATGTACATCAAAAAAGGAAGTTACAACCAATAAGCCACATCGTTCATACAAGATGCTAATGGGAACAAGCCAAGGCGTTGATAGTCAAACTTTTCACAAGGTCGCGTAGTCTTATTGTTACATTGAAGAAGCTAGACTTGTTCACCAACATGATAAACTAGATTGTCTTTACGATATTGATCGGCAGCTATTTGATGTTCATGTGCCTTTAGAAGATGTTGATAAAGTGTAGCTTGGACAAACTGGAGATGGTCAAGTTGATCCTCGGCAGACGGATTTATTGAACTCCCAAGTGTATTAAAACTCTATTGTGGATGTTGACATGTTAGGCATAGAAGGATGACATACTAATTGATGCATGCTTGGATTTGTAGGAGAACTTAGCTAAGGGCAATAGCAGTAGCAATAGCCAATCCTGTTGATAACTGATGAAGCACTGTAAATATTGTTTGAGGGTTTGAATAGTGCATTTTGACTAACCATTAAATTTTGGTATAATCTAAGGCATAACTTGTCACTCCTTAGAGTCTTAGATGCATAAGCTTGAGTGGTGGCATCAAGGTATTTGTGGAGAACCATCTCTAGTTGGTACAAATCTCTATTTCTGTTGGAGTATACATTCATGCCACCTCACTTGCCACATCATCCATCCTGTATATAGAGAGTCATGTCTCTTCATCATGTATTTATTCATCAACTATGATGATATGAGCACTCATTATGTCCATCTCATTTTCTTATCATGGTATCAGAATACATGTAGTACGTCCTGCACTCCTTTGTTTGGTCTCCCTTCTGAATTGCCACTCGTTTGCGCCAGCTGATGAGGAAGAATCTCTGGATGGAGAGATCTTGATCCAACAATCGCAACAGTTAATAGGTGGTTAGAGGAGGAGCATGATGGAACAATAGTTAAGGTATGTTGTACTCCTATTGCAAATGCACCAAGAGTACATGACATTGCTAGAGACGGTGATCACCAAGATGCCACAAAGGAGTGGTAAAAGAGTTTACTATTATTTGCCCTAGATTTTGTCACAAGAGCAGTGACAGAAGAGTCCTACAATGGGCAGTTGTATGGCTATGAGCCTTGGGAGTGCGTTGATACAAGAGCATACATTGCAAACAGATTGGGCTAACTATGCCCTAGAGTATTTAGCGTTTCATTAATCCCATTTTTGGGATGTGCAAGTTGCTGGTGCAGAGGCTATTTTGGTCTATTAGTGTTTAGGAGAGTAGGATAGGATGTTGTTCATGTTTGGTAGTCCACCTCACTAGCCACATCATTCATCCTGTAGATAGAGAGTTGTCTCTTCATTATATATTTATCCATCAACTCTAACAATCTAATCACTCGTCATGTCCATCTCGTTTTCAATTTCCCTTGCGCTTTGCAAACATGAGGCCTCCATCAGGAGAGTTCACATGTATCTCTCTAGCAATGATTTTAAATGTAAACCAGCTTTTGCTAACTGGCCAAGCAAGAGCAAGTTAACACAAAGTTTAGTACATATACTACCTCATGAATGCGTAGAGCTCTACCATTAGGCAAATCAAATATAATAGTACCAATCCAGTCGAGATTTGTTACCCACCACCACAATCTCACTCCTACTCGCTCTTGTAAACATCTCAAAGAAATCTTGATGGATAATTATGTGATTAGAAGTAGTCGAGTTTAGATAGGACTATGAATCCCTCTGGGCTGCGAATGCTCGAGAGGAGACGAATACAAAAGCTGACTTGTTTTCTATTGAAGAGGTATCATGGTTCACCATCAACGCCTTGCCTTGACATTTCTCCTTAGAAGTTGCTCTAAGATGTAGATGCAGGACCCAACATGTTCTCTCATCATGCCCATTCTTCTTGCAATGATTACAGTTCAAATTTGAGCGCCTTTTTCCTACACCTTGCCTACGATTCTTCCCTAAGAAAGAAGAGGCCTTTGCTATTGTGTAGTAGACTGTTGCAACTAGAGCAATCTGCGGTGAGACCATGGTTTTTCTGTGAGCATCATCCATCAATTCATGTATCCTTGTATTAAGGGTCAATGGGGTTTGTTGGGTGCTGTGTAGCACAAGTGATCGAATGAATTCCTTATAGTGAATCCATGGCAGTGAAGATAGAAGGTACTCAACTTCATCTTCGTAAAAGATCTTTGCCCCAACGCCCTTCGGAAGGAAATTGATGTTCCATTATTGAATTTCTTTCTTTGAAAACAAGATCACTCAAATGTCTGCGCAATTGAATGTGATTCATTGTTGTTGGGGCTTCAAACACTTGCTTCAAAGCCTCCCAAGTCTCTAACGTCTTTGCTTGAGTGATGCAATAAAAATCATGCCTATCAAGGGCATTATGGAACTTGCCCAATGCACGATGGTTCTTCTTATTAAACTTGGTGATCATGTCTTGATCTACACTTGCAACCAAGGTCTTTTTTAGTGAAGTTAGTCTTTTTATCCATATAGGACTCAAATTTTGTTTTCCATGTGCACTATTGTTTACTGTAGAACTTGGGTAGTGGTGAATGATATTTTGATTGGGAGTTATAGCTATAGCCATGGTTGACTTTGAAGTGGAGGAGTGGGTGGAATCATTAGTGGGGAATTGGGTGGAGGTGTGGAGGAGCGCTGACCCAATCTAGCTAGTCTCTCCAATCAGCCAGTCTTTTGCTAATTTAAAGTCATATAAAGGGTATTTGCTGCAACTACAAGAGCACATAACCATTGCCTCTATTTGAGCCTTTGATTTACCCGGTAGATGGCTATCTTCTATTGCTCTTTCCTTGTATATCTCTGTGACATTTTCTTTTAAATTTTAGCACTGATGCTCAATGTGTTGGTTTCTAATGTAGTGAAGAATGATTCTAAAGGGTTCAAGACCACTTTTGCTCTGATACTATGTTATGATTAAAACGCATGGATTTCTATTTTATGAAGAGCAAAACTATGAATAAAAGATGAACCAACACATTGATCTACCCTAAGGACTGTCATGTGCCTACTAATGTGTTAGAATCTACTCCAACAGCTCTAATATCATGTTATGATCGGAATGCAGAGATTTCCATTGCATGAAGAGCAAAACCATGACAAAAGATGAACCGACACATTATTTACCATAAGGGATTGTCACATGGCTACTAATGTGTCAAAATCTACTTTAACATTTTGACTTTAACTCAAGTGACTATGGTGCAATTATTTCCAATTTAAAATTTTAATTCAAATCTACATTATATCTTAGATCATATATATGAACACCTAATTTTTTATCTTGTATACAATATTTAAGCACATTTTAAATCATTTCTTAGTTAAATTTTTTCACAAATTCAACCCCACTTTAAAAGTCTTTTTGTTGACATTTTAAAATAGAATATTTCATAAGTTTAATTATTCGAAATAGATAATAAAAATACACTTTTATTATTAAATATTGATATGAAAAATACAAGCTTTGTGTTTGATTCTTACGAGCAGCAAAACCAGCCATAGTTTAATATTTAATTAAGAAAGATTTTAAACTAGACAGTGACAACGACCATTAACTCGTTATGTAATAGAAATCTGTAATAAAAATTGATTACAAATATAAAGCATAAAATGAACCTGCTTCTCTTAAATTCATTGCTTATGAATTATAAATTAAAATAAATCTGATTAATATACTTATGAAATATACACTCTTGCTTTTATTTTGATTGAGTTTATGCGAGAGCAATTAAAAACCATCTTTTTCCTACCTCAGTGCCAAATCATAATGAGATATTGGATCACTCGGCGCCATGCATGTACATCTATCAGCATCATTCTATATAGGGTTGCTTACGGATTTTCAAACTCATCTTATACTGCTTTGAAGATGTCCAGCCTATATCCTATAGCTAGTAAACCACGTCTTTGCACTATTCTCTCATCTCCATATATATAGAGATTCTCTCTTATATATCTCCATATATATCTCCCAATATATATACATGATCAGATTCTCTCTCTCCGTATATATATCCCAATTTGTAATGAGTATAGAGTTGCTTACTTATCTGCAAACTCATCTTGTATAAACTGCTTTTGAAGATGTTTCTGCCTATAGGCCTCACGACTTTGCAAGTTATTTAAATTTAAATGTTATTTTACTAACTTGTAATAAAAATTAAAATTGTTTCCTACAAAACTTGATACTATTAGTTAACTTAATCTTTAATATAAAGTATATTATAAACGAGTACATACAGTACTTGTTACAATATTTGTGATGCTTTATAATTACAGTGAGTTGCAATCCATACTTTATGTATATGTGAGGACTTATGATTTGTGTATATGTCTTCACAAAACAACTATATACATAATTAAGATGATATAAAATGATTTTACATTTGAACTTTTTTTGTGGAATTTTTTGTTCCATAAACAAGTTTAACACATGTGTTTTAGTGGGCATCATCCCGAGGTTAAAAAAAAAGAACCAAAGAGAAATATATACGAACGGATAAGAGGAACAAGTGCTTTGCCCTAAGGATGGTTTACGAGGGAGCAAACTAGAGTTTTTCGAGATAGAACTTGGCGCTTTGTTTTAGGACAATGTTCACATTGGAGTAGACTTTAAAGTCTTCCGAATCAACATGCAGCTCTTGTTCGATCAGGCATTTGTCGGAGCCATCTCCCTTGAGCACCAGAACTGCAATCCTCCAGTAAGTTGCCTCTGCAGCAACGTCGACACGCATCTTTCCTTGTTGTTTTAGGTTGCATCTCCAGCCTCACAGAACCAAACACATCTCGATCTTTGTTTCTCAGTATGATGAACCTCTCAGTGCAATTATTAATGAACATTTCCTTTGCACCTGAATTATTATGAACACAATCGAACAAGCAGCAAGACATGATTTCTATCTGGAGAGTCCATTTTATTAAGGAGATTTTTTTTTGTTCAATGTCCGCTTTAGGCTGACAAGCTGCGTATGGCATGCTTGATGATAGCACCATGACATGCATATCCGGCAGCAATCATCAGCAGTCGATCTAGGCTAACAAGCTGCGCTTATGCAGAAGTCACCATCATCGTCATCCGTTTAACAAGCTGCTTTTAGATACGATCCGGCAGCAATCATCATCATCATCATCATCGGTCGCTCACCATTTCATTTGTACCGGTGAGCATAGAATAACTCCCCACAGAGTAATTTACCACTATTTACATATTTACCCAGTTGTTATTTAACCCAAAGATTGAGGAGTGTGCGATTACTTTGTACCCCGCCCAAAACTCAATGGCATCGGCCCATTGTACCGGCTCCCCTGCCGCACAATCCATACATCGGCCCCCGGCGGCGGACGAAGGTGGTGGGCCATGCGGGGCTGCCGGTAGCGAGGTGCTTGTTACTCTTTTGTCTTCGTCCTGGCTGTCTACAGGGGTTATGCGCAGACGATACATGTACATGGTACAAGGATTTTTCAGTCGTCATCTTCAGCCGGGTTTCATTGTCCACGTCGTAATAGGGTTCTTATTACCACATACATATATATTGCATGTGGGTGATACAAGTGACGTAATTGAATATATATATTATAAACATGCGTGTGTTGTGGTGTGTGCAAAAGACAATATATAAAAGACAAGATAGACTTAACATTGATGCGGCCCTCACAAACCGAAAAATAAGAATTACAAAATAATAAAGTTTAAATATTTTTAGATTTCTATAAAATTTTCCCTTATTTATATTTCTGGATCCTGTTACATCCATATTCACTTATTATTACATTTGACTAAGAATGCGTGTTTGAGCACGTGGATCTCGGTTTCGTAGGTAACTGTATTATTTTATTGTTGTTATTATTATAAAGTTTAGCCATTGGTTTTATTATAAGGATCTAGACTCGTGATTAAATACGTATTACATTTACTTTATTAATTCATTAGCTAGACAGTTGGATATACGATGTCCTACAATAAATGTCAAATCATTATATAATTGTTTTATAACCAGATTCACTCCCCGCCTAAATGTGAAAGGGAATTAAATAAGAACATATTAATCCAATGATGTAATCTGAAAACTAAAACCATTATATTTACATATATATGCAACAGAAAGACAATGAAAAGTACATGGTATAACCAACTTAAATATAATCATGTTTAAACTATTATTAAAGTAGGGCTTAAAATAATTTAGAAAGTTTGAGAATATACTAAATATAATTAGAGTTTAAGATTAAATAAAGGAATATACTTCTTGAGAAGATGAATTTATATATATTTTTATAATAAAATCGATATAAGTTGATATATTTATATTAACAACAATAAATAGTAGAGAGAAGAAAAGGTTCATCATATGCTCACTAAATGCCCAAATTTTCTGATTTAACAATCTAAGTCGTTCAATTAAAAAAAACATGTGCAAGCAACCCACTTATTATAGAATCTATTGTAGAATATGTTTTTTTACGAAGAAGGAATTGATTCTCATTTTTGTTTGCCTTCCGTCCTCTCTATTTTATAAGAACCATGTCTTTTTGTTTGTTTGCGTGCGTTAGGTTTGAAGAAGTGGCCACTAACAATTGCATTGAGAAGTTTGTTTTGAGACACAAAGAAATAACATAATTCAAATTAACCAAGTTCATTCGAAGTTCCATGTTTAACAAGTAATTTATATTAACCAGCACCCAGTGGAGAAGCATAATATATTTATATATAGAGAGAGAAAGAGAATTTAATTATGTATATATAATCATATTATATATGCATTATATTTTGACATTATACATATATTCTTATTAAGGCAGGCTTTACAGTATGAAACATATTCTAGTTTCAACATATTATTATTTACTAACATATGTAATACAACTTATATGACACATGCAAAATATAAAATATAATATATCTTAGTTTTTCTTACAAGACAACATTTTATGCTTGAAAATATTATTGATATACATTAGATATATATATTATATATATATATATATATATATGTTAATAATTTAAATGATAAAACATTTACTGTCACATAAGACAATCTTAAAACAATTTAAATAAATACATGGTCAAAGTTTAATATTTTAAATAAGATTTAATATTAAATTAAAATTTAATTCATTCAATTCCTTCAACTTGCACATAAGATATTATTATAGTTTTTTTATTTTTAATTTTAAAATTATTTTGTGCCACATTATCATTAAACCTAAAATAATGAACACTTAGCATCAATCTCATATTGATGTTAAGTGTTCATTATTTTGAAGTGAGGTTAATAATGAGAATGTGATAGTTACATATGTAAAAAATTTGAATCATTATATATAATAACGTTTGCATAATTATATTTTTCAAATATGTATAACAAAAGAATTAAGTCTTTATTATGTTGTGTTGGTGGGTTACAATGCCTTAATATTATACAATATTAAATATAATGAGTATTTAAAAGGAAAATGAAATTGTACCTTAACTATTGCATGTTTGTCAACAGACTTATTCACAAGAACTCTTATAATAAAAATGCATATTGTTCATAAGCAACTCCTACAAGCATTTTCCCGTCACTCACAATTGATACATAATAATATAATTATATCAATTTATATCAATTTTATTATAAATATATATATAAATTCATCTACTCAAGAAATATATTCATCCTTTTATTCCTCTTTAACCCTTTATTTATTTAAACTTAGTATATTCTCAATTTTTAAAATTATTTTAAGCCCTAATTAATAATAGTGTAAATGTGATTATATTTAAGTTGGTTATACCATGTACTTTCCATTGTCTTTCTGTTAAATATATATGTAATATATAATGGTTTTAGTTTCTAGATCACATCATTAGATTAATATATTCTTATTTAATTCCATTTCATATTTAGGCGGGGAGTGGAATCTGAATATAAAAGATTATATAATGATTTTAACATTTACTGTTGGACATTGTATATCCAACTATCTAACTAATGAATTAATAAAGTAAATGTAATATGTATTTAATAGTTCATTTCGTCATAGATTATCTTTATCAAAATGTAAATAATTAAGTAAAATAGTAGGAATAATATTTAAATATTGGAATAAAACCTTACTTCTTATTTTTAAATATAACAAACCATTGTAATCGAATGTTTTTAATTATTTTAAGATATTCTGTTAAAGAAACTCTTTTGTACTGTAATAACTCTTGGTGTTACTTTTGCCTTAATTTCTTGTTTTTCTTTGTTTTAATCAACTGGTTTCTAATAGATTTACACATTTTATAAAAACACTCACGTTTTTGTTGCCCTTCCCTTTTGAAGACGTCACGTGTATATTCTTATTTAGGTAGCTTTATAGTATATATACGCAGGAAAATATACACATATATATACATCGTTTTATATAACATGTATTATGTATTATTTGTACAGAGGATAAGTATTTAAAGTATGGATGAATGTTTCTAAATTGGAAGCGACCTCCATGTGTGTGAGAGAGATATTATGTAATTCTATATCTTTATATGCCTTCAAAGTGTGTGTGTGTGTTTGTGTTACCAGAAGCTTGGGTTTACTTTCATAATCCGTACGTCACCGTGATCATGTAAGAGTTATAATATTTTTAAAGATGGTCCCTATGGACAGGGGAATATTTTAAATTTCATATATTCATAAAGATATGGGAAAGAGGTTTAATGCTTATTGGGCAAGTTCCAGTGCATTGGAGTAGTCAATATTGACTAGGGCTTCATTTAAATTTTCCTAAAAGCTTCATTTGGTTGTTAAGGGTAAAAATACAATTGTGAAAAAGATAAAATACCACAATATTTCCATATATAAATGTTTGAATTATAATTAAATTAGGTAATATAGTATTTAAGTTTGCTTGTTAAAATATTGGAGAAACACAATCAACATTAACATTATAACACCCACACTTGTGAGAGATATAAAGAGTAAAATTCCAGAATGGCATATTTTGATATTTTTAATGTAATAGTTGAAATTAAAATTAATTTAACATGTGTATGTTTACAGTTTGTGTGATCTTTAATGTCCAATTCTTTATTATATTATGAGGGGTTTATAGCTGCATATAATAAATTAAAGAATCATACATATTATAATAAATTAAAAAAGAAACCATTCATGATTCAGCACTCGAGAGTCTAGATCCTTATAATAAACCATTGACGGCCTATAAACTTTAATAAAATAATAGAGTTACCTACGAAGCCGCGCTCAAACACACATTCTTAGTCAAATGTAATAATGGATGTAACAGGATCTGGAAAATTTTATAGAAAGGGTGGGCCTCTAAAAATATTATTATTTGGTAATTCTTATTTTTATAGTCACTCCGGTTTGTGAGGGCAGCATCACTATTAAGTTTATCTTGTCTTTTTTACACACACACATGTTTATATATTATATATATATATATATATATATATATATATATATATATAAATATCAATTACGTGACTTGTACCACCCATGGACAATGAAACCCTGAGTTTTGAACGCGAGAGGTCCAGTGGAGATGTGGCTGAAGATGACGACTGAAAAATCCTTGTACCATGTACATGTATTGTTGAAACGATCCTGTAACGAACCGCTGTAGTGAGATGCACATTGGTCACAACTGCCAGGGCGAAGACAAAAGAGTAATAAGCACCTCGCTACACCACCCAGCCCCGCATGCCCCACCACCTTCGTCCGCCGCCGGAATATGCCAATGGGCAGGCCGATATATGGATTGTGCAGCAGGGGAGCCGGTACGACGGGTCGATGCCATTGAGTCTTGGCGGGGTACAAAGAAATCGCAGTCTCCTCAATCTTTGGGTATTTTATTTAGGAGATCTTTTATTGTTCAATGTCCGCTCTAGGCTAACAAGCTGCGTATGGCATTCCTAATGATGAAGCACCACGACACGCATATCCGACAGCAATCATCAGCAGTCGATCTAGGCTAACAAGCTGTGATTATGCAGAAATTTTAACAAGCTGCGTTTATGGCATGCTTGAGAAAGTGATACGATCCAGCAGCACGTTTATGGCATGCTTGAGAAAGTGCTACAGAATTGATTCAGCAGCAATCATCATCATCATCGGTCGCTCACCATTCCATTTGTACCGGTGAACATAGAATAACTCCCGACAGAGTAATTTACCAATGTTTACATATTTATCCAATTCTTTTCTAACCCACTTGTTTTCCATCTTCTATATTTGATAGGAATCATGTCTTGCTGCTTGTTCGATTGTATTCATAAGAATTCAGCTGCAAAGGAAGTGTCCATTAATAATTGCACTGAGAGGTTCATCGTACTAAGAAACAAGGATCGAGATGTGTTTGGTTCTGTGAGGCTCGAGCTGCAACCTAAACAACAAGGAAAGATGTTTGTCGACGTTGCTGCAGAGGCAACTTATTGGAGGATTGCAGTTCTGGTGCTCAAGGGAGATGGCTCCAGCAAATGCCTGATCGAACAAGAGCTGCATGTTGATTCGGAAGACTTTAAAGTCTACTCCAAGGTGAACATTGTCCTAAAAGAAAGCGCCAAGTTCTATCTCGAAAAACTCTAGTTTGCTCCCTCGTAAACCATCCTTAGGGCAAAGCACTTGTTCCTCTTATCCGTTAGTATATATTTCTCTTTGGTTTTTGTTTTCAATTTTTTTTCGTCTCATTTTTCTGTTTTTTTTTAAAACAAGTAAACCCACTAAAACACATGGTGTTAAACTTGTTTATGGAACAAAAAAACTCCACAAAACAAGTTCAAATGTAAAATCATTTTATATCATCTTAATTATGTATATAGTTGTTTTGTGAAGACATATACACAAATCATACGTCCTCATAAAGTATGGATTCTGTAGTCTGACTCATTGTAATTATAAAGCATCACAAATATTATAACAAATACTGTATGTAATGTACTTAATGTGTTATTAAGTTTTGTAGGAAATAATTTTAATTTTTAATTACAAGTTAGTAAATAATATTTAAATTTAAATAGCTGTGTGATTTAGAGTAGCAAAAGTTTCGTCGTATAGTACAAGCCAGTATGTAGGATACGATATAGGCTGAAACATCTTCAAAAGCAGTTTGCAGATAAGTAAGCAACTCTATACTCACTACAAATTTGGCACCGTGATTTCAATTGCTCTCGGAGAAACTCAATTAATAAATCTGTTAATTAAATTTATTATAATTTATAACTCGTAAGAATCAACTACAAGGTTTAAGGTATTAATCGTATTATAATCTATAGAATAGTAAACATTAACATATATATTTCCTTGAAGTAAATGTGGATGATCCGGAGTGACCGTAGAAAAAGATTTATGAATTAACTAAATTTCCTTTATGCTAGAAACCTTTATACTTATTATTTATATTTTGAACTCAACACAGTCTGTGAGCAAGATAGATTTTGTTTGGAGTATTAAACTTCGACCGTGTGTTTATTTAAATGGTTTTAAGATTGTCTTATACGAGAGTAAATGTTTTTATCATTTAAAATTATTAACATAAACTCTATATATTATATGTGTGTGTGTGTGTGTGTGTGTGAATATTTTCAAGCATAAAATGTCTTATACGAAAAAAACTAAGATATATTGTATTTATAATTTTGCATGTGTCGTAAAATAACATATATATCGCTTATGTTATAGAAATGATGTCTGGAAATAACAATATGTCGAAACTAGAATATGATTCTGTAAAGCCTGCCTTAATAAGAATACATGTATAATGTCAAAATATAATGTATATATGATTATATACACATAATCCTCTCTCTCCGTGTGTGTGTGTGTATATATATATATATATTATATATATTCTCCGCCGGCGCTGGTTAATTCAACTTACTTGTTAAACATGGAACTTTTAATGAACTTGGTTAATTTAGAAAATGTTTTGCGTGTTAATTGATCTTGTTACTTCTCAGTGCGATTGTTAATGGGCACTTCCTCACACCTAATACACACAAATAAACAACAACAAGACATGGTTTCTATAAAATACACAGGACGCAACGCAAACAAATATGAACTGTTGTAAAAGTGTGCAATTCTAATTTCTTGGTAAAAACCATTCTATATGAGATTGTTCATAAGGTCTATTCCTTATAATAAACCAATGCAGACATTAGATAGAGCTGTCTGTAAACTATATAACTAGATAATAATAACAACAAAAAATAATAGAGTTACAAAGTGCTCGAACACACACATGTTATTGTATACATCGTATTTGTAGTGATATGTATAATAAGTGAGTATCTAAATATACAAGTGCATATTTTTCCACAATATCAAACTAAAAGTTAATTCATTCAGTTAAAATATTAATATGTACTTCTAGACTTCAACTTAAACATAAGACATTATTATAATATTTTGTTTTTTTTAATTATCATACTAATCTAAACCATTTTAAGTCAATTAAGATATATCTTAAAAAATATAAATTCTAAAGGTAAACTTTTATAAACACTTGAATATTATTATAATAATTTTAAATATGTATTAAATAATATTATCCTATTAAAAGCAAAATAATCATTATTAATATACTCAAAAATAATGAGCAAAATAAAAATACTTACAGTATATTTATTATTTATATTGTTTAATTTTTTTTTTAACAATATGATATTAAGAGGAAAGTAATAGATAAGTATAATATATTCCTATATATAATTTAAATTTTATTTATTTTGAGACGTAAGAATTCTTTATATAGTTTTTAAGTATGTTATAATCAGACAATTTCGCGCCAATGTGTCACCCTGTCCTGCCCGGAGGGGACAAAAATAACTGTGCTAAATGTGCCTGCTTGTTCTTGCCGGTTTTTATTACATACAGAAACACGGCAGGGAAGGAAAAATCCCACTATAAAACTTTACATTTTAATTTTAATTTAAAAATTAATAATGTGTTTATTTTAAAATTAATGTATATTGATATATATATATATATATGAATGAATATAATATATTATATAGATTTTGAAACATAAATAAAACCATATAGTATATTATTTATAAATAAAAAGATATAATTTCCTTATATAATCTGTACACATAACTTTTAGTACACATTTGTAACATATATATATACATAGCACGAGTAACACATGACATACTATATAAGGATTTCGTATTGACTACAACTCTATTATTTTATTTTTGTTATTATATATAGGTTATAGGCAGCCATATCATTGGTTTATTATAGGGATCTAGACTCATGAAATGGTTTCTTTTTTAGTTTATTATATATATATTATTTTCATGATTAAAAAATCTCAGATGTTTACCTCTCATAAAATAATAAAGAACTGGAAGTTAAAAATCACACGTGTTGACTATTTAAAAATGTTTATCTCTAATACACACGTATAAATATATATTACACATATTATGTATATTATTAGTACTACTCCATTACTTAAGAAGATATTATTTTTATATTAAATTAATTTTAATTTTAATTATTATATTAGAATAATTGTATGTGATTATGTTAAAATTTTACATTCAAGATTTTGACTATTGCCACTGGCAAACTTAAATAGTATTATACTACTAACTTGTAATTAAAGCTTAAATAATTATATGAAATTTTTAGTATTTACATATATATACCCTTGAAATTTTCATAATCATGAATCTTCATGCATTCGTGACAAAAAATCTTTCATCATTTTTGTCATAAAAAATAAGCTTAAATGTAAAAAAATATTAACATTGACATCAACAAAAATGTGACGTGTTTAAAAGGTGTAAATCGCTTACGACGTAAAAATCCCACACATTGTATATATCGTATTTGTAGTCAAGTGTACAATAAGTCAATATGTAGATATGCAAGTTCTATACGCACACAAACAAACACACATATACATATATATAGTTTAAATAATAATATAAAGGAAATTTATGGTTTAAAAGTATAAATCATTCACATTTTAGTTAAGAAAATATATATGTAAATGTCGTTAGTCCGAGGTCAATGAAATGACACCTGGGACCCCTATTACGTGAATGAATGATGTAACTCTGAATTTTGAACGCCAGAAGCGTGGAGTGGAGAAGTGGCTGAAGAAAAATGTCTTCTGTTTAACTGAAAATGACCCCGCAGCGAGACAAAAGTAATAAGCACCCCGCTACACCACCCGCGTGACAGTCTCCCCGGCCCCACCACTTTCGTCCGGCGCCAGGATATCCAAACGCAGCGGAGCGGTGCATGGGTGTGCGGCAGGGGAACCAGGGCTGCAGGCAGATGTATAGATTGTGCGGCAGGACGACAGTCCGATGCCATTGAGTTTTCCGTGGCGTACATATAAAGAAGGGCTTTCCTCAAATTCTTTTTGGGTATTAGGAGTCGTCTAAGGAAGAGTCGTCTAAGGCATATTTACCCAGTTAATTTTTTAATTCACTTGTTTTCCCTCATGTCTTGCTGCTTGTTCGCATGTGTTCATAATAATTCAGGTGCAAAGGAAGTGTGCATTAGTAATCTCACTGAGAGGTTCATCGTACTAAGAAACAAGGATCGAGATGTGTTTGGTTCTGTGAGGCTCGAGCTGCAACCTAAACAACAAGGAAAGATGCGCATCAACGTGGCTGCAGAGGGAACTTATTGGAGGATTGCAGTTCTGGTACTCAAGGGAGATGGCTCCGACGAAGGGATGATCGAACAAGAGCTGCATATTGATTCGGAAGACTTTAAAGTCTACTCCAAGGTGAACATCGTCCCAGAAGAAAGCGCCAAGTTCTATCTCCAAAAACTCAACCATCCTTAGGGCAAAGCACTTGTTCTTGTTGTGATGTCAGTTTATATATAGTTCCGTGTGCAAGACTAATACAAACGGTTTTAAACTTGGTTGCGGGCGTTTGGAATAATCGTTGTTTTTGAACCTTACAAATATAGAATTTATAGAACAAAAAACTCGACAAAAACACTCATGTCATCTTAATTATGTTTTATGAAGACATATACACAAATCGTACGTTCTCACATATACATAAAGTATGAATTGCAAAATTTATCTGCAGTTTGACTCACTGTAGTCATGAAAATGTAAATACGCAATGTGATGTATGTATAATGTACTTATCATAATAAGATATTACAATAGACGTTAAGTTAGCTAATAGTATCAAGTTGATAGAAACCATTTTACTTTTGTCAGCATTGTTATATAGTGCAAAGGCGTGGGGCCTAGGTTTACTAGCTATAGGATATAGGCTGGAACATCTTCAAAAGCAGTATAAGATGGGTTTGAAAATCCGCAAGCAACCCCATATAGAATGATGTTGATAGATGTGCATGCATGGCGCCGAGTGATCCAATATCTCATTATGAATTGGCACCAAGGTAGGAACAAGATGGTTTTGATTGCTCTGGCATAAACTCAATCAAAATAAAAGCAAAAGTGTATATTTCATAAGTATATTAATTAGATTTATTTTAATTTATAACTCATAAGCAATGAATTTAACGGAAGCAGGCTCATTTTATGCTTCATATTTGTAATTACTGTAAATTGTAATTACATAAGAACGGAATAAACGGTCATCGTCACTGTCTAGTTTAAAAACTTTCTTAATTAAATATTAAACTATGGCTGGTTTTGCTGCTCATAAGAATCAAACACAAAGCTTAATTTTTTTGAATGGTGAAAGTGTATTTTTTATATCAATATTTAATAATAAAAGTGTACTTTTTATTATCTATTCCGAATCAATATACTAATTAAACTTATGAAATATTCTATTTTAAAATGTCAACAAAAAGACTTTAAAGTGGGGTTGATTTTGTGAAAAAATTTAACTAGGAAATAATTTAGAATGTGCTTAAATACATTTTAACTTTGTATACAACATAAAAAAATTAGGTGTTTATAATGTAGATTTGAATTAAAATTTCAAATTGAAAATAATTGCACCATAGCCACTTGCGTTAAAGTAAAAGATGTTGAAGTAGATCTTGACACATTAGTAGCCATGTGATGGTCCCTTATGGTAGATCAATGTGTCAGTTCATCTTTCTGTTCATAGTCTTGCTCTTCATATAATGGAGATCCATGCATTCCAATCATAACATGGTTTAGAGCTATTGGAGTAGATCTTAACACATTAGTAGCCACGTGGCGGTCTCTTAAGGTAGATCAGTGTGTTGGTTCATTTTTGTTCATAGTTTTGCTCTTTATGCAATGGAGATCCATGTATTCTGATCATAACATGGTATCGGAGAAAAAGTGGTCTTGAACCCTTCAGAATCAGACTTCACTACATCAGAAACCAACAGATTGAGTACCAGTGCTAAAATTTAAAAGAAAATGCCACAAAGACATAAGCATTGAATCAAGGTAGCCATCTACCCAGTAAATCAAAGGCTCAAATAGAGGCAATGGTTATGTGCTCTTGTAGTTGCAGTAAATACTCTTTACAAGACTTTAAACTAGCACAAGACTGGCTGATTAGAGCGACTAGTTGGATTGGGTTAGCACTGCTCCCACACCTCCACTCAATTTCCCACCAATGATTCCACCCACTCCTCCTACTTCGAAGTCAACCATGGCTATAGTTACAAGTCCAAGTCAAAATATCATCGTTGTAGATTCACCACTACCCAAGTTCTACAGTAAACAATACAAAATTTGAGTCCTATATGGATGAAAAAGGACTCTAGGATATCACTATAGACACAAAGACCTTGGCTGCAGGTGTAGATCAAAACATGGCCACCAAGTTCAATAAGAAGAACCATTGTGCAAGTTCCATAATGCCCTTGATGGGCGTGATTTTTATTGCATTACTTGAGCAAAGACAACCTTAGAGACTTGGGAGGCTTTGAAGTAGGTGTTTGAAGCCCCAACAACAGTGAATTGCATTCAATTGCACAGACATTTGAGCGATCTTGTCTTTAAAGAAGCGGATTCAATAATGGAACACATCAATTTCCTTCCAAGCAATTTTGAATGAGCTCAAGGACGTTGGGGTGAAGATCTCTTACGAAGATGAAGCTGAGTACCTTCTATCTTCGCTGCCATGAATTCACTATAAGGAATTGATTCGCTCACTTGTGCTATGCAGCACCACACAAACCCCATTGACCCTTAATATAAGGATATGCATATTGCTCCAGCTCCAACAGTCTACTACACAACAACAAAGGCCACTTCTTTCCTAGGGAAGAATTGTAGGCAAGGTGCAGGAAAGAGGCACTCAAATTTGAATTGCAATCGTTGTAAAAAGAATGGGCATGATGAGAGAACTTGTTGGGTCCTGCATCCACATCTTAGAGCAACTTCTAAGGAGAAACGTCTGAATACCTCTTCAATAGAAAAAAAGTTAGCTTTTGTATTCGTCTCCTCTCGAACATTTGTAGCCCAGAGGGATTCATAGTCCTTCTATTTGGACTCTGACTACTTCTGATCACATAATTATCCATTAAGATTTCTTTGAAATGTTTACAAAAGTGAGTGGATGTGAAATTGTGGTGGTGGGTAACAAATCTCGACTGCAAATTACTGGGATTGGTACTATTATATTTGATTTGCCTAATGGTAGAACTATGCATTCCTGAGGTATTATATGTACCTAAACTTTGTGCTAACTTGCTCTTGCTTGGCTAGTTAGCAGAAGCTGGTTTCACATTTAAAATCATTGTTAGAGAGATACATGTGAGCTCTCATGATGGAGGCCTCATGTTAGCAAAGTGCAAGGGAAATTGATAAGAAAACGAGATGGATAGAATGAGTGCTCAGATAGTTACAGTTAATGGATAAATACATGATGAAGAGACACAACTCTTTATCTACAAGATGAATGATGTGGCAAGTGAGGTGGCATGGGTGTATACTCCAACACTCCCCCTCACTTGTGATCACCGAACAAGAACAACATCCTATCCTACTCTCAGAACACTAATAAATCAAAATAGCCTCTGCACCAGCAACTTGCACATCCCAAAGATGGGATTAATGAAACTCCAAATACTCTAGGGCATAGTCAGCCCAATCTATCTGCAATCCATGCTCTTGTATCAGCACACTCCCAGGGCTCATAGCCCATACAACTGCCCATTGTAGGGCTCTTCTGCCACCGCTCTTGTGATAGAATCTAGGGCAAATAATAGTAGACTCTTTTACCACTCCTTTGTGGCATCTTGGTGATCACCATCTCTAGCAATGTCATGTATTGACATGCTCATCTTGGTACATATGCAATAGGAGAGTAAGTACAACATACCTTAGTTATTGCTCCATCTTGCTCCCCCTCTAACCACCTATTAACTATTGTGGTTGCTGGATCATGATCTCTTTAGGATCTCTCCATCAAGAGGTTTCTCCTCATCAGTTGGCGCGAACAAGCAGCAATTCAGAAGGGAGGGCCGAATGAAGGAGTGCGGGACGTACTGCAAGTACTTCAATAGCATGATAAAAAAACTAAGATGGACATAATGAGTGCTTAGATTGTCATAGCTGATGGAAATACATGATGAAGAGACATGACTCTCTATCTACAAGATGGATGTGAGGTGTCATGAGTGTATACTCTAACAGAAACAGAGATTTGTACCAACTAGAGATGGTTCTCCACAAATACCTTGATGCCACCACTCAATCTTATGCATCCAAGACTCTAAGGAGTGACGACTTATAGCTCTGGCATTGTCGTCTTGGCCATCCTAGTGTCTCACACATTAAGCAATTGGTATCATTGGTTCAAGGTATGCCTTATATTATAGCTACTGAATTACATGTTTGTGCAAGCTACCAACATGGCAAGATGTCAAGGTAGTCATTTCAAAAAGCAGGCACAACTCAAGCAAGCAGCACATTAGAATTGGTCCACATAGACTTGTGTGGGCCAATGCAAACTAAGTCATGCCATGGTGAGCAATATTCTCACATTCATTGACAATTTCTTATGCAAAACCTTTCTATTCTTCTTGAATAGAAAATCTCAAACGTTTGGGTATTTCAAGCTCTTTCGTGCTCTAGCCAAAACTCAATTTGGACACAAGATTCAAAGGCTAAGATGCAATGATGGTGGAGAATATACTTCGAATGAGTTTTTAGCTAAGTGTATTGAACTTGGCATTGTTTGTGAGTATATTGCAACATACTCCCCCAATTGAATGGGTGGCAAAGCCACAAAAATCGTTCACTCATGGAAAGTGGGCATGTTATGCTTTTGGCAAGTGGACTACCCATTTTCTTTTGGGCAAATGTTGGTGCTATAGCCTTCGCATGCAAAACATACATTGGAATTAGTTATAGGCACTCTTCCAGTGCCTTCACAACCTCTTGCAGTAGCATAGGTTCCTGTTCCATCTCAAATTGTCTCACATCATAGACAACGTGAACCTCCTCCTCCACGAGCACCTTCTACTCAACCACACAAGTGACTTGACCATTTGATTGAAACTTTGGTGGTAACCAAGCCATCATATCTTCATTAACCCATGAATGAGTTTCCTCCTCATTATTCTCCAAATACACCACATATTGTGGCTGAAGTATTAACTTCTCCTGAGCATGAGCTTTGGCTTGCTCTTGAGCATGAGCATTGGATGATGAGATGGATTCTCATGAGGAGAATGGTACTTAGGAGCTCATGCCACTTTCACAAGTTCCTACTGGCTGCATGATCATTAAGTGTATGTGGCTTTTAACGATCAAATTGAAGAAGGATCATATTGTGGAGTGCTTCAAGGCTAAACTGGTTGCTAAAGGCTATACACAATTGCATGCAACTTCGACTTATTTCAAATGGATGTGAAGATTGCCTTCCTCCATGGAGAACTGGTTGAAGACATACATGATGCAGCATGAAGGCTACATTGTTCTTGGTAAGGAACAATATGCTGAAAGTTTAAAAGTTTATTCATGGGGCAAAATACGACAAACAATTCCAGGTTTTCGCTCTTCTACATTCTACGCTGCCTAAGTACCTCTCTAACTACCTCAAGAATTTTAAGTACACCTTAACACCTAAGCAAGGAACAATATGTCTGCAAATTGAAGAAGGCCCTCTATGGGCTTAAATAATCATTGCAATAGTGGTACAAAAAGTTTGATAATTTTATGTTGATTCTTGGCTTTCAATGTAGTGAAGCTGATTCAAGTTTATTGTGAAGTGGGAGCATGGCTCCTTCATTATACTTGGTATCTATGTGGATGGCAACCTGATTACCCACAACAATGCTTCACATTTGAAAAAGGTATGGCAGCAACTCAGTCAACAATTTGCCATGAAGAACTTGGAAGAGGTGCAATATTGGTTGGGAATTGAGATTGTGAGAGATTTTGTGAGAGGACTCATGTTCCTTGGACATGCTAAATACATTAAAGACATCCTTCAGTGCCCTATTGAATGGATGATGCCAAGACAACACCTACACCTATGGAGGTTGGCTTCAAACTAACCATAGCTATGTCTCCCAGTGATCCTGTTGAAGTTGAGGAGATAGCAACAATTCCCTATCACAACACCATGGAAAGTCTTATGTTCCCTATGGTCTGTACTAGACTAGACTTAGTGTATGCTGTTGGGCGAGTCAGCAAATTCTTGGCTAATCTAGGTCCATGGCACTGGACGATTGTGAAGAGAATCTTCAAGTATCTACATGGTATTGCTAATTTTGGACTTTGTTATCAAGCTGGAGATTTGAAGCTTAGTGGATATAGTGATGTGGATTATGTGGGTGAAGACGATACTCACAAATCCACTGTTAGGTATTCTTTTGACTTAGGGAGTGCAACAATTTCATGGGCCAGTCATAAACAAAACCTGGTTGCAACTTCCAAAACTGAAGCAAAATATTTAGCACTTCTCAAGCCACAAAGCAAGTCCTATGGCTTCAACACTTGTTACACAACATGGGAGGTACCTCTTCTTTCAATAGCAGCTTACAACCTTCCATAGGTAGTAGCAGCAATGCTTCTATTTCATCTCCACCTATTATCATTAGGTGTAACAATTAGAGCTGCATTACTATTTTCAGAAATCCTCTCTTTCATGCAAGGACTAAGCACTTTGATGTGCATCATCACTTTGTTTGGGAGTAGCAATCTCAAGGTAAAATTCAATTAGAGTTTTGTTCCACTCAAGAAAATCTAGCCAACATCTTCACTAAACCTCTTCCTCTCTAGTGGTTTCGACAGCACATGGATTGGCTTGGACTTCGTCCTTACCTATGAGCTTAGTTGCAGACGTGCAGTCTCAATGGGAATGTTGGAGTAGATCTTGACACATCAGCAGCCACACAGCAGTTTCTTAGGGTAGATCAGTGTTGGTTCATTTTTTATTCATAGTTTTGCTCTTCATGCAATGAAGATTCATGCATTCTAATAATAACAAAAGATATACTTACACATTCATTTTTTTTTTAAAGAATATTGAATAGTATAATGGGGATAATGGGAAAAGAGCTTAACTCACTTGTGATAAGGTTCAAACAAATTAAAACAATGTTACAAACATTTATATACAAATGGGTTTTTAACATTTTTAACAATTGTAAATTGATGTGCTTCATTTCTTTTAGAATATGTTAGTGAATATTGTTGTTAATTAAGAAAATACAAGTTAGAAGCTTTTGTATGTCATTAAAACAATCACAAACCATGTTTGAGGAACTTAACTTTCTTTTTTACCATTTTTAATTACACTCTATTTATTTTGCTGTTGAAATATTTAATTTTAATCATCCCTACAAAGCTTTAGATGTTCTTCATGGTGATTTATATTAATATATTTCATTTTGTGTGAAGCCAAGTGTTACTTAAAATGAAAAGCATGTTCTATCACTAAAGTATGAATATGTTAAAAGAAATGGGACAATATTACTTAAGGTTCACGGGTGAACCATAACAAATATATGTACATACACACGTGTATATATGTGTGTGTGTTTTAATTATTATAATATAAAGTTTACTCTCAATTAACACAATTTAAATAAAGATATGTTTGAAGTTTTATATTTCACAAAAATTTTAATATCAAAATAAAAATTTAATCCATTTATAATTAAATTTTTTACATAATGTAAAAAGAACATTATACAAAAATTTATTAACTTAATTTAGTAAAGTGTAAACTTTTATAAATATTTAATTGTTAAATATACAATAAAAATATTCTATGATGCTATTTAAAAGCAGCATAATCATAATTATAATATACTCACAAATTTTTAATGGTTTAAATTTAGTTTTCATTTTAGATTTAGTTTCTATAACACTTAATATATTAACAATAATCTATGTACACGTATATAATACAATATTAAGTCATTACATACATTATACTTATAAATATAACTTAGTTCAATGATTTTATATTTTACTTTAAGAGAATTGAGTTTGACATTATGCAAAGTTCGAATCACGCATTCAAATAAAACATTATGATAGTAAGTGGAAAGTAATGGTTTCATGTACATAATCTATATACCAACAATAAACAAATATATGAGCATTGTGACAAAATAATAATTAATTTATATATGATATAAACAATTTAAATTACTATAATGAACTTACTCGTCTCTATGTTATAAAATATAATGCATTCTAAAGCACGCATACATTCACACACATGCATGTATAATTCACGATATCTGTAATAATTTTAAATATGTAAATTGTTTTTAGTTTAATTAGCTCTATTTACAATACAATTTGATAATTATACTAATACCTTGGTGCTCCCCACAATATTAATATATTGACTGGTATGTTAAACAAGAACACATAATCTACTAAAATAATCCAATGGCGATTAATTGGTGAACAACTAAATGTAACTTAATCTGATTTTTATAATTAATACTTATAGCAGTCATTTAGTACGTATATATGCATATAAATTAAAAGGTAAACCCACATATGTATTATATACATACAGTGTGCTTACATACATATGTAAATATTAATAAGAGCATAGAGTGGAATTTCCTCATATGCCTATAATAAAGTACATAAGTAATGCTCACTACAAATAACAAACAAAATTCAACTCACCAAACTTATTTCTTCACAGTCCTTGCAGCCGCCACATGGTCCTGCCCAAAACCAATTATAATCAGCGCACGCACGCGCACACACACACACATATTCCCCATATAGTATGTGTGTGTACACACACACACACACATATATTACCGATATAAAGTCGAAAGCTTTAGTTTTCTCCTCCATTTTCTGGTTAGTTGAAGTTGCTGCGTATGGATTTCCATAAAAATCAAACCCGTCCATACCCCCTGTATTAAACCCCCCTGTACATAATTAAATAGTCAATAACCACATCTCCATATTAAGTGCATATTGTGTGATTGATTGACCTATTAAAACATGTATGTTTGTATATATTTCACATAGTGTATATGACTTTATATTACCACATACTCATTTGGCAACATGCAATACATAATTATATTATACACTCAGAGACAATTCTGTAAGTAAATACAATTTAAAGTACACAGAAGCATTATATAACTCAAAAGGGTAGTACTATACATGCGTATGCGTGTGAAAAGTAAGAGACTAACGTACATATACATGTTATGTTTTGTTTATATCTGTAAACATATTATTTAAATATTTATATAATTGATAAAGTATATACAAGGATATATTATAAAGTTCATTACCTGAGGGAGAGGGATTAGCCTTGCGAAACTGCTTTTCGATCGATATTCTCGTGTTTACAAATATAAGGATTTGTACATATGTATATGCTAGTATAAATAGCATATTGAAGTTTCCCATATGCCCATAATAAATTACATTAATAATGCTCTGTTTATAATAACAAATAAAATGCAATTTTTAATCTTCGAAACGCCAGTCCACTATTAAGCCCTGGCTTTTGAACGCGTGGCGAAGAAGTAGCAGATTAATTAATTTAATAAACATCACATTAAATAATATTTAATGATGCATAAACGATAGTTCTGTGCACCTGTAGATTTGATTTCTGCATAGTTTTTTATCATCTGGGAGTGTGACTTCTGCCTAGTGTTATATGTGAATGTGACTTCTAAGCAAGCCGCATGACAGGCAGCGAAGACAAAAGGCGGATTCCTTAGCTAAAAACTGTGGATATCTTCTAGACCCCACCACCGGCCGAGGCAAGTTCACACCAGTTAAGTTTCTTTCCCTTTTATTAAGTCTCTATCTAGTTTCATTATCAATTCTTTTGATATTAGGGAGTTAATGTTAGAATTCTACATTAGTTTTGCAACACTTGTTTCCATCTTGTATATTTCATAGGAATCATGTCCTGTTGCATGTTCGCGTCTGTTCATAATAATTCAGGTGGGAAGGAAGTGTCCTTTAACAATCTCACTGAGAGGTTCATCATACTGAGAGACAAGGATCGAAGATGTGTTTGGTCGTGTGAGGCTTGAGCTGCAACCTAAAAAACAAGGAAAGATGCGTGTCAACGTTGCTGCAGAGGCAACTTACTGGAGGATTGCAGTTCTGGTGCTCAAAAGAGATGCCTCCGACGAATGGGTGATCGAACAAGAGCTCCATGTTGATTCGGAAGACTTTAAAGTCTAGTCCAAGGTGAACATTGTCATAGAAGAAAGCTCCAAGTTCTGTCTCCAAAAACTCTAGTAGAGACATAATTCTGTAGCTCTATGTTCGACCAAGCGATAATTATGTAATAATTTTGCCTTCCTTACAGAGACATATGCACTCTATGTTCGATCAGGCGTTGATGTATAATTCTGTAATAATTCTGCCTCATAATTCTGTAGTAAAAACCACAGCATAATATATAATTCTCTTTTTTGTTTTTGAATAATCTTTTCTATTTATTTTTCTGTGTTTGTTCTTCTTTTCCATGGGCTTTGTTTCCAATAATCCCTGGAGCTGTACCGACGGCATCTATTGGTAACTGAAAACGACCGTATACCCTTGTATTCTTATTAAGGCAGGCTTTACAGAATGAAACATATTCTAATTTCAACATATTGTTATTTCCAGACATCATTTCTATAACATATGTGATACAGCTTATGTGTTATTTAATGACACATGCAAAATATAAAATACAATATATCTTAGTTTTATTCATATAAGACATTTTATGCTTGAAAATATTGATATACATATAGTAATATATATATTTTATGTTAATAATTTTAATTGATAAAACATTTACTCTCATACAAGACAATCTTAAAACCATTTAAATAAATACGTGGTCAAAGTTTAACACTTTATATCAAATTAAAAGTTAATCCATTCAGTTAAAATATTAATATTAAACTGTCTACCCTTAAACTTAAACATAAAACATTATTATAATATATAAATTATTATACTAATCTAATCAATTAAGATATATCTTAAATTTTTTAAATTCTAAAGGTAAACAATTGAATATTATTTTAAATATGTATTAAATAATATTATGCTATTAAAAGCAAAATAATCATAATTATAATATATTCACAAATAATGAGCAAAAGATAAATACTTACAGTATATTTATTATTTATATTTTCTTTAAAAAGTTTTTAGAAAGTAATAGATAAGTATAATATATCCTGTTTATTTTATAGTTTTTAAGTCAGGCGCCGCTGGTTTAGGGTTTCTTCCTAATACCCAAAAGAATTTGAGGAAAGCCCTTCTTTATACGGTTAAACAGGAGACATTCTCTTCAGCCACTTCTCCACTCCACGCGTCTCGCGTTCAAAATTCGGAGTTACATCATCCACGTCGTTTTTCTTTCTCCGTCCCACATTTACGTATATATTTCCTTAACTAAATGCGGGTGATGCGGCCCTAGTGGCCATAGAAAAATATTTATGAATTAATTAACTTTAATAGTAAATAATTATTTAAGTCTCTATGAAAATTTCCTTACCCAGAAACCTTTATACTTATATGTGCGTGTGTAAGTAACTCTATTATTTTATTATTGTTATTATTATATAATTTTTAGGCAATGTTTGCGTTGGTTTATTATAGGGATCTAGACTTATGAGTGCTAAATGGTTTCTTTTTTTAATTATTATAATATATATTATTTTCATCATTAAAAATCTATTATATTATGTAGTTATCAAATGTTTACCTCTCAAGAACTGGAGGTTAAAAATCAGACGTGTTGACTACTTAAATTATTACACATATTATGTATATTATCAACTCTTAAATTATTTAAGAGAGATAATATATTTTTATATTAAATGAATTTTAATTATAATTATTATACTAAAATATAGTATACGATTCTATTCAAATTTTACACTTTAGATTTTGACTATTGCCACTGGTAAACTTAAATAGTATTATATTAACTTGTAATTTAAACTTAAATATTTATATGAAATTTGTGGTATTTACATATATATTTGCTTGAAATTTCATAATTATGAACATGCAAAAAATCTTTCATCATTTTTGTAATAAAAAATAAGGTTAAATTTATTATAAAACATCCAGGTGACATCTTACAAAGAGGAGGGCAAAATAAAGGGGACGTATTTTAATGTGTAAATCTAGTTTCGTGGCCAGACCTTTAAATCTATAGATTATGTTAATAAGCATATTCTATAAAATATATAAACTAGCATTTTAAAGTAAAAAATGATTATAACTTTTCATTTATAAATAATATGCTATATGATTTTTAGTTTTAGGTTCAAAATTTTATATAATGTATTATATTCATTAATATATATATCAGTATATATTAATTTTAAAATAAATACTATATAAATTTTAAAATTAAAATCAGAATGTAAAGTTTTGTAAAGGAATTTTTTATTTTCCTATAAAATTAATAAACTTACATTTAAAACTTAAAATTATTATATTTAACGATTTTAATTAAAGTTAAGATTTTTATACATATACACGTTAGCATACACATAAACACCCATAAGTATTTAAATTATTTATTATTTCGATATTCAAACATTTATTTTATTGTTAATACACGCAATTATATATAGGAATATATTATAATTATTCCTCTTAATATCATATTGTTCAACATTCTTGTAAAAGAAAATATAAAATAATAAATATACTATGAGGCTCATTTGTGAGTATATTATAATTATAATTATTTCACTTTTAAAATAGCATGCTTTTAAGAGATTTTTGAATTTCTCAATGTTAATTTAAAATATATTATAAATAATATTCAAGTGTTTATGAAAGTTTACCTTTTATAGTTTTAAGATATATCTTAATTGACTTAAAATGGTTTATATTAGTATGATAATTAAAATTATAATATTATAATAATGTCTTATGAAGGGTATCAAATACATATTGTTACTATTTTACTTTTAGTTTGATATTATATTTTTTTTTGAAATATTAAATTTGACCATGTGTTTATTTAAATTGTTTTAAGATTGTCTTATATAAGAGTAAATATTTTATCATTTCAAATCATTAACATAAATTTTATAATATATTTATTTATTATATGTATATCAATATTTTATGTTGTCTTATACCAAAAAGACACAGAAATATGCATTTTATATTTTGCATGTGTCATTTAAAATAACATATAAGCTGTATATATTAAGGCAGGCTTAACATATTCTAGTTTCAACATATTGTTATTTCCAGAGATTATTTATTAAACATGAAACTTTTAATGAACTTGTTACTTTAATTAATGTTTTGTGTTATTTTACGATCTCAGTACTTCTCAGTGTGATTGTTAATGGGCACTTTCTTCATGCATAACACACGCAAATAAACAACAAGACTGATAAGAGGAACAAGTGCTTTGCTCTAAGGACGGTTTACTAGGGAGAAAACAAAAGTTTTTCAAGACAGAACTTGGCGCTTTCTTTTAGGACGATGTTTACCTTTCAAATCAACATGCAGCTCTTGTTCGATTAGCCATTTGTTGGAGCCATCTCCCTTGAGCACCAGAACTGCCATCCTCCAGTAAGTTGCCTCTGCAGCAACGTTGACGCGCATCTTTCCTAGTTGTTTAGGTTGCAGCTCGAGCCTCACAGAACCAAACACATCTCGATTTTTGTTTCTCAGTACGATGAACATCTCAGTGCAATTATTAATGAACACTTCCTTTGCAGTGGAATTATATAAATACAATCCAACAACGAATTCAGTTATAAGTAAATTTGTTGTTGTACAGTGATTTGAAATTAAATTTATAATATGAAAGTAAATTTGCTTTCATATCACTGTACGGCAACAAATTTATTTACAACTGAATTCACTGCAATCCAACAAGAATAAGACATGATTCTTATCAAATATAGAAGATGAAAAACAAGTGGGTTAGAAAACAATTGACTCTGTGGGGAGTTATTCTATGTTCACCGGTACAAATGGAATGGATGATGATTGGTGTTAGATCAATGCTATATCACTTTCTCAAGCATGCCATAAACGCAGCTTGTTAGACCGATGACGATGATGATGATTATTGCTTCTGGACATGAATAAAAAAATTGAGGATTCTGCAATAAGTTTGTACTCCGCCGAAAACTCAACGGCAATACATCGGCCCCACCGCTGCCTTGGCAGGGTGGGCCGGGAAGACATCTATGTTGCTGCCGCGCTTGGGGGTGCTTATTCCTATATATATATCGTGCATGTAACAGGATCTCAGGCCCACCCTTTCTATAAAAATTTCCCCTTATACTTACTGTTTATATTTTGGGATCCTGTTACATGCATATTCACTTATCATTACATTTCTTACATTGTTTTATTATAAGGATCCAATGCAATCTTCACCCCTAGAGGCTTAGTATTTCATAGAGATACACTGGAAACCTGAAATGGTGATAAGGGTCTGAAATAAAGGTTGAAAGTAAAGGTGTAAAAAACAAATATTCGTTTGTTATTGAAAATGAGGGTTGAGAAATGAGGTTTAAAAGTATTATAAGTATCAGCTTTGTAAAACAGAAAAGTAAATGGTTCACTTGCATGTGTCAAACTTCCTAAACTGACTATTGTTTGCCTCACCAACTTACGAGATAGTAAACATAAATAGAAAACACTCAATCTTATTAAATACATCACATACCCAGGCACTGTGTAGGAAATGTGGTGGTTATAAAGGGCATGACAATCATATTAATAAACCTTTTCCATCCCTAAAAGGTAGCATACATAACTCCCCTTTCAAACTACTCACAAGTTGCATGTCCTGTGGATTTAAAAATGTCATAGTTGGAACAATTACATATGCACCAGTCTTTGGATCTCTCTCAGTCCCCATCTCTATTACACTATATTGGTGATAGTCTTTAGAGAAGAACACCTTCATCCCCTCCACTGTTGAGACCACAACCACGTAATTAAAAAGTGCCACCCAATCCATTTCACTTGGAGTGGGATTTAAGACACATACATGGTCACCTGTTGCATATATGGTGCCATTCATCAGTACCTTACTAAACTGTATACCAACTATGACGACATTGTGTGACCCCATGTACGCATTTCTGTGGTAAATAATGGCCTCCTCACACCCTTCCCGATAACCACACCCTTGCAGTAACACAACTCTCCACATACTGTTATTTGAGCACGACCACAAGTACATGGCATCCTCTTTTCTTAGCAAGGACATAACCTGTGTTGGTCTTCAACCACATATTCATCTATGATAGCTCAGCTAAAGCATTTTGTCTCCTCTCATTCGGCAATAAGCCATCCTTGTCCATTAACTTAACAAGAAGAGTTTTTGAAAAGAAATACCGGTTCATACTGCCAAAAGTGATCTCCAATGTTTCTTATTGGTGCTTACAGCATTGAGATCACAAAACATGCACTCAAATTTGTAGCACCAAAACAGATCATGGTGCCCAAATCTGTAAAGTAAAAACTTACATAAGCAAGTACATATGTGTGTAAATGTTCTATATATTATTCTCTCTTGTGAATATCGGTGTATATTTACTGATCTCATGATTTCAATGATGTGTGTGTGTAACTTGGGAGCTTTGTGTGTGTGTGTGGAGAGTAGAATAAGTGTTTGTGTGTGCAAGGTAGAGAGAGGCCAATACATGTTTATGTGTGTGTGGAGAGAGAAAGAGTAAATTACATGTATGTGGGAGCTAAAATACCTTTTTGTCTGTGGGAAGGAGGGAGATGTTTCTCTTCTCTCTCCCTCTGTCCCTCCACACACACACACACAACACTGTGTGTGTGTGTGGAGAGAGTAGAATACGTGTTTGTGTGTGTGTAGAGATAGAGAGAGAGACCAATACATGTTCATGTGTGTGTGGAGAGAGAAAGAGTAAAGTATGTGTGTGTATGTGGAGAGAGACTAAATACTTGTTTGTGTTTGTGGGGGAGGGAGATGCGTACTCTCTCTCTCTCTTGCTCTATGTGTGTGTGTGGAGAGTAGAATACGTGTTTGTGTGTTCAGAGATAGAGAAAAAGACTAATACATGTTTGTGTATGTGTGGGAGAGAGTAAACTATGTGTTTGTGTGTATGGAGACAAATACTGTGTGTGTGTGTGGGCTCTCTCTCTCTCTCTCCACACACACAACATGTCTCTCTATGTGTGTCTGTGTGTGGAAGAGTAAAATACGTGTTCGTGTTTGTGTGCAGAGATAGAGAAGAGACTAATACACATTCATGTGTGTGGAGCGAGAAAGAGTAAAGTATGTGTTTGTGTGTATGTGGAGCTCTCTCTCCCTCCCTGTCTCTCTCCTCTCTCTCTCCACACAATCACATGCAAACACGTATCTATCTCTTTCTTGTGTGTGTGGGGGTCACCTATATATGTCGTCAATAATGTGGCATGCACCAAGTAAGTGGTCCAATATACTTTGGTTAGCCCATGTAGTTGATGTGTACGTTGTCTCCATGTGCAGCAATGTCCTTGTATTCTTAGCCACTCAATAGTCCACCCATGTCTTCTAGAGAGATCAAAAAATACTCTTGACAAATCCGTCACAAGCCGATTTATGTCTGCTTGCTCAGAACTCAGTAAATCATGATGCACATAGTCAGCGTACCAACGGAGGAAATGCTTATGCTCATATGCTCTCATGAAGCTCAGACGATCATGTGGATTGTCTAGAGCTCTAGAAGTCTTTCATGTGCAGGTACGTGCAACCTTAAAGTCCTCAATCCTCTTTATAGATCGAATGACTGAGTGTGCTAACCTTCTTCTTCAAATCTATTAGCTTTCCAGCATGCTCCCAAAGACCATGTGTGCATCATATCGATAACTATATCATGCAACAAGTTCAATCTTGGGTATCACATAAATTTAATATTGCTGCTGTCCTCAGAGCCACGTTGACACTTGCCCCAAACTCATCCATGAAGTTCATTTGCCACTGATTGCATCACGGCGTTGAAATGCACATGTGAACTCCCCTTCTATGTGTACATACCTCGACCTTGTCTGACTGTTGTCAACTGCACACCCGACATGGATAATGCCCACCTGTAAGTAGTTTAGTATGGTATACCATACAAACCAATAGATACTTACATTAAGTTTTTCTCACTGGGCTATTATGATCTCCAGCTACAGCAAAAACGATTGCCTTTGTGTAAAGTTTGCTCCATATGGGGAAGGCTTGGGTCCACCTTGCCAATAGTAGATACATTCACTCCATACAAAAAGATATTGTTCAGATCATCTATATGATCTTCAAAAAGATGTCATACATATCCCTACTAGTAGGAACACTCCCAATTGGTGCAAAGATCATTGGGAGTATGAAATCAGTCTTTCCCAAGAAACTGTCAGTCCCTCCATTAAGTATCACCACACTCCATGCCATAACACTTCGTACTCTGGTACTCGTCGCTTGGAAGCCATCCATGTGTAATAGTGCAATGTTGTGAATGTTACCATTACACATTCTGGTTGCTAGTTAAACCCTTGCTTATAATAGAGACAAGTTAACTGAAAGAGACCACTTCGAATGGTCCTCTTCTTCCGCACAAGCTACATAGCTAGATCTACAACTCGAACAAGTTGCTGAGAGAGTCCAGGCCTTGTCAGATCTAAAGAAATCTTGGTACTTCCTCCATTTTGAGTCATGCCACACTTCTCGCATAACATCTGGCGTTTGGTTCTTATGTTTGTCTTTCTAAGTTGAGTTGTCTTTCCAAGGTGTTGTGTACTCATCGATGACACTGTTGCTGCCAACCATTTGCTGAAGTCTTGGCCCTACTGATATGTAAAGAAAATTGACTGCATTCTTTCGGGTTATGTCACAAGTTGGGCACTTCTCATCATTGGATTGTGCTACTTGGACATCTTCATCTGCTAAATCCTTAAATACATGTGGATTGGCCACATTGTGTGCTGTACCTTCATGGAAACATGCGGCATACCTTGTACATATATATAGTATATATTAGTTATTACAAATACACATGCATATCTCATTGTGTGTATTTATATCTACATATATATATATTATTCTATTTAAAACAAACATCTTACCTTCTAAATGCTGGCATGCCCATACTTTTAAAAGTGTCTTTAGAGTCTTCATGGATAAAGGGATGTTTATACAACCAAGTTTCTTGCCCTAATAGTCAAGCTTCACAAGGTATGATGCGAGACTTGGCTCATTTTCGTCATTGAATAGAAATTTTAAAACGTCATCTTGAAGTGCTTCCGAAGCGTTACGAGCTTCCATCATGGCATAAAGCATGATTATCTATCAAAAAGACTGTGTGAAATAGAAACACTAACAATTAAATGTATAAATATTTGAATGTGTGTGTGTGAAGCTATCTATCTAAGTACTTATGATGTTTGTATGCGTATGATGTTTATTTCAGTGTCAAGCTATACAAAAATACCTACCATTCTAAGAATAGTGTCAGCGAAAGAAATTTCTGCAAGCATAGTTTGGAGATTATAGAGCGTTGGATCTACATGCCTAAACTCTTTAACGTCACCCTCCACTTCAGCATCACAATCCACTTCAGTCTTTGCATCAAACCATAAGTCTTCATCATCGACATCTTGTGAGCCAGAGTCCACATCAAGACTTGATACTAAGTAGAAGTGTCAGACTCACGATGATCATGTATATTCGATGTGTAATTGCCCTCATTGTGACACTGCATATCAGATGTGTAGCTGCCCTCACAATCATCCTCATAGTCCTCTGAAACACCTGCCATCTTGTCTACCACAATGTCCTCTGACATATGCAAAATTGGATGCTCACAATAGAACTGTCGTTGGTAAAATCTAGATATGTTTTAATGCCTTCTAAGCCCACTCTTGTCCATGACAACCCATCTGGATTGTGTGCCTTGCATAAAGGACATAAACATTTGTAAGACTTGCCCGAGGTTATCTTGTCCCTTGGCCACATTCTCCACAACGCTCATTTTCCATGTGCCTCGCCACTGTTTGCGGTGACAAGTCTTTACCTACTGGATTCACTATCCTACATATACCACTTGCACCTACCTTCTCCATGGCACCCTCACCATGCTTCTGCCCCTGTTTCTACTCCAACCTAACCCCTATTTAGGGATAATTTACCTTTTCTTGAGTATATATATATATATTTTTAGACTCTATATTTTGGAATATCAATGTGTATTAACCTTTTTTTCCATAAACATGCTCATTTATACTAAGATACGTATATACATATATATGGATTTTATATGAGTTTAATCCACAAAGAATGATGTTTGAGTAAGCACAAACCAACAAATTATATATATTTATTATATGCATGTGCCCTTGTAAGCATTCATACAAGTATGCAAGTAAAGCTTACTTCAAAGTCATTGGATTTGCAAGCATGAGTTACTATAACCATCAGATATAATGTTAGTCCATTGTGTCGTTGGATCTACAAGCTTCAAACCATTGGATCAACATTCGTACCTGCATCTAAAGATCTAATAATACACTAAAGAAAGTGAATGCACCAAGAATGTATGCATATAGATGTATATATGTATGCATAAGTATGTGTGTGTATATATATATATATATATATATATATGCATATCTTTGTAAATTTACCTTCTAGGGAATGTTGAAAATACAGCCACATACAAGTTAAATATCCTTGCATACATTTTATGGCTTGTGAGTTAATATAGACTTGTGTAAGTTTGAGTACTACTGTATTACATGTGTATATGTGTATTCAATAATCTAGGATAAACCATGAAATATGCTCTCTTATGCATATATTCTAATGTACATTATCACTTTCAAACTTATTAAATCTTACAATATTAATTTTTGGTGGAAATTGTGAACTCATAATATTTACCATGGTTAATAGTTAATAACACATGTCAAGATAGTTATGGAAACTTTTTTTCCCAAAGCTAATGTGAATAGTGTGCTGAGCAGGAGGTGTGAAATCTATGTCGGTGTCTATTGCCTCGTCATTGTGTATGAGTTATTCTTCTTCTTCATCCAAGGTATTATTTTGTCCTAAACTTTTGGCAATGGCAGAGTGCATTCCTACTATGAAAGAAGTGGAGTCTTAGAACACAAATCAACTCTTCACCTTCTTGCATACAAAGTTTGGAGCTGACTCAGAGGTTAAAAAACTACTTGATGATAAACAAATTAAGGGAATATTTAATTCATTGATTGAATCTCAGTGGAAGGAAGCCAGGATTGTACTAGGGTTGTACATGACATTTGTTTGAGGAGCACAGAAGATCCTAAATAATTGTGTTTCTTTGCCTCTCACTATCGCAGATATTTCTCAACTTCCAGCTCTTTAGTTGCAGGCAGAGGTGGTTTTGCTGCTTGGGGTGCTGTCGTATGGCAACATACGTAGTGACAAGCTCTAAACCTCAGCACAATGTCATATGATTCAATCCAATAAGAGAGTAGGCTCTTTCAATGGATGACTTGCACTTAAGGTTAGTATATTTTCCCACAGTCTCTCTTAAATATAGATGTAAACTATATATATATAAAGCTATACTTACTATATGGAATCCCTATATACCTAGTTGTAACTGTCTACACATAACATGTAAAACACATGTTATATGCATTTTATAAATTATGTACATTAAAAATCCATTAAAATGTATAAACTTTAACATTGTTCTTGTAGGAGTGTGGTTTCACTATTGCACATGACATAATGAAATTTAATACAAAGATCATTCAGGAGGAGGCATGTCGCACCTTTCCAATGTACAATTTTGTGTATTTCAAGTGGGCTTCAACCCTCCTAGAGTCAAAATCAGTCGTTGTTAAATGCAATAACCAAAGAAAGCAGTTAGTAATTATTCTCATGTCTCAAATGCAAGATTTTTGCTTCTCTGAGTTTGATAATCATATTGTTCCCACTGAGCGTGACTAGGTGAGCTCGAAGATCAGTCGGATTATAGGTGGCCGAAGAAATCGGCTTCAGGTATTTTAATTCTTTAATACGCACATTCACATACATATGCATGTACATATATTTACATGTAGACCATGTGCGGAATCCCCTCGCGGTGTCTAGACAGTCGTGGTTGATGGGGCAGATCCTCCTTGCCCTGAGACGGTATCCCTTGTCTGGTGGTGATTGCGGCTCTGCCATGTGCCCTGGCGGATTTCCCTCGCAGGTCGGCACGATGTTGGTCGCTCATGATAGATATATTATGTCACGACTTTGTGCAAAGGGCGAAACCTTTAGAACAAAGGTGGAACCTTGAAAGGAGGAGATTGTATTCAAGAAAGAAATGAATACAAAATGAAACACAAGGCTGAAGACTGGTGTTGAATGATTCTGATAAACCTGGAACTGGAACCCTATTTATATATCTGAGGTCCTAAGGATTGTATGGTCCACAACTGGTCTGGAATGTGTGATCCATAACTGGTCTGGAATGTGTGGTCCACAACTGGTCTGGAATGTGTGGTCCACAAATGGTCTGGAACATGCGTATGAATATATGCCTTGCTGTTGATGGTGTAGTTCAGCATCCATGATCATACGGACCAGTTGGTTAACACATGTGTACCTTAGTCAAAAGGTCTCAGGTTCAAGTCTTGTGAAAGGCAAAAAATGATCCATGATCCTTACATTATCTCCCCCTTCGATTACATTATCTCCCCCTTCAATGACGAGCACCGCGCGTCACTGGTCCAGGTGCAGGATATCGTTGATGGAACTCGGCAACAAGATCAGGAGCATGAATAAAGATGAGCAGCAGGCGCAGGATATCGTTGATGGAACTCGGCAACAAGATCAGGAGCATGAATAAAGATGAGCAGCAGGCGCAGGATATCGTTGATGGAACTCGGCAACAAGATCAGGAGCATGAATAAAGATGAGCAGCAGGCGCAGGATATCGTTGATGGAACTCGGCAACAAGATCAGGAGCATGAATAAAGATGAGCAGCAGGCGCAGGATATCGTTGATGGAACTCGGCAACAAGATCAGGAGCATGAACAAAGATGCACGGTGCTCGTCACTGGTCCAGGTGCAGGATATCGTTGATGGAACTCGGCAACAAGATCAGGAGCATGAACAAAGATGCACGGTGCTCGTCACTGGTCCAGGTGCAGGATATCGTTGATGGAACTCGGCAACAAGATCAGGAGCATGAACAAAGATGCAGCAGGCGCAGGATATCGTTGATGGAACTCGGCAACAAGATCAGGAGCATGAACAAAGATGAGCTCGGCAACAAGATCAGGAGCATGAACAAAGATGAGCTCGGCAACAAGATCAGGAGCATAAACAAAGATGAGCAGCAGGCGCACTTGGAGGTTTTGCAGGATATTGTTGATGGAACTCGGCAACAAGATCAGGAACATGAACAAGATGAGCAGTAGGCTCCCAAGTGCGTTCGCCAGGTGGATAACCGATCCAGTCCAGTTAAGAATTGCAGCAACCTCGAACTCAGGTTCACCAGCAACTGTAACTGGAGGAGGTGGTGGAAGAAGTTGGCCAGGTTTAGAAGGAGCATGATAAGGCTCCAACAAGGAAACATGGAACACGGGATGGATCCGGATGGTTGGCGGAAGCTTGAGACGAAACGTCACATCAGAGAGTTTGTCGATGATGCGAAATGGCCCCAAGCGTTGATAGTCCAGCTTGTCACAGGGACGTGTGGTTGGCCAATGACACCGGAGGAGCCACACTTGGTCACCAATTGTGAATGCTGAAGGAGAGGAACGGAACGATCAGCAGCTTGTTGTTGCAAATCCTGAGCGCGTTGAAGATGATGCTGCACTTCTTCATGGACTTGTCGAAGATGCTCAACACGATCATCAGCAACAGTGGTGAGGCTAGGAACCACGGGTAGGCTGTAGGACTAGCGAGGATGAACACCAAAGAACACGAAAATGGCGACACACCTATGAATGAGTGTGCCGTGTTGTTGTACGCGAACTCGGCAGCAAGAAGGAGATCGACCTAATCATATTGCAGATGAGAAATGAAACACCGTAGATATTGTTCCAGAGTCTAAATCGTGCGCTCCGATTGTCCATCTGTTTCAGGATGATGTGCAGTAGACAGCTTCCCGGTGATACGTAGCCGTTCTAGGAATCTCTGCCAGAATGCCGAAGTGAACTGGGGACTTCGATCCGTGACAAGTTCATCAGAAAGACTATGAAGACGGAACACCTCCCGGTACACCAGATCTATAGCATCAGGACCCGAACATGTCTTGTTGCAGGGAACAAAGTGCGCCATCTTAGAGAACCGATCAACAATGACTAGGACAGCATCAAACCCTCTAGAAGGTAGTAAAATCCGTGAGGAAATCCATGGTGATGGATGACCATGGCCGCTGAGCAATAGGAAGAGGCTGTAGTAGTCCAACCGGTCGATGACGAGGAAGCTTTGTACGCTGGCACGTGTCACAAGATCGCACAAATCTCTCAACATACACGCGAAGCCGAGGCCACCAGAACACCCGTTGTACCAGCTCGATCGTCTTCGAATGCCAAAATGTCCTGCAGCTGTGTTGTCATGGCAGTGTTGGACAGCTCGCAACCTCAGTTCTCCGTCCGGAACATAGATTTGGATGTGGTGGTACAGCAACCCATTATGAAGATGGAAAGCAGCATAATCTCGTAGTTGTGACCCTGAAGACAATGGCTGAACTCGTCGAACATGTGCAAGGACATCACGAGCAAACTCGTCTTGAGGGAGATTTTCTCGGATTAGATCCAAAAACGAAGTGTCAACTGGAGCAGAAGAACGGGAAAGCGCGTTTACCAACAACTGGTCGGAGCTCAGGATGACTTGTTCTTGTTGATCAAATCGGATTTCACCTGGTACTGGAGCTAGGTAACTGCGACGAGATAAGGCATCTGCTTTGCCATTTAGACGACCGGGACGATGAATAATCTCGTATCGGAACCGGGACAAAGACTGTGCCCATCGCGCCTGACGTCGATTGAGAACTCGTGCTGTTGCCCAGTACTGGAGGTTCTTGTGATCACAATACACCTTATGCGGGGAACCTTCAAGGAATCTGCGCCACTCCTCAAAGGCATCGACGATCGCCAGCAGCTCCTTGTTGTAGACATCGTAGTTGATCTCAGGTGCAGTGAACTTGCGGGAATGGAAAGCAATGGGATGGAGAAGATGATCTGGACCTTCCTGGGACAACACTCCACCAATGGCGAAGTCAGAGGCATCAGCTTCCACGAAATATGGCTTCGCAGGGTCAGGATGGATAAGAACAGGTGCCGAGGTGAACGCCTTCTTTAGGAACTCGAACGCCTCCTCAGCCTCAGAGGACCAGACAAATGGAACATCCTTGCCAGTCAACTTCGTCAATGGCAATGCAATCTTGGAGAAATCCCGAACGAAACGTCGATAGAAGTTCGCAAACCCGAGGAAACATCGAACATCACGAACATTTGATGGTCTCTCCCACTCCAATACAGTCCGGACTTTTGCAGGATCCATGTGAACACCTTCAGCTGAAATGATGTACCCCAGGAACTCGACAGACTGCTGACTGAAAGAGCACTTCTCCAACTTGGCAAACAAGTGGTGCTTCCGGAGCCTCTCCAAGACTAACCGTACATGCCGTTCGTGTTCTTCTCGAGTCTTGGAAAATATCAGGATGTCGTCTAGGTACATGATGACAAACAAATCCAAGAAGTCCCGAAAATATCGTTAGCCATGTGCTGGAACACAGCAGGTGCATTTGTCAGGCCGAACGGCATTACTACGTACTCGAAATGTCCGTAGCGTGTACGGAAAGCTGTTTTCCACTCGTCCCCTTCTCGAATTCGGATGAGATTGTACGCTCCTCTTAAATCGATCTTTGTGAAGTACGGGCACCAGAAAGACGTTCGAGCATGTCGGAGACGAGCGGGAGAGGATACTTGTTTGGAATGGTGACCTTATTCAGATCTCGGTAGTCCACCACGAGCCGGAGACTTCCATCCTTCTTGGAAACAAAGAATACTGGAGCACCAGCCGGTGATCGCGAATGACGGATAAATCCGGTGACAAGATTCTCCTCAATGTATTTCCTCAATGTCTCCAACTCTGTTGGTGAGAGACCGTAAATGGGACCGGAGGACGGCTGCTTACCCTCAACGAGATCGATAGGACAGTCGTACTCACGGTGCGGTGGCAAGGCAGAAGCTTTCTTTTTGTCGAAGACGTCTGCGAAATCGGCATACTGCTTTGGTAAGGCAGGAGGAACAGAAACATCCTTAGCAGAGCAGGGATAGACTTTGATCGCGAACACGGATGCTGGGTCATGTCGGCTATCTTTCTTGAACTGCTTCAAGGTGATATGCGAGACTCGAAGTGGAGGAGGAACTGGAACAGGATCGGAATCAAAGAGTGTGGCTGGAGTTGAAACAGCTGGGAAACTGTTCATGAAACGTTCTCTCCAACCAGGATCCACCAACTCGATCCACGGCAAACCAAGGATAATCGTAGAGTCTGGAATAGAAACAACACTGAAGAGATGTTGCACACAGCACCGCAAGCAACGACCTCAACGAACTCCGTGTCATTTTTACCGCTCCAGATTTGATATCTCGTCCATCAACGACCCGTACAGAACCAGGAGTCTTCAAAGGATGTAGACGGATCCCGTGCCTGACAGCAAAATTCTTGTCGATGAAATTTGCGTTCGCTCCGCTATCCACCAAAGCTTTACCAGAGAACTCCACCTCTGGTGTCTTCAGCTGCACCGGAACATGGAACGGCTTGCACACCTTCGTGGATGGAATGGATCCAAGATGAGGAAGGGAAGATGTTATGAGTGAAGAGCCTTGAGGAACATGAGTTGTTCCACGGCAATCCAGCCGGACGGCTCCTATTCGGGCTGGATCTTCTCGTTTCCCGGCAGCACAGCAAGGGCCACTTCACGAGCTTGTTTTGGACGTCGATGACAATTCTCCAACTTGTGGTACGGGTCCCCACAGTACAAACAAAGCTTGTACTGAATCCGCTTCTGACGTTCGGTTGGCAAAAGCTTGCCTCGGCGTGATCGCCCTAATTCCATCGGGGATGGTTCTACTGAGGAAGATGATGAATCAGCAGATGAGGGAACAGGGACTGCAGAAATGGAAGAAGACGGCACCAAGAAGAAAGAAGGATGCCGACGTTCTTGTTTCCGCTCGATCAACCGGTTGTCACAACGAATTGCCAACTCGATCATGCTGGTGAGGGTTTCCGGAACCGCAAAATTCAGCAACATGTCTTTGACCTCGTCCTGCAACCCCGACCGGAAAACCTCCTTGAGAGCACGATCTCCCCATGTGACATCACAAGCAAGAAGTTGAAACTTCGATGCGTACTCTGCTACCGACATACCCCCTTGGTGAAGCTGACGGAGTTTGGTGATGGCAGCACTCTCACGATCCACGTCACTGAACATCGCCGTGAACCGTTCCACAAACTCGTCAAAATTCCCAAGGATCGGATCATTGTTCTCCAGCAAGGCTGAGAACCATGAAAGAGCAGAACCAGAAAGCAGCGACCCGATCAATCCAACCTTAATGGGTTCTGTGCTGTAGCGCCTCGGCTGCATCACGATCCGCAGACGAACTTGATTGAGAAAACCTCGGAACTTCGATCGGGTACCATCGAACTTTTCGGGCATGCTGATCTTCGGCTCTGGAGAATTCGCACGCTGTCGGAGCTGATCATTCTCCAGGTAGTTGTTCGAGCTGCTGGAGGGCAGCAACTTGCTCATGAAGAGCATGCTCGGACATGATGAGTCGAAGAAGAAAAATCAAAAAGAAAAAGAAAAGAATCAGAAAAGAAAAAGAAGAAAAAGAAAAGAAAAAGAAAAGAAAATCGAAAAAAGAAAAAATCGAAAAGAAAAGAAAAGAAAAGAAAAAATGGGATCGATGACAAGCGGAAACAGAAGCTTGTCACTACCGAAATCATTCAAACTGTCACGACCTTGTGCAAAGGGCGAAACCTTTAGAACAAGGGTGGAACCTTGAAAGGAGGAGATTGTATTCAAGAAAGAAATAATACAAAATGAAACACAAGGCCGAAGACTGGTGTTGAATGATTCTGAGAAACCTGGAACTGGAACCCTGTTTATATATCTGAGGTCCTGAGGATTGTATGGTCCACAACTGGTCTGGAATGTGTATCCACAACTGGTCTGGAATGTGTATCCACAACTGATCTGGAATGTGTAATCCACAACTGGTCTGGAATGTGTGGTCCATAACTGGTCTGGAACATGCGTATGAATATACGCCTTGCTGTTGATGGTGTAGTTCAGCATCCAGGATCATACGGACCAGTTGGTTAACACATGTGTGTGTTAGCCAAAAGATTTCGAGTTCAAGTCCTGTGAAAGTCAAAAAATGATATACACTTTATATATACACATGTATATGGATATAGCCAGTGATTATATACACATGTATATGGATATAGCCACTTATATATACACATGTATATGGATATAGCCAGTGATTATATACACATGTATATGGATATAGCCAGTGATTAAATCCGTAGTCAAAAAATGTCACGAAAATGTTTAATTACTAATTTACTAATTATTAATCTAGTTTAATTACTAATGCTATGGCCTTACACTTTATATATACACATGTATATATCCTACACATGTATATGGCCTTACACTTTATATATACACATGTATATGGATATAGTCAGTGATTAAATCCGTAGTCAAAAAATGTCACGAAAATGTTTAATTACTAATTTACTAATTATTAATCTAGTTTAATTACTAATGCTACTATATACACATGTATATGGCCTTACACTTTATATACACATGTATATGGCCTTACACTTTATATATACACATGTATATGGATATAGTCAGTGATTAAATTCGTAGTCAAAAAATGTCACGAAAATGTTTAATTACTAATTTACTAATTATTAATCTAATTTAATTACTAATCCGTAGCATTTTTTTACTACGGCATAAATCACTAGATATAGCCTTTCTCACCCAGTGATTAAATCCGTAGTCAAAAAATGTCACGAAAATGTTTAATTATTAATTTAATTATTAATTTACTAATTATTAATCTAGTTTAATTACTAATCCGTAGCATTTTTGTACTACGGCATAAATCACTAGATATAGCCTTTCTCACATGCATGCACACGTTCAAGAACACACATATAATATGGGTATTATATATGTATAGCTAATGCACATGCATAGATACACATGTACACATGTATATAGTCTTATAAAGGCATCTACATGCACATCTTAACAGGAATGAGGAGGGTTGGAACTATGAATTTGAAAAGTCAAAGGTAGTGTTGCATGTGCCACGCAGGGAGTACACTATTCGGGCATTGGAGTTCCTCTTAGTATGCTATTTAAGGCCCACAAGAGACATGACATCTACTGGACAAATGGAGAAGTTACTTTTGGGACAGTTGTACTACTTGAGCGTAGAGATGGAAACATTCCTGATGTGAAGATTTGCATTGACACAATATGGACCCATGAAGATGATCTTCAGGTGCCACTACCCAACCCAAGGACCATGAGAGGGCAATCGGCTCCATTAATGTTGGGGTGAGTGTCTTATACAATGTTATACATACAATATGTGTCTACAAATATGTGTGTGTATTCACAAAATGGTGTTACTAAATATATATGTAATAAGTTTAAAAACACTATAACAGTATGTATATATGAACATTTCATACATAACATTAAACATAGATATGGATATACATATTTAAGACATGTAATTGGACAGTGTAAGTATAATTTTATGCCTTATATATGCATATATAAAATCATGGTATATTTCATACATTTATACATGTACGTACATTTCATAGAGACTCAACAATGTACATACACAAGAACATATATACATATATAATACATTAAGTATAAAATTGATACTCTTTACACAACTTTATTGCACACACACATGGTCTCAATAATATCAAATAAATAAGCTATATTAAATTTATGTAGCATTACATATTCATGTGTACTTTATGAATTTTAGCTTAAACATTATATATAATATTTATTTATAATTATAAATAAATATATTATATACTTACATGGATTGTATATTCATAGATGTTATATATATAATATAATTATAATATATTTGAATGTACTTACATTAATGTATAAGTATACTGCATCCAAAACGTGATTAAATGTATGCAAGCACTAGACGTTCCTTAAGAATAATATTGTAAAGCACCCGATTGCTATCTTTTATTTTATAAAACTCAAAATCACGAGAAAGAAAACTCTTTGTTAACATCTTAGCAGATCTATTCATTGTATTATAGTTGGTAGTGTTGCTAAATTTCTACCATTTTGATGGCTGGTGGCGCGGCTTACCTCGGTTGGACGGTATTCCCTCATTCCAGTGAGTGGTTTTGTAGGACTGTGCGCAGAATATGTAAATATAATAAATTTTGTATACATTATGGTTTTACTTAAATATTAAATATATACTTATATAAATTACTTATATACTTATACTAATGACTTACATATTATATATAGATGAAGTTAAGCTTTATTATGTATATAAAAATGTTATTTATTTATAAAAGATATGAAATTATAATATTATATATTATAACAATGTATCATGCATCATATATTCTACTTATTATTGTAATAAGTATATATTAACCTTAAATAAAGAAAGGCATGTTAATAAAATACATTCTTTTGCATTTGAGCGTGTTTTCTTGCAGGAGATAATATGGCATCTTGAATGCCTCACTACCAGCATAGAACATGACCAGGGCTTTACAGAAGCTGGAGACAGTGATGATGATTCTACATTGATTGTAAAGAAGCGGCACAGGAATAATTTTGAATTAAACACACAAACCACTGGTGATGAATTATAGGAAGAAAGGCAAGTGTCAAGGGGCAAAGGTGTGGGCCACATGGAAGAAGACCATTGTTGTGTTTCTCCATACAAAGTGATAATGTTGAGCCAGAATTAGTCATGTGCACATTTTAATATTATATCATTACAGAAATCAGCTACGTCAGACATGGCTAATACAAGCGAAGCTTCATAGAACCAATGACCCTCATGGAATACAAGGTCACTATTAAGGAATCAAAAGGTATAAATAAATTAACATACATTAATTAGTTATCTAAATGGAAAATTTTGCTTGCCAAAGGAATACAAGTTCTTCCAGCTTTCCATAAGAAGGCTTATCAAGTAAGGAATAGTGATAATTAGAATAACTACTTATGATAAATGTGTAATGTAGAAGAAGGCAAACACTGTTGGTGCCCATACCAAGCTTCCTTCTCGCAAAACAACCTTGTCAAGAAAGTGAAGTTTGCCTCTTAATTCAACAAATGACCAATTAGATGATGTAGCAAACAGAGAAACCAAGTTTGAAAGCAAGCTCTTGGAAGAATTAAAGGCTTTATAGGTATGTTACATTTTAAGTGTTTATCCTATCTAGACTCACATGCCTTTTGAATAGGGTGGTTTTCATATAGCTGATAAGGTTTACCTCATGAACTTAGAGCTTGGAATTGGAGCCTCAGGTATTGTAGTGGAACCAAACGAAGCACTTGCAAAAGTGATGGCTAAAGAACTAGTTAATAGTCCCTGTTTCCATTGATTGTATAGAGCCTGATTGTGAGGCTGTGGAACTAGATTACAGCCATAGTTCATCCTTGGAGACATTGAAGGATGCAATGGAAGAAGTGGCTAGTGGATGGTCTATGTTAAAAAAAAGATTTTGTAAAGCCAAAGGTAATAAATAAACAGAAAGGTAATAACAGTAAGAAGGAATAAGTACTAAAGAAGATCTCCCTGGAGTTGTATAAGGTCAGATATATATATGCTTTAAATCATCTACCTTTTATAACACTTCTACTGTGTTAATGCAGTTGCCAAGGGACTGGAAGGATATGCTTAGGAAGCGACCCATACAAGACATCAAGGAGGTGGCAAGCATTTTGTTAAGTAAGCTCTAGACATCACAAGAAAGCATATCTTATACTTACAATCAATGCACTCATGCAGCACCCTAGCTCATGCTCATGTCAAATGTGAAAATGCTTGCAATTGAGCTAGACCAATTTAGGCCTAACACCTTTGCAACATTTCATAATGCGAAGAAAGATGAAGTTATAAGACAGTTTGTAGAGGTTGCTATTAGTACAGATTCATAGGTCCAACTGGTCATAGAGAGGAAATTGGGTCACTGTAAATGCACAAAGGAAGGCATGGGAAGAGGAGAGTTGCAACACCTTCTATGACATAGATTAAAGTTTGTTGTATGGAGTTTTATAGTTGAGTGTAGTGATGTAGTAGTAGTTCATTTTTATGTTGTTATATTAGCATATCATAATGAAAATTATTGTAGAAAAGGTTCTATATATGTTCTGTGTGTAAAAATTGAATGACTAGTGGAGTAAAAAATGAACATCACTTTTCTCTAAAATCATTTACAAATGGATATTCATTTCCCAACACTAAGACTCATCGAAATGAAAATGTATAACAAATATCCTTTTTCCTTACAAGACTATCTAGCACAAGTGAATATCTGCAAGGACCGAATTGAGTGTTCACTTTGGACCCTTACTTTAACCATGAAATGAGGGTCTGAAGTGAATATCTACCACATTTTCAAGTTTCATGTGGATAGTATACATATCTCCAGTTTCACAGGTTGGATAGACTTGTGGTCAAACCTCTCCATTAATATTGCAATCCACTTTATCTCACTTACCGTTCTTTTACATGTTATGTAATACCTATGTTAGTCAGTTGCAAAGTGAACCTTGTTCACACTGTCATTGATAAAAACAAAATAAGATAATATATGAACTTCTTAATCCAAAGTAGAGTTTTTGATTTTAAATTAATAATAATAACATAGTTTTGGTTCAGGCCCTCCTTTATAATTATATTTTTAAAGTGTAAAACATTATTCATGATTACATCCTTTATTACCTTGTGGAACACATGCTCTTGCATAATCAAGTTTAATTCTTAATAGACACCCTTTTCCAATAAAGACACCTTTTTGATTAATTAAGTCTATCTATTTTGTAGTGGCCCCTTCTACATTTCCCTATATGCTTCTTAATTCTTGACTAAGAAATATTCATTTTTGGCATTGCAATTAATAGGCAGTATGATGTTCTTCTTTAATTGTCCTTCCCACCTCACAAACTTTAAGTATAAGTGTGTCCAAATTGGAATGACTTTTTTTTTCTCAAATTCTTTTTTGAGCTTAAGTGGTTTGTATTGAAGAGAAATTAAATTTTTTGTTCAATAAATTCAATTTTCTTTTACTTAAGCTCTAATAGTTCCAATTAAAGAATATGTGTAATACTATTACAATACCTAATATATTTTAATTGGGACCACTTGAACTTAGGTAGAGAATTTTTTTGCATTATACTTTTAGTAATAAAATAAACTATATATATATATATAAATAATATTAATGAAATATACATGTACTACTCATTTGGGAACGAGTTTCATATATTTATTCATTTGTTTCTCAAAGAATTTTATATATCTATGTTCACAAAAATATATTCTTTATACTTAAATATGATTTTCTTATAATACAAATTGATAGAATTGGCCTCCTTAATAATCTAGTCTCATTTAATTAGGATTAATCAAGCTTGAGTAGTATTACCATATTTTATTATAAGTTTCATATATTTATTCATTTCTTTCTTAAAAACTTTATATATCTATGTTCACTATTCTTTATACTTAAATATGATTTTCTTATAATACAAATTGATAGAATTTGCCTCTAGTCTCATTTAATTAGAATTACTCAAGCTTAAGTAGTATTACCATATTTAATTGTAAATGTCTTGTAAGTTAATATAGTCTATCCATAATATTTATAAGACATGAGACCGTACAAGAAGTTGTCAAAATTATATATTTTTAATAATATACAAAACACAATTGCTTTTAAGATTATATTTTCTTTATTAATTAATATATCCATTAGCCATACAAGGAGTGTTTAGTAATCAAAATGTGAACAAAAAGACTTAAGTAAAATTGATTTTCTTAGTTAAGAAATGATGTAGAATGTGTTTGAGTGCATTTTAACTTTATATACAAAATAAAAAATTAGGTATTCATGTGTTATATTATATATAATGTAAATTTGAATTGAGTAACTGTGGGTGATGCCACCACCGGGTAACGGCTTGATGGTGAAGATCCACTTCATAATAACCACATTCCATCCCTCAGAGTAGGGCACTAGCATCCAGGTCTTGTTCTTGAGCAACGACAAGAATTTAGCATCCATTGCTGCTCTCCATTGTTTAGCATCCGGTCTACTAAATGCCCCAGCAACCGTCGAAGGGATTGGGGCCAAATTGGCGCACTCATCAACCTTTGAGGCGAGGTAGAAGCGGGGTCTTTTCAAGCCTATATTGAGCGAGTTCAGCCTTCACTTAGACTCCTTCGATTCCAAGTGTTTCCTGCTAGGTTGCACTACCCGACCTGATCTATTATCTGCTATAACAAGCACAAGTGTTTTAGTTAACAAAGACTTAAGCATTTCAAAGCTATCATTTTGACTAGCTTCCCACACGAAGGGTACATCATGCTTAAGTAAGTTTGTTAAAGACAAAGCTACCCTTGAAAATCCAAGGACAAAACGTCTAATAATTAGCTAAACCCATAAAATTACATAGTTCATTCACATAATGTGGAATTGGCCAGTTTTTTTACAATTGCCACCTTTTTAAGATCAACTTTTAATCCTTCAGAAGAAACCACATGACTTAAATATTCTACTTTGGGTTTAAAAATTCACACTTAGACATTTTCGCATATAATTTATGCTTACATAAAACTTTTAAGACTTGTTTTAAATGTAACAAATGTTCGGTAGGAGTTTACTATATATTAAAATATCGTCTAAGAACATTTGCACAAATTAATCAATATACCATGAAAAAATGTTATTCATTAATGTCATAAAAGTAGCAGTTGCATAAGTTAACCCAAAAGGCATTATTAAAAATTCATAATGACCTTGTCAAGTTCAAAAAGCTGTTTTCATCACATCCTGTTCTCGAACAGTTACTTGGTGATAGCCACTCCTTAGGTCTATCTTTGTAAAACATGTGGCACTTGCCAACCTACCAAAAATATCATCAGCTCGTGGCATAGAATGTTTATTTTTTATAGTGGTCTTATTAAGCATACGATAATCAATACACAGTCTCATAGATCCATCTTTTTTTTTAACTAACAACACATGTGCTCCAAAGGAAAACTTACTAGGTCATATAAAACCTTGAGATATAAGCTCTTGAACTTGCTTTTTAACCTCAAGTTCCTTTAAATGAGTTAATTGATAAGGACTTCGAGAGACAGGCTTAGTCCCACTCTGAAGATCAATTTCATGCTCAATTTCTTGCCGTGGGGGAAGCCCTTGAGGTAAAGTATCAGGAAATACATTTGTATATTCCTTTAATATATATTGTAATTAAGCATTATACAAGTTCTTATTCTCATGTGTTGTAAGTTTAATACTTAACTTTGAAGTTAAACAAGAATTATCGTATTTGACATTTTTAGATATGAAATTCTTCTCAACTATAACTTTATGACAATTTGGCTTGCAAGTAAGTGAATTTAGGGTTCTAGAGTTAATCCTAATGTGAACAGGTTTAACACCTAAACCCCAATTAGCATTAATTACGTTTTTAAGTTTAATGGCAGAAAATAGGTATGTCTTTCTCTAATAACTATATTAGCATGTTCATCTAATATTAAAGGACATACTTGAACATGATTGTTATCGATCTTTAAAACACCCTCCATATCACACACATACACCAAATAATTTGCAATAGAATTCCTTATTGCTCGCTTCATAGAAGTTGCAGAAAGTAACTTATTAGAAGAACTATACTTCCATAACAAACTATCTTATGTTCCATGGAAACCTCATAAGTATTCTAATTAATTACTGGTGTCATCTTCTTAAACCAAGGGTTAATGGTATAGTAATTATACCATAATGCTCTTGTGAATCTATAACAGCCCCTTCAATATAATATGGATTTTTAGTTTTCATTGGTAACTTCAAATGATTAACAAAGTTCCATGAAACCCAATTATCAAAACTATTAGAGTCCAATAATACATTTGCAGAAGTACCATGTACTTGAGCCATAAGCACAATGACTGGTTCTTCTTGACCAATAGAAAGAGTTTTCCCAACAATACAGCTCACTTGTTTAGCTATATCAAAAAGCTTTTTAGGACTACACTTAATAAATACACTCTTCGTAAGGGGGCAATCTCTAATCACATGTGTAGTGTCACCACACTTAAAGCATCCTTTAGTGGCTTGATAAGACTTGACATGTATATTTGAATTTTTTCAAATTCTCCTTTTTTGTCATACAGGTTATTACTTCCAAAACCTTTTTTTATCATAAGGGTGGTGACGACAATTAAACCGTCCCTTATCACAATAAGAAAAAATCAAGACCCTCATAAACATCTTTCACAAGTGTCTCCAAAGTGGATTTAACACAAGCAAATTCAGCAGTAAGAGCTTCATCAGTCCACTCATACTTCGGAACAGAGTTGTTCCCTTCTTCATGTTCGACTTCCATATTAATTTCTTCACCTTTCTTTGCCTCAATCACTCCAGGCACAACCACAAGGTTGTTGCTCATGATCGTGTGTCTCCAATACCAATTGTAACACTCATAACACACGTGTATGGACACGCACACAAGATCTGCTAACTCAAACCTCCCAACCAAAGAACACGTGGTGTTCTCCCCCAAGCAATATGTAGACTTGCAATATCGTGTACTAGTGCAATACTTTTCGCTAGTACCTAGCTCGTCCTAAGGACCGTGATCACCCTAAATACTTTTGTCCCTTTTTATATCATAGGCCTATATCCTTTTATGTTATGGACTCCCCCAAGCAATATGTAGACTTGCAATATCGTGTACTAGTGCAATACTTTTCGCTAGTACCTAGCTCGTCCTAAGGACCGTGATCACCCTAAATACTTTTGTCCCTTTTTATATCATAGGCCTATATCTTTTTATGTTATGGACTCTTCTATTTATGGATTGTGTACCTTTATGGGATTTCTAAATCTCTGTCATTAGTATATTCTTGAATATTCCACCTAGTAGTTATGAGTCCATTACGTAAGTCTACTTCCTTACAGCCAAGATACAAGGTTTACAAAACTCTAGTTTCTGGTGAGACTGGATGGTAATCCCATCAGCAAGTTGAAGGAGCAGTCAAAGCGAACATGCCCCAATGTACACATATACAATATATAAATATAGTATACTAAACTCATAAATGTTATTTAATAAAAACTACACACCGGTATATGGTGAGTACAAGTCATATTATTCTCATTCACACAATAATGCAATGTAAAAATATTTATCTTTCTTACATTGCATTGTGTAAATGAGAATAATATGACTTGTATTCACCATATACCAAAGAGTAGAACTTGTACAACCCTTTTAGGGCAACAAGATATACCCTAAGCCATGACTAACCCCTAAGGGTTTGAGTGGCCAAGTCGTATTGCAGGCTATGGAGTGATCGTCGGACATGGCCATGTGCACCCTAGGTAGGTAGAATGTTGCTTCCAACTTATAGAGGCCTCCATAGTGAGCGCCATGCATTACAACTTGACTAGAGGAGTTCAGAACCTCACACTCGCGCTCATTGAAATAGAGCCTGAAACCTGCATCACAAATGAGCCCCACTAAGAGAAGTGTCTCCTAGAGGCTTGGCATGTGGTAGATGTTCTCAATCGTCTTAAGGGCACCTGGAAGTTGCACACAGATGCTGTCAATGCCCACAAGATTATGAGTGGAGCCCTCCACTAAGTTCACCACATCCGTCGACTGGTGTGGAGATTGGCCCCAAAGTCCAGCCAAAGCACTTCACCAGCATTGGGATATGCAAGTGACTTCTGCAAAGACTATTGCCTGCTCACCATGAGGAGTCGCCCATCCACTTCCTTAAGCTCATCTTGATGAGCCAAGAACCATAAGCGTCCCTCGTCCTCACATGGCCCTTGCTGGTGGTGTCTGCTACTGTAGCTGACCTTGGCCTTGTCATTATTTGTTCTGTTGTGACTGCTGCTACTACCCAGTACACCTTGAGCAGTCAGAGGCAAGGTGCCCCATTTGGTCACACTCATAATAGGTTCTGATCTCCCGATTCTGGCTTGACCCTGTTGATGCCCTCTTTGCATTTGTTGTTGCCACACCACCTATTCCACCGTCCTCCACGGCATTGTTGTTGCTGTTGCCCTCCCTGCGTCCGACAAAAAGAGCAATGGTGCCATGGCCAGCAGCAATTTGGAGGGCCGTGCCCCTCCTCTAGTAGTGTCAAATCCACCAAAGGACTTCACAAGGCCATCCCAATTCTCCTTGATAAGCTTGCCCAATGCGATCAAATCCATGAACTCTTGACCTAGTGTTAGACCAATCGTGGTCAATGCCCTCCTGTCCTTCGTATCCCACGCGGCCTAGAGGGCAGGGTCGGTGGCATGGCGTGTCTCCGTACTTTCCACGACATCCTAGTTGCCCTCGTGCATGAGGACCAGCCGCACCTTCACACTCCATGTGTGAAAATTTCCTCCGGTGAAACGTTCTAGGAATTTGTCCGTGGAAACAGAGGAATATGCCATCAATGCTCTTAGCGACAATTCATCTTGGCATGCTTGGGAAGTGCCATTCATCACTTTGCTCTAACACCATGGTAGATAAGTGTGCTCGGATCATCATTGCATTTTCATTCTATCAAATATATACACAATGCCCTTATAGGGCAACTAAAGAGACATGACCCTCTACAACTTAGATTGCCAGCATGTCACTCTACATGTTATAATGCGGCAAACTCTCAACAGTGAACCCTAACAAATATATGTAGATACACACGCATATATAAAAATATGTGTGTGTGCGCACTTTAATTATTGAAATACTCAACTTACACAATTTAAAACAATTTAAATAAACATATGTTTCAAGATTTATATTTCACAAAAATTTAATATCAAAATAAAAATTTAATCAATTTATAATTCCTTCAGCTTAAACATAAATTTTTTAGTTTTCTTAAGATAAATATGAACAATAATGTAAAAGAACATTATATAAAAATTAGTAAACTTTTATAAATATTTAATTGTAAATATATAATAAAAATATTCTATGATGCTATTTAAAAGCAATATAATAATAATTATAATATACTCACAAATTTTTAATGGTTTAAATTTAATTTTCATTTTAGATTTAGTTTCTATAGCACTTAATATATTACAATAATCTATGTACACGTATATTAATATAATGACACACATGTGTCTATTACAATGCATCCATATATGTTTAAGATTCTCATGTTTTCGTTGGATTATTGAAATGCTAAATATTTTTTTAAGTACAACTTCTATATGTTTAAATCTAGAATTTACAATTAAATTTTATAACGAGTAATTTAATGATACTAAGTACGTAAAATTACACGGATGTGATGAGAAACATATACATATACATATTATTAGAAGAGTCCTGTACATTTTCATAAATATATGCTACATAATAATCTGCCAAATCAATGGTAACCTTCATAACAGTATTTTTACTTCTTATTAAAAGTTTCCTTAAAATATAATAAAAATATTTATATATTTTTAAAATAAGAATCAGCATGTTAAATTATCAATTCAAAACAAAATACACTAAAACATTTAAATATGTGAACGTGCTCGAATCCAATATAACTTTGTTATCCAGCGGTTTCACACTTTGCATTATTAATCTGAGAATTAACTACATTTTGTTAAATAAATAATTTCTCCATTTGATGTCAATGTTTTCATCTAAGAATGTGTGTGTATGTGTGTGTGTGGTATGTTTCCTACGTACCTCCTCAGTATTACATGTGTGTGCGTGTGTGTCACATATACATAGATACTGTTAACATTTATTATAAACATTAAGTATTATTTTTAAGAAGTATTAACCAAGTAAACAATGTCATGTAATAAAATTACCAGTTTGTCATCACCACCAGTAAGCTGATGTAGGAGTGTCACACACACACCACACATTATTTATATATATATATATATATATATAGAGAGAGAGAGAGAGAGAGAGAGAGAGAGAGAGAGAGAGAGAGAGACATACGCCTCTATATTTGTGTGTGTGTGTAAACAACATTTTCATTACCGATGTGGTGCGTAATGAAAAAGTGAAATTACACATCAAAATACATAGTTTTAATTTAAAAAATTAGTGTTATAAAAGTATTATATATATGTGTGTGTGTGTGTGTGTGTGTGTGTGTGATATAATATAATATATAATGCTGTAAAATTGTGAACAAAAAAGAATGTGAATTTAAAATATAATAACTTATATATTGTAATATATATATTTTATTTAATGAAAATAGAAATAATTCATTTTGATAAAAATGTGGTTTGTATATGTGTATGTCTACACAAATTTATTGAATCAATATACATAGCAGATATTTCATAATGTAATACCAAGCTTATTAAAAAATGTAAAGACTCTAAGGTACGGGGTTCAAATCCAAATAGAAATCTTCTAGTTAAAATAAAATATCTTTTAAAAAATGAAACTACACATCAAAATATATATTTTTAAATTTTAAAAATTATATACATGTATATGCTATATAATATAAAACTTCAAAAATATTTTATAATAATACGAAAATAAGAAAAATATAAACTTAAAAATAATATATTATATGTATATATTTGTATATGTTGGAATTGACTTTGCATGTATCACATACACACGCTTGTTGCAGGGTGTAACATATCAATGCGTATATAAACATACATATATATTGTCATGCAGCAAGTGTTTTGTATGAATAATAAATATATATATTAATTAATATATCTATCACTTGGTCGAATAGAATTACAGTATACATATCAACTATATAAAAATAAAATGTAGTCAAATATAGAATGTGAGTTTTATATATGTCATAATCACCTTTATATTATACCCAAATTAACACTTAATTTATAAAATAATATATATACATATAATATATTTAAGTATAACCCAATTCCATTTTAATATACATTGTTATATGTGTAAGGAAATTATACACATTTATTTAATAAAACACATATAATGACGTACCCACATCCACATGTATATTCATATTAACAATTTAACGGTCCATTTCCTGTGAATAAAATTATGAGGTTAAATCAATTACATGGTTTCAGTATACTACATGATATAATTATAATGGCAAGTGCATATTATATTATGTTATATTATGTATTATTTCTTAAAGTACATTTATCATCTATTATTAGCTTCTCTCTCACACACACAGCATTTTAATATATTTGAATTTTATTATATATTTGTAACCAGGCTTTATTTCTTATTCTGAAGTATAATAAATTATTGTGCTTTTAATTATTTTAAGATACATACATATTCTGTTGAAGAAATATATGCATCGTTTTATATAACCTGTAGTATTATTACACAGAGGATAAGTATTTGAAGTATGGATGAAATTGAAAGCTGAGATTATTAATGTAACGCCCGGCCCCTTTTGTATTAGTGGTAATTAATTAATATTTAATTAATTAGCAAATATTAAAAATCAGGAAAAAAACATGGATTTAAAGAAAACTCATAAATACCAAGTAAATGTGGGTACAAACCGGAGTGACTATAAAAGAAGAATTATGAAATAATAAGTTAATCGATGGTATATATATGGACTATTTTGTAAAAATTTCAAGGGTATATATAAAGTTATGAAATAATAAGTTAATCAATCTTTTAAAGGGTAAATAATGAAAACTTAGATAATACTAGGATCTAACTCTTGACCGTGGTGATATATGAATTATGAAAGTAAACCCCAAGCTTCTGGCAGCACTATTATAGGCATATAAACATATAGATGCTACATATTCGTTGTATACATTTCTTTAAATTACACAATCTTTCTCACAATTCAGTCCCTCCCTTAATCATAATTTAATTATTTTAATGATTTTATATGCATTTAAGCATTTCAAGGAAATATATATGTAAATGCGGTTAATTACCTAGGACGTGGATGATGAAACCCATAATTTTGAACTCGAGACGCGCTGCAGTGAGATGCACATCGCCGGGGCAAAGACAAAAGAGCAATAAGCACCCCACTACACCACCCGCATGACAGCAGCGCGGCAGCGGCGCAACATAGATCTGTTTTTCCGGCCCCACCGGGCGGTGCATGGGTTCCACGGACAGCAGGCCGACGTATGGATTGTGCAGAAGGGGACCGGAACGACGGGATATACCAAGGAAGTAACCGCAGACGTTAGTATAAAAAAAAACGTTTGTGGGTATTAGGAGTTGAAAGGAATCGGATCTTTTTTTTCTTAACGTCCGCTCTAGGATAACAAGCTGCATATGGCATGCTGGATGAAGCCACGGCATGCACGATCCAGTAGCATTTCATTGCGGTGGAACAATTCTCATCGTAGTAATTTACTATACCCAAGAAGGTTTTACTTATTTACCCAGTTAATTTTGTTCGCGTGCGTCCATAGTAATTCAGGTGCGAAGGAAGTGTCCATTAACAATCTTACTGAAAGGTTCATCGTTTTGAGAGACAAGGATCGAGAGGTGTTTGCTTTAAAGTCTTCCAAATCGACATGCAGCTCTCGAAGCCATCTCCCTTGAGCACCACTACCATCCTCCAGTAAGTTGCCTCTGAAGCAACATTGACAGCATCTTTCCTAGTTGTTTGAGTTGCAGTTGGAGCCTCACAGAACCCTACTTCAAGGTAAACATTGTCTCAGAAGAAAGAAACCATCCTTAGAGCAAAGCACTTGTTCCTGTTATCAGTTCATATATTGCTTTTTGTTTTCGATTGTCTTCGTTTCATTTTTCTGTTTTTTTAAACCTCCGGTTACCAGGTGGCGGATAACTGCGGTGTTGGGGCATTGCACCCGGCAGCATATCCGGCCCAAAGCGCCATGTGCAAGACTAAAACACACGATTTTAAACTTGGTTGCCGACGTTTGGAACGATCGGATGACAAATATATGATTTATAAAACAAAAAAACGACAAGTTCAAATGCGAAATAATCTTATATCATTTTAATTATGTATTTCATTAATTATTAATAGTAGGAAACAATTTTAATTTCTAATTATAATTTAGTATAATAATATTTCAATTTAATTAAGTAAAGTGCACACTTGTAAAGTAGCAGTTTTGTCATATAGTGCAAAGTTATGGGTGCTACGCGAGCCAAGAATGTAATTTTATATATGTTTTAATAAATATGCTAATTAAATTCATTATAATTTATAACTCACAAAAATCAAATCTGTATTAAGAATAATAAAGGTTCATCAACAACGGTTGGATCCAAGACAGTATAAAAATAATTTAAATAAATACATGGTCAAAGTTTAATACTTCAAACAAAATTTAATATCAAATTAAAATTTAATCCATTCAATTAAGCTATTTATATGTACTGTATACCCTTCAACTTAAACATAAGATATTATTAAAAAATATATATATTTTAATTATCATACTAATCTAAACCATTTTAAGTCAATTAAGATATATCTTTAAAATAGGTTTCTTTAACATAATAACATTATACAAAAAAATTTAACTTCTAAATGTAACTTTTATAAACACTTGAATATTATTTATAATATATTTTAAATATGTATTTAATAATATGAGCGTGTACCAAATATTATGCTATTAAAAGCAAAATAATACGCTCACAAATAATGAGCAAAATAATAAATACTTACAGTATGTTTATGATTTTTTAAAAGCATTTTGAAAAATATGATATTAAGAGGGATAATTATATTATACTCCAGTATTAATTTTAAACTTTATTTTACTTTTAAACTTGCATAAAATAAATGTTTGAGTATCCAAAATAATAAATAATTTAAATACTTAATCTGTGTATATGTATAAAATCCTAGTTTTCATCAAAATCATTAAATATTTGCGTATGCTTACTTTACACATATAATATATGACTATCACACAGTGATTAAATCCGTAGTCGAAAAATGCTACGGAAATATTTAATTACTAATTCAATTATTAATTTACTAATTATTAATCTAATTTAATTATTAATCCGTAGCATTTTTTTACTACAGCATATATCACTGCTATCACACACTATATATATAAAGTTTCTTTTCACACATACATATAGAATCAGCTTGTTGAATTAGCAATGTTGTTAAACAAAATTCACAAAAAAAATTTACATACGGGAATGTTCGAATCCAATATAACATGTGGTGACATATGAATTATGAAAAGTAAACCCAAGCTTCTGATAGCATTATTATATGTATTATATATGCATTTGAAGACATATAAACATATAGATGCTACATATTCATTTCTTTATATTACACAATCTCTCTCACATAAGGTAGTTTTTACAATCAGCCCCTCCCTTAATTGTAATTAATCAAGTTAAAAAGACCTTCGTGTTAATGCATTTCTAAGGAAATATATATGTAAACGTGCTTAGTCACCTGGACCGATAAGAACGATTTTTGAATGGATCAGGGCCCCCGGGCGGGGGTGCGCGTGGCCGTGTCACAGTCGAGACGACGACTGAAGATTTTCAATTTCATATCATTATTTACATGTACTATGGTTATTATGATTATTAAGCTGATAACACACACAACTTGGGAGTTTGCTCACTGGTAAAGCACTTTACACTAGTGTAGGAGGTCCTGGGTTCAATCCCCGGCCTGTTCACGCGGCTGGGGTTAGTAAGGTGTAAGGTGCGTGAAGACAAAAGCTGAAGCACACCTTTCCATCCTCTCGTCTCCAGAACTTTTCTATTCTGACGTTGTGCTTACGACACAAGTAACATGGCCGAACTCCGTGCCCCACAAAATCTTCTATTCTGACGACACAAGTAACATCGCCGACTCCGTGACCCACAAAATCTTCTATTCTGACGTTGTGCTTACGACACAAGTAACATCGCCGACTCCGCGCCTCAGCCAGTGAAGGCCAGGGCAGCGTCCCCATCCACTTTACAAGAATAGAGCCCTCTGCCCTCTTTCGTTACGGGCTACTCCACTTTACAACAGCATTAAGGGCTTGTAACGAAGCACCTTAGCATTAAGGGCTTGTAACGAAGCACCTTAGCATTAAGGGCTTGTAACGAAGCACCTTAGCACAACGTTGAAGATAAAACTTGTAACGAAGCACCTTAGCACATCGTTGAAGATAAAACTTGTAACGAAGCACCTTAGCACACCTTAGCATCTTCGTTGAAGATAAAAGTGAAGCACCTTGCTGAAAAGTGAAGCACCTTGCTGAAAAGTGAAGCACACCTTCGAAGAGACAAAAGAGTAGTAAGCATACTACCCCACACTCAGGGACCTACATCACAAAGCCGTAGGATGTAACATCGCCGACTCCGCGCCTCAGCCAGTGAAGGCCAGGGCAGCGTCCCCATCCACTTTACAAGAATAGAGCCCTCTGCCCTCTTTCGTTACGGGCTACTCCACTTTACAACAGCATTAAGGGCTTGTAACGAAGCACCTTAGCACAACGTTGAAGATAAAACTTGTAACGAAGCACCTTAGCACATCGTTGAAGATAAAACTTGTAACGAAGCACCTTAGCACATCGTTGAAGATAAAACTTGTAACGAAGCACCTTAGCACACCTTAGCATCTTCGTTGAAGATAAAAGTGAAGCACCTTGCTGAAAAGTGAAGCACCTTGCTGAAAAGTGAAGCACACCTTCGAAGAGACAAAAGAGTAGTAAGCATACTACCCACACTCAGGACCTACATCACAAAGCCGTAGGGCTACATCAACCATATAGTTTAAACAGTACTATGCATGCCTATGGTGTGGAAAGTAAGAGACTAACGTACATGACTTCTAAGCAGGCCGCATGAGAAGACAAAAGTTTCTATTGACCAACGACCGAGAAGACAAAGTTTCTATACGACCGACGCACCATAGGAACGTTCACAATTCTCTCCCTTTTACTAAGTCTCTATCTAGTTTCATCTTCAATTCTTTTGATATTAGGAGTTGATTCGTTAAGGAGTTAATGTTAGAATTCTACATTAGTTTTGAAACACTTGTTATCCATCTTCTATATTCATAGGAATCATGTCCTGCTGCTTGTTCGCGTCTGTTCGTAATAATTCAGGTGTGAAGGAAGTGTCCATTAACAATTGCACTGAAAGGTTCATCATTTTGAGAGACAAGGATCGAGATGTGTTTGGTTGTGTGAGGCTCGAACTGCAACCTAAACAACAAGGAAAGATGCGTGTCAATGTTGCTGCACAGGCAACTTACTGGAGGATTGCAATTCTGGTGATCGGAGGAGATGGCTCCGACAAACGCTTGATCGAACAAGAGCTGCATATTGATTCGGAGGACTTCAAAAACTATTCCAAGGTGAGCATTGTAATGGAAGAAAGCAGTAAGTTCCCTGGAAATGCTCTAGTTTGCCTCCCTCGTAGAGACAACTGTAATAAAAACCATCTTTAGAATAAAGGACTTGTTTCTGTTTTCTTTTTTCTTTTTATTTTTATGTTTCTGTTCGTATTTTTCACGGGCTTAAAGCGACAATCGCAAGCTTACATTCCGACAGTGGTAGAGCACCTCCACACCAGTTCATACTTGATGATTCTGGGTATGGAGTATGAATTCCCTCTCTAGTTTATTAATACAATAAGACAACAAGGAAATCATTTTATAATCTCACTGAGAGGTTCATCGTACTAAGAAACAAGGATCGAGATGTGTTTGGTTGTGTGAGGCTCGAGCTGCAACCTAAACAACAAGGAAAGATGCGTGTCAACGTTGCCGCAGAAGAGGATTAGCAAAAACCGGACTCGTACACGGGCTTTTCGCATATTCCCGAATATCCAGGAATATTCTGTCAAATAAAAGGGAATATTCTAGAATATTCTGCCAAGTAGATTATCTTTAACTTTCAATATAAAATGCCGACCAACAAGTGAAAAACGCTAATTATTTGCCGACTAGACTTTACTATACCGACTTAAAAGTCGCAGGTTCGACATTGCGCTTGCAACAACCAATAACCGATGCACTTCTGCTGGAGTAAGGGTCCGCCTCTGTAAGAAGTAAGTAATCGTTGGGTCCAATCCAAGAACATGAGTGTACACAAAATACATGTGTTGGCAGGGGCTCCAGTTCTTGGCTTTCTGAAAAGTTGCACAAGTGCATGACGGAACAGTAGAAATTGTTACCTTAGCAGATTGCATGCCTGCAGAGACAATGAAGGCCTCAGTCTTCCCTCTTTGAACCACCTCCACGTTGTTGATCCGACCTTGAAGAATCTTTGCCTGGTTGTAATGTTTCTCATGTTCCTTGGACATTCTTGTTGGTGTTCGCACACTCCGTCCATGGTATGTTGGTACTCTATGTGCTCCCTCTCCTCTTGGTGGTGATGGTGTTCGATCCATTCGGCTACTACTGTCGTCTACCATTTCTTCAAATCCCTCCAACTTGAATCCTGCTTTCAGAAGAGCTTCAACCTCATTTGCATTCAAGTTTGTTCCTTTTTGAACTGGCCAAACCTCTGGAACTTCTGGAATACTCTCAGGAGGAATCCCTGCATATGGTCGTCTGAAGCAACAAGAATCGCGTGGGCAGAACCATAACATCTGATGAGTGAACTCAATGTTCCCAAATGCATTTGTATATTGCCGTCTACCGTGAAATCCTGGTGCCGGTACACGATGTGGATATCCTATGGGTCTGCCACACTTGCTGTTACCGTCCTGAGTGAGACCTAGACATTTCACCTGACTTGCCTCCCCAATGCGTCTGATGGCCCACTGAGTCATCAACGTCTCTCTTTCAGTGACATTGACATCTTGAAACTTGAGTTTTTTCCTGCGTGCATTTGGGATGACTTGTTCTGCATATTGTGTGTCATGTCTATGTGTACGAAGTGCATCAATCCCATGGTCCCCAGTTGACGGTTGACGAACGGTTCGAACACGAACATTTGTTGTAGAGGCAAACTCTGGACTTGCAAGATGCTCTTCATCACTAACAAGATTTGCAAAAGTTGTTGGAGACACTGATTTTCCCGCTGAAAGTTTCTGCTGTGCACGTTTCAGAAGAGTTTCCATGGAAGGACCTGTGCCTGAATATCTCCCTTCAAATGATGCCTTGACCTTTGCACTTTGGAAAACAGCATCTGTTAAATCTAACATTGTTGCCTCCAACAAAGGAACACGCTTCGTCAGCCTTGCTCTTCGTGCTCTTGCATGAACAACTTCGGAGTTGTTAGTGGTAGGCACATTCGCAACACCATCTTCTGTCAAGTCAATTATCTCTGTCATGGAAATATGATCTTCATGTCTTGCCCACCATGACAGCCATGTTTGCAAAGCGCTAACGTTACTGGACCTGCCTTCCCAAAATGACTCCAACATTACTCGTCGTTCCAACTTATCTTGGTTGGTTAGTGCTGCAGGCCATGAGCGTGCAAGGTTCATGTGCTCCTCCCTGTGTTCCTCAAGTATCCACTTCTTTGTAACTTGACGCACTGACTGCATGTAATGGAACAAACAACTCCTTTCTCTTCCTCTCATCTTTGACCCATTGTTGAAAACTTGACGCAATGCTAACCAAATTGCACCTGACTCATCTGACATGAACCCCGCAAAGTTCACATTATGAAGTCCTTGCTTGCTGCACACTTGAAGCATAGTGTTCAAAAATTTGATCACCGCCACACTATCCTCCCTGATCATGTCACCATAAGCAAGTGTCACCATCGACCTTAAACTACACAAACATAAGTGCATTATATTAGTAAGTATTTTAAAACATAGATATGTTAATACTTACAATGGATCATAGAGATGTATTCCCAGTGTACACCAATCATCAATACGATATGTGTGGTCTAGCACCACCCACTGCTGTTCGAGATCACCTCCAGATTGACACCTTCTAATGTAGTCTATTCCGGATCCTGGGCCGGCAACTCATTTTGAAGATTAAAGGCTGCTCTTCAGCTCCGTTGAGGTCCATTCCGGGTATGTGGATAACATGTATGAATGGGATTGATAGCTTCTTCTTTAACTGCAGAAGTCCTTCGTAACCTTCTTTGAAACGAGTGTCTCTTGTTCTAGCCTGAGATATCCATTCTCTTGTTCTACATGGAAAGGTTAAGCATCTCCAAAAGGAAATAATAATTTTTTTGCTTACCGGCGGTGATTTGTGAGTGGTAGTAGATCTGACAGAACCTTGTCGTATGATACATCTCCAGAATCTGTTACCAGTTTTTCCAAAATTATATTGCGTGCTGCTTGAAACTCTATGACACGTTGATTAGTTCTTGGGGTTGCAGCGACTGCTTTGTTGATTGTCTCCTTAGCTCTGTCTTTAGAGACCATGGATTCGGGTGGTCTACGTGGGTGTTGATGTTCTCCAAGATGGATGAAAAGCCTCGTGCATGTGATATCATCTGGAATTATGTAATATGCAACAACGGAGCATGTCTGCACTAGAAGGGGCTCATTGTTGCAATGCACACACTTCATTCCAAGCACTCTACCATCTGAAGATAACTGGACTTTATCAATGGTGCCCTTAAATTGGCAGTCATTTGCTTTCTTACTGAAGCTGATGAACGGACATGTTTCCTTTACGCATTTCATGTGGCCAATACATGAACTGCGACTAACACGAGCTGGAACATTCCAATGTGTTGTGCAGCGTTGAGTCCAGTAATCACACCCATCCTTCCTATTCATCCCTTTGTACTTGTCCTTCATTGTTTCGTGTGCTGGCAACTCGTAAATCACATTTCCGTTGCAATCTTCTGGGACCTCAGCAACTTGCTGAATCGAAGACGAGACCACCAGTTGCTTCCCAATCCTACATCTCTGACTATTGCGAAGTATTGTTACCATAGAATTGTCCCGATCTGTTGTCTCCAACCGGAATAGCGGTCCTTTGGAAGGAAGAAGTGTGTAATACACAAAACTGCTAGCTCTTGCCCCTTCTGGTTCTACCTCAACATTCGCAGCATCTCCACCAACAACAGACATCAAATGCAGCACTTTAAAAGATTGCCAAGGTGGAATGTCAAATGCAGACCTGAGATCTGTTTCAAAGACAAATGCAATACCATCTTCATCTGCAGGGAAGTCCTTGTCAACACCATTGTAGCTGATTCTTGCCATGTAGCAAAAATGGAACAAACAAAAGTTAAAATTCAAAGACAATGAACATATTACACACGATGGTTAATGTGTTTGTTAGTCGTGAGGCAATCATTTCATTGACAAATATTAAAAATAATATTAATTGCGTGCGTCTGGGTAGAAGAGTGAAATTAATTTACTGCGTCTGGGTAGGTTTTTTGTAAATTAAAAAGTTTTACTATGTACAAGTGGCGATCATGCATGCAATATGTTTACAGAAATTAGGTTGGTTTTTAATTGATTTAGGGCGGCTAGGGTTTTGCAATTAGGGCGGCTAGGTTTTCGTGGAGCAGGGGCATTTGGGGGCATAGCGTGGAGCAAGTGTGGCTCCAGGGATTAATCACAATAGGCTTCCATTGAGGGGGTGAGTATTTTCTGATTTCTTCATGATCTGCTCATGATCTTTTCATGATCTGTTCATCTTTTTACATCTCTTCACAGTTGCAAGAAATCCGAGTCGGCCTGCCGACTCGGACTGACTTCGTTGTCCGTCCCAGTCGGCAGGCCGACTGGGGTGGACTGTTCCAGATCCAGTCAACATTTTGACCGGGGTTGACTGTTCCAGCCCCAGTCAGCATTTTGACTAGGGTTGACTGTTCTAGTCCCACCTAGCATTTTGACTGGGCCTTGCTTCGTTCCCAGTCCCAGACTGGGCCTCCCTTTGTTGCCAGTCCCAGTCGGCATGCCGACTGGGCTCCCTTTGTTGCTAGGCCCAGTCGGCATGCCGACTGGGACTCCCTTTGTGCCAGGCCCAGTCGGCATGCCGACTGGGACTTACAGCAACTGCTCTCTCAGTCGGCACGCCGACTGTGAGGGCTAGTATGTTTTTTTAATTTTTATTAAACATCTTTGAACATTTATTACAGTTTTTTGTTAAACCTTATTGCTTTTGTAGATGCGCTCTTCACAACGTTTACAAGAAAAGAAGATGAAGGAGCCTACTGAGAGAGAAGCAGAAGCTAGAGCTGCAATTCAGAGAGGGCGTCGGGGTCGTGGGAGAGGAAGTAGGAAGCTGGCTGTGGTTCAGGAACAAGGACCTTCAAGTGATGCTCCAGTTGAACAGGCAAGCCAGCAGGACTGGTCAGGAGAGCAAGAGGATGTAGTTCAAACCCCAACAAGAACAATCAGACTTTGTTGAAGAAGTTGAGGATGATGTCTTACCACAGGAGACACAGGAGCAGACAGAAGGCACACAAGCCTCATGCGCAGTGACTTTGTCGAGTGACGAAGAGGATGAACCCAAGACAAGAAGAGACGACGCAAAGCTGCTGGAGATTCAGAGGCTGCTAAGAAGAAGAAGAAGGGTAAAGCAGAAGTGCCAGATAATGAGGAAGTTTACAACATTGCAGCCAGCATGCATTCGGAGAGTGCAGTGCGTCTTCTCGCGAAGATCACAATCCGAGAATATGGAGAGGCACCGGATGTCCCTATTTGCCGAATTCTGGGAAATGAGCAGGTGCGGAGAGTCAATCCAGCGGATCTGGAATCTTTGACTAGGAGTTTCAAGAAGGCAGTTGGTTATTTGCGCAACACCACTCAGTTCATCCTTCAAGTTGGGGACCCCATGACAGATGCAGATCTGGCAGCATTGAGAAGCGATGAAGCGATGTATGCTCAGCATTTGGCTTTTGAGGAGGAGCTTCAGTCTGACATGTTCCGGCAATGGGCACCAATGCTTTCGATGAAGAAGTTCATCTGTTGGGATGGTAATCACAGGCTAAAGGTGCTTCAGAAGCTGTACATAGAAGACACGGAAGATAAGAATCAGTGGGCAGTGAGAGTGCGTTCAGGCTTCATCCGTGCTGGGGTCATGGATAATCTTCAGCTTGTGACAATGTTTCAGCAAATTAATAGGTAAACATAGTGACCTCTAGATCATAGGATTAACTAACTTCGAGATTTTCAAATATGCAGTTCCTCCGCAACGGCAGTGCAAACCACACTGCCACATCTTCTGCTATCTGTGAAGACATGTTGCACCAGTGAGGAGGGCACAGCGAAGATCTTGGCCAGGCTCAGTGACAAGGAACGAGATGACATAAGAAAGTGGAAGGAAAGCGCAACTGGACAACAAGCTTGGCATCCACTTCCGAATTTGATCTGTGCAAAGATTTTTTTGAGGTACCACGTCTCACACTTATATTACTTAGTTGATTACGTCTGTGAATTACAGAGTGAGATTGAGGATGATCTTGAGAAGGCTGCAAGGGCATCCAAAGGCAACAAATACCAGGAGCAACAACAGGTCTACATTAAGCATGACAAGCGCATGATGAAGATCTTAGCCATCATCGATCCTGCATTGGGTGAAGAGTGGTTCGACAAGGTGACCCAAATCACATGGAAACAATGCAGATGGATGGGGTTGGAAAAGCTGTACGCGCTTTCAAGGGCGAGAATTCCAAACGAGACGAGAATCATGTACTTCAATAAACTGGTACGTCTCGATCTGAAGAGAGAGCAAGAGACACTTGGATTGCCGGGTGTTCAGGATAAGGAGTGGATAAGGTGGTTTACTATCGATTTGTATTGGCGGGATCAGAGAGGAGGCAGTACAGATTCTCACGGGACTCATCGAGGATGGCGAGTGGACCAGGCCGGTTACAGATTTCACGACTTGGTACGATGAAGTGCGGGTAAAATGCAAGAACGTGATGTTCCAGCCATTCCATGAGTGTGTGAAGTTCACTTACTCCATAGAGCCGAAAGAGTTCCTCGAACACGAAGAGACAGCAAGAAGGATGATTTGGAGGTAAGGATGATCTTCTTGACATTGTTACATTCTGACACTACTATATGTTCATTACAGGTATGTCGCAGCGAGAAAGGTGCCTCACACACAGACTATGGTATTCTGGTCAGATTACATGGAAGCACCACACATGTGGTCGAAGACAAGATCTGGCCTGACAGAGTTCGAACGTGTACACGTACCGTTCTGGCTTGATTATCCACCTGGGCAACCACCAACATGGGAGAAGGATCTCTACAATGAACACTCAAAAGATCTCCCATGCATCTCATGGGATCCGGCAGAGGTCGACTTCATTAAGAAGACAAAGGCCAAGGCAAAGCGGCGTCAGCCTGTGCAGCAGTCAAAGAAGACTCAGATACAGTAGCTGGCACCTCCACTACTCGCGATCCAGCTGCCTTATTCAATTTATCTGAAGTGCTACCATCGCAGGGAACCATGGACATCAAGGATGACTTGGTCACATTCGTCCCTTCACTTGCTACAACTCGAGGTGATAATTTCTTGGCGATTGATGACATCGAGGAGATGCAACAGGCCGTGCTCACGGATGAGAAGGAAGAGGAGGTTCCTGACGCTAGACTGGTTCCTTATAGAAAAGTTCAGACACAGGTGGCCAGGTACCATACAGCTGACAGCCAGACTCGCTACCAGCATATTGCGGGAGAATATGGTTTCAACTTGGTGATCTTCGACCTTCCAAATGGGACCTTGCCAGGAAATACAACGAGTGATACGCCATACCTCTACCTTGATCCAGTGAAGTTCGATGAAGCACTCCAGTTTGCAGGTATGCATATGGCTGCAAATGGTTGGTTGGTTGTGTTTGCTGCAGCAAACACCTGGGATCAAGTTGTCCGAGCTGCAAGTGTGGTGGACCTTCAACTTGCTGCAACGTACTACATCTACAGGGCGTGGTTGGGGCTACCGCAACAAGATGAAGGTACTTTTTTCTTTATTCATGAAGTTCATTAATGATTTTTGATGTTTTAACAGGAGAGCATCCTGCTCCTTCTTGTCTTCCAAGATGCATCTAGAGGATTGCGCGATAATCCGCTGCGTTTGTCATCAACAATTCTTGTTGATAATCCTGAGCGGTTCCAAGAACCATGGTAGGCATTTCATTTAACAATTTAAGTATTTACCATTATCTTCACATGCAGGATGGACTACCAACCGAAGAGCACTCGATTGATGCAGCTCGTGATAGAACGACTCACCCGGCAGGTGATCTTATCTGGGATATAGGCAGTGGTACGGGGTCCTCAATGCTTGCAGCTATCGAGCTGGGGAGAAACATTGTTGGGACTGAGAAGAACCCTGACTCGGGAGAATTGCTATGAACAGGATTAAAGAGAACATCCAGCCAGAGGAAATCCCAACCCAACCAATAGCAACGTCAAGTAGGACTGGTGGTTCACGAATTGCAGCATTGCTCAATCGTAAGAAGAAGTGACAAGTGTTGAATTGTACTCTTTGGTGTTGAAATAAAACTTTAATAATACAGTATAAACATGGCTATGATTTAAATATTTTTTGTTGTTAATTGCCGACTGAGCCAAAATCCTAAATTCAAGAATATTTAGGAATATTCTAAGAATATTCTGGTAGATTCTTTAGAATATTCCGGTTCCAAGCCCGGAAGCCCGGAAGCCCGGAAGCCCTCTTTTGTCGACTCGTTTTTTATCTACCGAATTATGCTATAGTTTATATATTTAATTTACATGGTGAAAATGATAATTTTATTTTTACATTAAACGCCCGTCCAAGGGTCGGACAGGTGCTGCCGCCGGAGAGGCCGGCACAGTGGTAATGCACATAGGGGGCGCGGGATCGGACACTTGCACTTGCAACACTTGCTTTCCATCTTCTATATTTCATAGGAATCATGTCCTGCTGCTTGTTCGCGTCTGTTCGTAAATTCAGGTGTGAAGGAAGTGTCCATTAACAATTGCACTGAAAGGTTTATCATTTTGAGAGACAAGGATCGAGATGTGTTTGGTTGTGTGAGGCTCGAACTGCAACCTAAACAACAAGGAAAGATGCGTGTCAATGTTGCTGCACAGGCAACTTACTGGAGGATTGCAATTCTGGTGATCGGAGGAGATGGCTCCGACAAACGCTTGATCGAACAAGAGCTGCATATTGATTCGGAGGACTTCAAAGACTATTCCAAGGTGAGCATTGTAATGGAAGAAAGCACCTGGAAATGCTCTAGTTTGCCTCCCTTGTAGAGACAACTGTAATAAAAACCATCTTTAGAATAAAGGACTTATTTCTGTTTTTTTTTCTTTTTATTTTTATGTTTCTGTTCTTATTTTTCACGGGCTTAAAGCGACAATCGCAAGCTTACATTCCGACAGTGGTAGAGCACCTCCACACCAGTTCATACTTTGATTCTGGGTATGGAGTATGAATTCCCTCTCTAGTTAATTAATACAAAAGACAACAAGGAAATCATTTTATAATCTCACTGAGAGGTTCATCGTACTAAGAAACAAGGATCGAGATGTGTTTGGTTGTGTGAGGCTCGAGCTGCAACCTAAACAACAAGGAAAGATGCGTGTCAACGTTGCTGCAGAGACAACTTACTGGAGGGTTGCAGTTCTGGTGCTCAAGGGAGATGGATCGGACAAACGCTTGATCGAACAAGAACTGCATGTTGATTCGGAAGACTTTAAAGTCTACTCCAAGGTGAACATTGTCACAGAAGAAAGCGCCAAGTTCCATCTCCAAAAGCTCTAGTTTGCCTCCCTTACAGAGATATTTTTCTGTGTTGTTCCAGTGCTTCAAAACATGCCGTGCACCACGGCGTGTTGGCGTGGTGACACGAACACGGCCCCAGCCGTGTTAACACCCGTGTTCATTGACTCGGTCATGCTCCAAAACACGGCTCCAAACACAGTTGAAACACGGTCAAATACCGTGTGACCACGCCGTGTTCTAAAACAATAGCTCACGTGGTTCACGTGAGCATTTTGCACTTTGATATTTTCTTGTCTTGATGCCCTCTCTAGGATTCTAGCGCTGGAGTGGGAGGAATGGCGCTCAACCACACCTGATTTCACTGCAAAAAATTTCTGATCATTGTCTCCAGGTTTGTAGATTTCTCTCCCAAATTTTCTCTTTGGATTGCTTCTGCCATAATTCTTAGCTGCTTGGCACTGCATCTTTGTAGATTGTTGTGATTCTTAGTTGCTTGGCGTTGAGATTGTGTTATTGACGGCGTGATTCTAAAATTTTGAGTTTTTCAAAATTTTTTTAGGCGCAGGGCATGACCGATTGTGGATTGGAACAGGAGCAGGGTGTGGGATTTTAGAGGCTGAGCAATTGTGGATTAGAGCAGTAGTAGGGTGTGGGATTTTAGAATGTTTCAGATGAGAATGCTTCTGAGTTTATTACACTCTATTCTGCTTCAAAAGCCGGATTAATTAAGGTAATAATCACATATACACAAGTATCATGCATTGCATGTGTATGTATATGTACACTTTTATGTGTGTGTATATTATACATCTTTGTATATGACTCAGCCTATGTTTGTGTATAGGTGTGTATGCGTAATAAATGTACTTAATTATCATTATATTATGCGTGCGAGTATATACATATACATGTATACTTATATCTAGTATGCAAATATCTGTATGTATGTGTGTGTGTATGTATACGCAATATTAGCAAATATACTTCTGCATATATTTTATAATGATGTTTTAATATTTATATGTGTACATTTATACATTACACTTGTTTGATGCTTATGTGCACGGTTATGAAGGTATAATTTGAGAATATTCTATGTAGGTATATTCGATTTCTGAAGGCTTTTAAGTACGAGCGGCTAAGCTTGGAAATCTGCCGATTTCCTCACTTGCTTTAACTAAAAGCAGTGATGCATATCCTGTAAGTATTTTTTATATATAATGATTGTCCCACTTAAAATAGTATACATACATTTATCTATTCATAAAATATTAGGTTGTTTATTATAATTTATATTTGGTACAATCAAATCATTGTTTAAATAACTTTATGCATAGCCTTATATATAATTAAAATAATCTTATAGTTACTTACATTTATATAATTGGTATATCTTTGTTCTACAGACGATGCTTGTAGGGTCTTATGACAACTGTGTTTATGCTTACTCTGTGGATTATGGAAGATCGCTAGGCAAAGTGAGTACTATATATGCAGACGCATGTGTGATACACATGGTATATGCATATATCTTATGTATATAGTAATATATTTAATTTTCGATCTATATGTAACAGAATGAAAATATCTACATCCAATTACTTATACGTCGTATGTTGTATGTATGTCTATGCTGTGTACGCTTTGACATTTACCATGTTTAAGGTACGTGTACATGACGATTCTGTGTCATGTGTGCGTGTGGCGGGTTCCAGACTGGTTACTGCGTCGTGGGATGCAACTGTGAAGATTTGGACACTGGATGAAGGGAAAGGTGGATGGATCAACAATTGGACTGAGTGATTGTGGATTGGAGTAGAAGCAGGTGTAGGATTTTAGAGGTTGAGCTGAGTGATGGCATCTGGGAGCCAGAGCAGGAGGACTTCAACAGGGCGACATCCATCATCCGTTTGGTGGGAAGAAGTGATCCTTGGTGATCAAACAAACTGCCGTAGTGGGCATCCGCTGGTCTTGCAAGTGGTGTTCGTTGAGAGACAAAGTTTCAGGTGTGGATCGTGTGAGGGGACATCTCACAGGGGAAGCTGGTCATGAAATCTTAAGTTGTGATATCATCTCAGCAGAGAAGAGACAACAGCTTAGGGAGATGGCTAAAACCATCGACGACCAGGTTTTGGCTGGAAAACACCAAAGCAAGAAACGAGCAGTTTCTACACGTGTCGAAGGCATCCAAAGCACTGGAAGAGAGAGTTTTGTTGCTTCCCAGAGTTCTACACCAAGTGGCAATTCTGTAGAAGGAATTTCCAGGTTTTTTTCGCAACAACAGCAAGGAATCCGGGATTCTTTTGATCCAAAAAGGAAGGAAGCAGTGGATATGGCTATAGGACGATTTTTCTGGAACGAGCACATACCATTTGTGAAAGCTCGTTCTCACCATTTCAAGGAGATGGTGCAGCAGATTGCAAGGCATGGAATTCCCTACGATCTTCCAACAGAGACAGCATTGCGAGAGCAATTGTTGCAAGTGGAGAAAGCCAATCTTGAAGTTCAACTTGCCAAGGTGAAGGCACGTTGGAAGAATTGTGGGGTTACTCTTGTTGCTGATGCATGGAATGACACAAGAAATCGACATATCATGGGGCTTGTTGCATACAGCAGAGGACAGTCGACTTTTCTCGAGGCCATTGATATATCTTCTAGTGGAAGACGGCTGATAACGTTTTTGTGACATGGGAGCGAGGTATCGAGATTGTTGGAGAGGAGAATGTTGTTCTTATTGTCACGGATGGTGAGGCTTCAAACAAGGCTGCTGCTAGGCTTCTAGAGGCGAGGAAGCCAAGGATTATGTGGGCTCCGTGCTTAGCTCATTGTTTGAACAACATTCTCAAGGATTTCGCAAAACTACCATGGATGGTTGGGCTGCTAGACAAGGGAAAGACTCTGGTTGGCTTCCTCCGGAACCATTCGCATCTAGTAGCAATTTTGGCATCCTTCTCTTCACGACGAGTGTTGAAGTTCAGCGAAACACGATTCGCCTTCAACTTTCTTATGATGGAGAGATTGGTGGAGCTGAGGCCAAAGCTACAACAAATGTTTGTGAGCGACGCTTACAATGCAAGGCTAGAGTCAAGGACAGATTCTGGGATAGCATGCCGAGGAATTGTGTTCAACGATACATACTGGAACGAGGTTAACCACATGCTGGGTGTTTCAAGGAGGGTGATGTATTTGCTACGGATGGTTGACGGAGACGTGCCTGTGATTGGGAAGGTCTACGGGGATGGATCAGATGAGCGAGAACATCCGTCAACAAGAGGAGAACAATCTTAGGTATGAGGAGCTAAACCAATTGATTTCAAACAGGTGGTGGGCTTATCATAGCACCTTTCACTCCGTGGCATACATGCTTGATCCAGAGTTTCAGGGGCGAGGACAAGAAAATCCAGGGAAGTTTCCAAAGATTGGAACATGTACTTGAAGATCCAGTTCCCTGACTATCAGCAAAGGTCAACTATAAAAAATCAGCTTTGCCAATACAGGAACTTGGAGGGTAGTTTTGGCACCGAGGACTCTCAGATGGATCGTACAACAAAGGGTTCTGTGCAGTGGTGGGAGGACAATGGCTATTCAGGTCCAGATTTGCAGAGGTTGGCAATTCGAGTGCTTAGTCAGGCAAGTTCTTCCTCATCTGTGGAGCGATTGTTCAGCATTTTTGGGCACATCGCTTCAAAGAAGAGGAATTGCTTAGCAGTGAGCCGGATTGCAGACTTGGTATTTGTGGCCAGTAATACCAAGTTGATAGGGAGCCACACTTCCTATGATAAGTTTGTGGGATTGAGCCAGACAGGAAGTATTCCTCAAATTACTGATGCTGATATTGAAGTTATGGAAGAAGAGGATGAAGACGAAGATGATGATCCTGCTAATGAGGAGCTTCTAGATGAGATGGAGTGATAAGTAGAATATTCTAGAGAATATTCGTGTTTTCACCCGTGTTTATCCGTGTTCATTTCCGTGTTCCGTGTTCGTGTTCAAAAAATTGAATGCCGTGTTCGTGTTCGTGTTCGTGTTTTGAAGCTATGGTTTGTTCTTCTTTTCCATGGGCTTTGTTTCTAATAATCCCTGGAGCTCTATCCCAACAGCTGTGAGAGGGAGGAAACACAAATCCAATTAAACTCGGACACATAGCGGGGCGTTTTAGAGAGGCGGCGTGTGTTCTAGTGAACACAGCTGAGGAGCTAGAGCAAGAGATTGTGGATGCACAACGTGTAGAGTTCTAGTGAACACAGTTGAGGAGCTAGAGCAAGAGATTGTGGATGCACAACGTGTAGAGTTTAAGTGTTTACCTGTAGGACCTTTGTTACTTCGGAGTTTATCTCAGACGAAGATGCAGCTGAATCAAAGGCTAGATTAACAGAGGGTGAACTCTCCATATTGAGCTGGCTAGACAAGCATGCACAACACACAGTGCTGTACATCGCATTTGGCAGTGCAGTGTCTCTGCCTGTTGGACAAGTCGAGAAGATTGCGCAGGCTTTGAAGGCTAGCGGGCAGCCGTTTCTATGGGCCATAAGACGGAACTTTGCCACGGATTCCAGTGAGGATTTCTTTGAAGAGCTTGTTAAGAGATTCGGTGATCAAGGCTTGTGGTGGATTGGGCTTCCCAGGTAACATAAACATATATACAACACCACACACACACACGCTGTTTGTACAGGTGCATGTTTTGAGGCACGGAGCGTTCTTCACACACTGCGGATGGAACACTACAATGGAGAGCGTATGTGCAGGTGTACCCACGATATGCTGGCCTTGTGATGTAGAGCAGAATGTAAATGCAACAGCTATGGTGAACAAGTGGAAGATTGGGCCGAGGAGACCAAGACAGAAGTGACGGTTGAGGAGATCGAGGGTGTGATTAGAGCGGTGATGGGTGGATGTGGAGCTGACATGAGAGGCAGAACTAAAGAGCTGATGCGCATTTCGTGGTGGTTCGTCCCAGAAGAACCTCGTCTTTCAAGGAGATTGCCTAGATTAAATGTATAACGAATATTTTAGAGATTCTTAATTATTGTCACAGCTATGGAAAGAATTCAATGTGACAATCATACTCACAGAAGATTACTACACAAAGCCTTCAGTGAAGCTACAACAGGAACACATCGACCTGGTTTCGATTCCCAGGCCCGAGAACCTCACAATTGCCCGTCTCACATCTGTGGAACATGTTTTTCAAACCTTTGAAGACTCCTCTCAAGTGCATCATTTCTGATTGGTTTCTGCGATGGACCAACAGTGTGTGTATTCCCAGAGTTGTATTGCTTACGAACGCTCGCATAGAAGTGATTTGCTCATATATTCCACGACTTGTTTCTGAAGGCTTTCTTCCTGTTTACGGTCAGTTTTATATATATATATATAACATATAAACATATGTAGTAACTTTCTCAGCTAATCCGGAGGACACACTAATCATATTTCTTCCGGGCGTCGAGCCTCTCCATAGGAAACAGCCTCCTCTGGTATTTCACGAAAACAACGATTTTGTACAGCTTATTGGACAGGCAGTTGGACGTTTTCTAGAGGCGGCATGCGTTTCATAAACACAGTTGAGGAGCTCCAGCAAGAAGTCGTGGACGCACGACGTGCGGTGCTCAAGTTCTTACCAGTGGGACATTTGTTACCATGCCAAGGCTGGTTTCACAGAAGCTGAGATGTCCGTATTGAACTGGCTAGACAAGCAAGCACAGTACACGGGCTGTATATTGCGTTTGGGAGTGGGGTATCTCTGCCTGTTAAACAAGTCGAGAAGATTGCTCAGGCTGTGAAAGCGAATGGCCAGCCGTTTCTATGGGCTTTAAGACGAAACTTTGCTATGGATGCTAAGGAGGATTTCTTCGAGTGCTTGTTAAATAATGGATATCATCAACAATATTTTTAAATCACCATTGAATATTATTATTAAACTCATTAGTTATTGAATTTAATAATTATTTTACCTCTTATTAATCTTTTAAAATGTGATAATCCACATGACCGATTCATTTAAAGTTCTTCTTTATTATATTTTTTGTATAATGAAAGAATGTGATTAAGTAATATTAATTTTTATTAAGATTCTGAGTAATTCTAGTTTTTATTTAATTAAGACTGACACGGAAATAACACCAAGAGTGGTCTTATTTCATTTTAAAAATTATTTTCAATTTTTGAATAGGATCAAGGGTGGTGTTTTTTATAATATTACTATAGTTTTATTTTTATTTTTAATTAAAAAAAAGCAAAAGCAAAACTATACTAATCCATAATTTTTTAAAACTTAATTAAGTGGTCCTAGTTTTAAATTTAGAAATAAATAATAAATTTTTTTAAAAAAAATCAAAACTACACTAAAACCAATTAAGCGGTGTTAATGAGAATATTTTTAATATTTTTAAATTTAATTTATTTTGAATTTAAACTACATAACTGAGTAGTAGTACATCACATGGCTACACAAGCTCACGTAGTTTTAATTATGAATTATTAAAATTAATTTAAGATTGGTTTTGGTATTAATTACATTGTTTTAAACTCTGACATTCTAAATCACATTTTTTAAAATTCACGGTGAAAAACATATACCCATGCATTTGTGTTAAATAACCTCATATACGATTTTAATATTAATAATATATCTTAACCTTCTGACCTTATAATTATGGTTCTAAATAATAATTAACACAAATTTAATTAAGGTGTGTTTAAACTCAATTACATTTCAAGTATGAATTACATACATATTATCAAAAAACTATGTCTAAGTTTTAGTTTTTACTTTGCCTTTAATTTTTCTATTTATTTTTCTGTGTTTGTTCTTTTCCATGGGCTTTGTTTCCAATAATCCCTGGAGCTCTATTCCAGCTGTAAATATACACTATACATGCGTATAAATTGGTATACAGCCTCCTCTACGTAATTACATGCCACGTCAATAACTGTGAACGTTCTTTTGACTTTTTAATATTCATTAATTTATTATTTTTATATTTAATTTACACTAAAAAAATACATCAAAGACTGTTCTAGATATGGTTTTACACGTTCTTAATTTATACAATAAAGTTTTATTTCTTTTAGTTTTTAATATTTATTGGTTTATTATTTTTATATTTGATTTTCACTTAAAATATAATAAATATATATATATATATATAGAAGACTGTTAGCGTTAATGCAAATATTTTTATACATTTATTTATTTATACTAAGTTTTTATAATTATTTTTATTTTGATTTGTCTTGAATTTGAAATAAATGTATGTCAATGTTAAATTTTTTAATATTCGAGAAACACATTTAAGCTTATTTTCTATGACAAAAATGACGAATTGTCACGAATGCATGAAGATTCATAATTATGGAAATTTCAAAGGTATATATGTAAATACCATAAATTTCATACTAAGCTTTAATGCCAGTGGCAATAGTCAAAATCTAGAGTGTAAAATTTTAACAGAATCACATACTAATATTTTAATATAATAATTATAATTATAATTATAATTAATTTAATATAAAATATTATTATCTTCTTAAGTAGTACTGATAATATACATAATATGTGTAAATATATTTATATGTGTGTATTAGAGATAAACATTTTTAAATAGTCAACACGTGTGATTTCTAACCTCCAGTTCTTTATTATTTTTTATGAGAGGTAAACATCTGTATAATCAACTCAAAAAGAAACCATTTAGCACTCATGAGTCTAGATCCCTATAATAAACCAAGCTGCCTATAACCTATATAATAATAACAAAAATAAAATAATAGATTCCCGCGCTCAAACACGCAGACACACGTTATTGTATACATCTTATTTGTTGTCCAAGTGTACAATAAGTGAATATGTATATAGCAAGTGCATGTCTATATACGCACAAACAAACACACATACACATATATATAGTATAAATAATAATATAAAGGAAATTTCTTAGAGCCTTAAATAAATAATTTTCTACTGTCCACATTTGATGTAACTCTGAATTTTGTACGCGAGACGCGTGGAGTGGATGAAAAAAATGTCTTGAAAATGATCGTATACCCTACAGACGTATTGGGAAAATGATCCTGTAATCATCCTCCCTGTAGCGAGAAAAAAGTAATAAGCACCCGCTACCGTCTTCCCGGCCCACCACCTTCGTCCGCCGCCATATATATATATAAGTCCTTTTTCTTTTTCAATGTCCGCTCTAGGCTAACAAGCTGCAGCATTTCATTGCTGACCATTCCATTCGGACCGCTGAACACGGCATATTTACCCTTTAATTCACTTGTTTTCCATCTTCTACATTTGATAGGAGTCACGCTTGTTCGAGTGTGTTCGTAATAATTCAGGTGTGAAGGAAGTGTCCATCAGTAATTGCACTGAGAGGTTCATCGTACTAAGAACAAGGATCGAGATGTGTTTGGTTGTGTGAGGCTCGAGCTGCAACCTAAACAACAAGGAAAGATGCGTGTCAACGTTGCTGCAGAGACAACTTATTGGATGATTGCAGTTCTGGTGCTCAAGGGAGATGGATCGGACAAATGCCTCCATCTCCAAAAACTCAACCATCCTTAGGGCAAAAGCACTTGTTCTTGTTATGATATCAGTTCATATATGGTTTTTAGTTTCTTTTAACCTCCGGTTACCAGTTATGGTGCCCACAATACATGCTGGGTAACGGATAACTGCAGCATATCCAGCCCGAACGCCGTGTGCAAGACTAATACGGTTTTAAACTTGGTTGCTTACAAATATATAGTTTATGGAACAAAGACAGGTTCAAATGTGAATACTCTTATGTCATCTTAATTATGTAAATTGTTTTATATACACAAATCGTAAGATCTCACGTATACATAAGGTATGAATTGCAAAATTTATCTGTAGTTTGACTCGCTATAGTGGTGAAACAATATATGTAAGTATGCAATGTTTATGGGGCACGGCGAAATTCGAGCGCAGGTCAACGAGATTGACCTAGATTTCCGAATATTCTTGAATATTCCATTGTTCCGTACGATTTCCGTCTAGATATCCTCGGATATTCTGTACAGAAATTTTTCGTACTGCCGAGTGTACACACAATTAGACCTTCCAAAATTTTCAAGAATATTCTAGAATATTCTAGTGCGGCGGCCGCATACAAAATATGGTAGTATATTTTTGTTGTATTTAAAAAATATATGTTAAATTACTTAAAAATATGCTAAACATAAAATTACTATTAAAATTTATATTGAAAATTATAAATTTGAAATAACAAATATAAAAACCGAAGCTGTTTGAAAACAAACCAAACACACTAAATAGATGGTGGAGGATGGAGGTTCCTTGGTAGCATCAATAAAGAACTTAGTTCACGGGGTGCAAGTGTACGACATTGCAAATGCTTGACAACTCGAGGATCAGCTCCCAGTACACGCTTGTAAACAAAATACATATGTTTGCAAGGCACCCACTGACGACCATTGCAGAACTCCGAGCATGAACAAGATGGTGCACTACAAATGATAACCCAAGCAGATGTATGGTCGTTGTCACATACTCTGAAGCGAATGCATGTTGGAGGATCAACCACGTCAACTTCTGCGACATATGCTCCCAACGTCAAACATGCTTCAAAACTTACCTGTTGTTTCTTAGACATCCCTAAAGGTGTTCTTGTTGCACGACCACTTGCAGGAACAGGAGGTCCACGAAATTGTGCAGGGGGTGTTGAAAATCCAGTGACTCCAACAGGAACTGAAGGAACATGAGGTGTTGAAAAACCTGGCACTCCTGCATGAGCTGAAGGAAGCCCAGCTAGCATAAAACCTGATCTTGCCAGATCATTGATCTCCATTGCTATCAGCTTCGTGCCCACTTGAACTTTCCAAACCGAGGTAGAAGCTGGCGGAGAAACAATAGTTGGTCTTGGATGTTTGTTGCAAAGCATGTTTGTTGGACAAAAATACATCATTTGTGAGCGAAAGCATTCTTCACCAGTTTCTTTGTCATTGTATCTGATCCTTCCAAAAAAACAAGGAGCAGCCACTCGATTACCACTAGGACTGATCTTTTTGTCACAAGCACTCCACTGACCTCCTGAAGAGGGAAAGCCTGCCAGACATTTCACAGAACTTCTTTCACCACATCTTCTAATCGCCCATTGTCCAGGTGTAACATCTTGTTCTTCAACCAGAACATATTCTTCATGTTCTTCTGCAAGTTGAAAATCCAATCGTCGCTTCCGTCTACACTGTGTTGGAATAACCTGTTCACTATAGAAGATGTCCGGTCGGTGGGATCGTTCAGCCTCTGACCCCATATTTCTTTGCACAGTGCGATGTTCAACATTCGTGGCAGCCACAAAGCAGTATCCTGCATGCTTGATGGAGCAACATCTTCAACTAAGTCGATGATAACCTTTGCTGTAGGTGTTGTTGAGTTAGCATTTGACATTCTTCTCTCGAACCTTGCTGAGAGCTCCTCTGAAGTCGGCCCGGAACCACTATACCTTCCATCTCTAAAAGCCTTCACAAGAGCACATTGTCGCACTGATTCAGTCAGGTCGTGGATTGTAGCTTGGTACAATGAAATGTATTTTGAATCTCTAGCCCTCCTCCATCTTCCGTGAACAGACTCCGACTGGTTTGTCATGGGCACAACCCTTGCAGCATTCTCCGGCATGCTTTCAAGAACAACATTTGAAATATGATTCTTCTGTCTTTCCCACCATGAAAACCACGTCTGCATAACTCCAACATCCTTCACATTTTCATTCCAAAAGCGGAAAAGATTATTTTCAATTTCTTCACGATCAGTTGTTGATGTGGCTGTTGGCCATGATCTCAAAAGTTGAAGATGTTGTTGTTGATGTTCAAGAGGGACCACTTCCTTGTCACACGTTGTATGGCTTGTTCATAGTGAAAGATACAGCTCCGTTCACGTCCAGGAATTTCTTGGCCATTAAAGAACACATTCCTAATTGCTTGCCAGATCGCTCCTGCTTCATCGGACATAAACCCAGCGAACTGCACATTGTAGATTCCCTTCTCGGAACAGACATCCAACATAGCACGAAAAAACTTCTCCACAGCTCCAACCGTTTGTCTCTTCATGTCACCATAAGCAATGGTGGATAATCGGCGCACACTATAAAATAATCAAAGAGTTAAGCAAACAACAAAAAGATAACATCTTACTTTGGGTCGTAAACATGCAATGCCAGAGTGATCCACTTATCAACAACACGGTGTGTGTGATCAAGTAGAACCCAACTCTTCTGCAAAGGGCCAAGAGGAGGTTGGCACATCCTTACATAATCGATTCCAGAACCTGGCCCTGAAACCGTCATCTTAAAAACTAATGCCTGGTCGTCTGAACCACGGAAATTCATCCCAAAATAGTGAATCACGTGGATGAATGGGATAGACAACCTTCGTTTCAGCTCCAATAATCCATCAATATTCTCTGGCATTTCAGCAGCAGTTCTCTTTGCGGACGCTACCCATTGACGAACTCTGCATCAAAGGTATTATCAAAGAATGCTCAGCACAAAGTAAAACTCTAATTGTACCTTCGATTGTTTGATAATGGTTGCAAATGATCCATGAGCTTATCCCAACTTCCAGGCTCAGAATTATCTAATAGAAAACCAAAGATAGCATCTTTACATGCTGCCATTTCGATGACTCTTGGACTAGCTCTGGGAGTTCTTTCTGTTGCATTCTGGACCGCCATATGCATTTCTTCTTTGTTCGATGCAGAAACACCATCACCCACTGGATGTGAATGTTTTCCCTGGTGGATAAACAATCTAGTCTTGGTTATGTCGTCTGGGAAAACGCAAAACGCCACAGCATGACAAACTTCAAGGCACAATGGATTTTTTTTACAGAAAAAACATGTCAATCCTTTTGCCAGTTTGTCGATTGAAGGTGGGGAAACAATCCTTTCCATTTAGTGCAGTTCGGAAATCCTGCCTTAGAAGCAGGGCAGTCCAGGTTGATACAGCAAAGGCTCCCAACACATTTGCTCCTGGACACCCTCGCTTGAAAATTCCAGTTGCTGGTTGTTCCTGCTGTCCAGGTATGTCCATCCTCTTTCCGATTCATTCCTTTGTATTTGTATTCGGAAGGAGGGAGCTCAAAAATGACATCCCCATCATACGCAATAGGCAATTCATTTGTATGAATGATCATGGAACCCTCGATAAGAATTCTTCCCTTTTTGCAGGTATTAGAAGTGAAAAGGTTTTCAACGTTGAGTATTCAGAGTCAGAAGCAACGACAAGCTTAAACAATGGTCCTTCATCCGGTAACAAAACATATCCTGGATTATCCTTCCCTCCAGCATCTTGGTTCCTCGTTTATTTCAATCTGTAAAGCAGATTGCCCATGAAGAAGTTTTAAAAAGACGAACACTTTGCCAATCAAAAATGCCAAAGAACGTTCTAATCTGATTAGTAAGAATGATTCCAACACCATCTATCACAGGAACATCGTGATCCAAATTGCCATAAACAATCCTGGCCATTTTGCAAGCAGTTACCACAAACGTGACAGAAAAACAACAGCATTACTTAATCATCTTTTGGTAAATATCGGATATTACCATTTCAAAAATTCACAATCATGACTCAACGTGGGCGAATATTTAATTTAAGGAAACGTATAGATCTTAGATGCTAATATAGTATAGCACTTCACGTAAAGATAGAGCAATCTTTATTGTCTTTTAAATAAATGTGTGTCTAATCTACATTCATCTGACATATTTATTTATGACTTGTTTATATTCTGTTAATTTATTTATTATAATTATATAGTTATTTGATCCAGTATTTTATCAAATGTAGATGTTGATTAATACTTGCTCGCTACCAATTGTCAATTATAAATACATATTTTTACACGAATATTTATTTAATTATATAATAATATGTTTTTTAACATACAAATTTTTACTTAAATATGTGTTTGTATTTGTATCCTTTTATATAGTATGTTATTTATCGTAAGTATTATATATACTGTTGTATGGTTTAATTAAACACAGTTTTATAGTTAAGGGTCAAAGGGTTAAGTGTTAGATTTTAGGGTAAAGGTGCAGGACTACCCATTCTTCTTCTCCATTCTCCATTGTTGAGAGAGGGCACTTTTGTTCTTTTTTTTGCGGCGACAAGAGGCTAGTGTGAGCGTCACGGCGACATGGCTACAGATAAAATCTTATATATGTGTATAGTAATTTCTGTGAATGTATGTGCAAATTCAGTAGGATTTCTTTTTTCACAAACGCACGCGCGTGTGCACACACACAACACCTCCGACGCATGAGTTATTGCCGATTTCGGCAAACAACACACACACACACACACATTTCCTGCCAATTCGGGCAGGAATCCGTGTGTGTGTGTGTGTGTGTGTGTTTTTTGCGCACACACATAAATAACATTTTACACACGTATGATTATACAACATTAGACTTGTATACATGTGTGTGTGTATATATAAATATATATATTTAAATACATACTTAAAAAGACTATATATATATATATATGTATGTATAAGTATATGAATTTAAGACTTGTATATATGAGATGATGCTTTTTCGTCTGTATATACATGTGAAGAGATATGAATATACCCATATTCTCTCACACAGACACATCACAAAACACAAACAACATTGCACACACACACACATAATCAACATTACACACATACACAAGGAACATTATATAGTGAGCACACACACAAACAACATTACACGTATAAATATGTGTGTGTGTGCGTGTGTGTCTATATATATTGATAGGTATACATATATAGTAAATGTGTGTCCATAAATTAAAACAACTCACACACACACACTTATCAGTTGTTGTAATTGCAGAATGAGACAAAGGCAGAGTAAGAGACTACGAGATAAATACAAGACTTTGACACTTCAAGAACATATCGTCCAAGAAGCTCTTGCAGATATGGCTCCAAAACCTCGTGGCAAGAAAGGAGGCCGAGGCGCCAAGCAACAACTGCAACACAAAGAGATGATGCCGACGAACAATGAACCTGTGGATAGTTCGCAAGTCATTGATGAACATACTGTGGTGAGTGAATGGATGCCTAGAAATAGGGAGATTGCAGGAAGCTCTGCAGAACACGGTAATGCAGAGGAAGTACCGGATATTGATCTTGGTAGTAAAATGTTCAATAAGAAGAGGAAACTGGATGCTCCTGAGGATGTTGCCGAATCATATGCAATTCCGGAGCGGCTGACACTTGAGGCTCCATCCAAGCTTCTTCGGGATCTTGTTATTCGGTATGACACAGATATTGACACATCGCTACAAGGACGAGACCACTACGTTCCAGTTGAGCTTGGTGAGCCTCCGCGTATCCCGGTTCACAGGTTGCTCCCACACCAACGTTTGAGGAATGTCACTAAGGACGGCGTGAAAGACCTTGTTGGATGGATTAGAGCTGAAGGATTTTACCAGGAGACGTCAGTGTTCACCTTATCTTTCGGACCACAGCTGAGTGCAGACGAACGCCGAAGTTGGAATGAGTCAGAAGCACAGGTCGATAGAGAGTTTGAAGCGGATTTGCATAAGCCAGCATTTTCTGCATGGTATCGATTTCTGAAAGATGCAAAGTTTCTGGTGTGGGATGGGAATCATCGTCGGGTTGCTTTGAACACTTTGCTTGCTGAAGAGCCAGGTTTGAAATGGACTTTGCGTGTACGTGCAACACTCATAGCATCCACAGTGCAAGAGGAGAAGAGACTAATCGCTGCTTGCAATCGGTTGAATGAGTAAGTGACTTGTTTGTTTCATTATTTAAATACTAAATAAATGTTGTTTTGTTTTGCAGAGCAACTGCTCGTGTGGTTCCTACAACAATCATTCACACCTTGCAGTTCTTACGGAAGGTGCAGAACGATGCACTCCCTGAAGATTTCAAAGAGTGGATGGATGTTACCAAGGATTCTAGCATGTGGAGCCGGTTGTTACGTGATATCAGTGATTACGAAGTGGAACACTGTCCTTTCTGGCTGGATTTCCTTCCTGGTGACTGTCCCGAATGGGAGATGGCCAGCTATAAGATACACAAGGATGATCGGCGAGAGCTATTATGGAAGAACGACAATGCTGCAAGGAAGCTCCATGTGAAGATGGATATCAGGTATGCTAGATCGGCGAGCAAGGTCAGCAAGGGACAAGCTTCTTCTTTAGCCCCATCCTTCATCTCGGCTGGATTGGAAGAAGATGATATGTTGAGGATGGTGATGCCTGAGAAGGGAATGGAAGCTGGGAAATCATTCATGCAGATTCAGAGAACCTTGCAGTCCAGTACTTCAAAGCCGGAAGGCCTTTTCCGTCAGGATTGAAGGAGCTTGAGGATTGGATCGTGAGTCACAAGTCAAGTTGGACTATTCATGTGTTTGGTGCGAAGCCTCCACCAAAATGCATCCAGGGAGCTGTTGATCTCGTTGTCATCGACCCGCCTACCGGATGCGTTGCTGAGGCAGGCGGGATGGTGGATCAATACACGAAGTTCTCGGATGCTTTGCTGAAGAACTTGGTGAACCTTGCTTTCGGGATATTAGACAGAGCTGGCCATGTGGTAGTGTTTGTGCTACCGGATGATGTTCTAGCTTTGAAGAACACTGCAGAAACTTGCAAGCTAAAGTTTCTGCAGATGAGTTATGTGCACACGACAAAGTCATGGGGATACCGTTTCTCTAGAAAGGTAATTCTTCTTTTTGAGAATGTCATTTTTTTAATGTTTATTTTTTCAGGAAAGCATCATTGCCATGTGTATTTTTGGTTCCCCCTACTCTAAGGTTGCCAAGAACAAGGAGATCTTGGACACTCGCTACACTTCTTTTTGATGAGCCAGAAGATTTCCAGCTCCCATGGTGTAATGTTGTTTGTTATTTCTCATGTTCTAATATTGTAACTTTCAGGATTTCAATTGGCCCGAAATCTCCCAAGTTGTTTGCGATGCTAGTGGAGAAGCTCACAAAGCCTGGTGGAACTGTTGTGGATCTAACAGTGGGAACCGGTGCTAGTATTCTTGCAGCTTTTCACACAGGGAGACATGGTTATGGAATCGACATCAACAAGGATCTGGTTTTAGCAGCCAGAGATGTCTTCAGGAAGGTCATTCCAAGTGTTACAGCAGCTGAAGGTGGTGGGGATGATCAAGTTGTTTCCATGATTACTCCTTTTGATGAGTGGAAGAGGGCCATGGAAACAGAAGCACAGGATTTGCCTTTGGCTAGCGACAACGATGGAGACCAGGATCCGCCTTCTCGAAACGACAAGGATGTTGTTACGGAGAAGTCTGTGGAGCACAACGACGAGTCATCAGATGAGTCAGCAGAAGAGAGATCATACGAGTCATCAGATGATGAGTGAGATTTGTTTTATCATTTCTTTAGTTTTAAACTTTAATATGTTTTCAGTATTGTTCTACCAGACTACGCTAATCAGATGGCAAAGAAAATGGTTGAAGAGTTCGAAGTTTATGACAGACAGATTTTGGAGAAACGTTCACGACACCGTAACAATGCATTCATTAACGACGAGGCACTGGCTGGTGGAAACGAGTCTTCATGATTGAGTTATGTTTTTATTGTAATTTTTATTTAGTTTGATGCGGTATTTATATAAAAATATAATTATAGTTATAAATATAAATATTAAAAAAATAAAAACATAAATATAAATATAAATATATAAATATATATGTCAGATTAACCCCCAAATTTGTGAAACTTTGACACATTACCGTGCCGCCATGATTGCCCGCCCGCCGCACCAAAATATTCTTTATATCAAAACGAATATTCTGTACGGAATGGAATATTCCGGTATGACGGAAATCCGTACGCTCGGCAAACTGCGCTCGAGGAAATGTCAAACCCAATGTTTATACATGTATAATGTACTTATCTTAATAAGATATTATCGAGTTTTATAGGAAACCATTTTAAGTTTTAATTGCACACTTGTAAAACAAAAGTTTTGTCAATTTTGTCACCATTGTTGTACAGTGCAAAGGCGTGGGGCCTTGTAAGATAGGATATAGGCTGGAACATCTTCAAAAGCAATTTCGTAAGCAACCCAATATAAAATGATGTTGTTTGGTACCTTCTCAAATATGTACATACATGGCACCGAGTGATTCAATGTCTCGTTACGAAACGACACCAACTTAACAACAAGATGGTTTTAGTTTCTTTCTCAATCAAAATCAAAGCAAAGGTGTATTTTTAATAAATATATTAATTAAATTTATTTATAATTCACAATTCATAAGAATAAACACATGTACTCAATATTTTAATTAAAAAAATAACTTTTCATTGTTATTTTCTTATATAGAATAATTAATTATAGTTTACTAGTGTCTCTCTTTATATATATATATACATATATATATTATACACAAGCATGTGAGTGTGTTGAGAGAAAGAGAGAGATCTTTCAGTTATTACATACTTATATATATAATATTATATGTATAAATATAATATATAATTATATTCTCACATACATATATATGTATGTTATTTATATATTATTTATTTTTATTTATTGATTATACTTATAAATTTTTTTTTCATATATGTCATTTATGTTATATAAAAAAGAATCTTTAGATATCTACATATTATTTGTAATAACTTATGTTCTTTCTGCAAAATAAATATATAAAATAATGTGTGTCTATATATATATATAATATATCGTACATTTATGTTCGCTAAAATTTTAATTTATCCGTTTTTCATTAATTTTTTTTTAAACTAAAAAAAGTAAAACCTAATTTCATTAATTTCGATACACATGTCATTCAATTATACTCGATAACCATACAACCAGACAAAATTGCTTAGTTATTTGATTACCACCGAAATTATTAGTAGGCATGACATAAATTATAAATTATAAATAAAACCTGTAAAAAATTTAATCCATAATAAAATAAATAATTTCTTTTATTTGAATTGATTGAGACAATTAACCACCGCTACTGGAAAGTGAATAGTGAATGGAAAGTCATGGTTTCATCAACAATAAACAAATATATCATGACAAAAAAATAATTATTATATATATGATATAAACAATTTAAATTACTATACATGAGGCTCTAATATAACTTACTCGTCTCTATATTATAAAATATAATGCATTCTAAAGCACGCATACATACACATATATGCATGTATAATTCATGATCTGTAATAATTTTAAATATGTAAATTGTTTTTAGTTTAATTAGCTCTATTTACAATACAATTTGATAACTATACTAATACCTTGTATATAATTAAATACATTATAGTGAGTTGGTGCTCCCGACAAAATTAATATATTGACTGGTATGTTGAACAAGAACACATAATCTGCTAAAATAATCCAATGGTGATTACTTGCTGATTAACTAAATGTTACTTAATCTGATTATTATAAGCAATACTCATAGCAGTCATTTAGTACGTATATATGCATAGCATTTCTTGTGTTTACATACATGTCATGTTTATTGTATGGAATTTCCTATAATAAAATACGTAAGTAATGCTCACTTATTCTTGCATACAAATAGCAAACAAAATTCAACTCACCAAACTTATTTCTTCACAGTCCTTGCAGCCGCCACATGGTCCTGCCAAAACCAATTATAATCAACACACACACACACATTCCACATATAGTATGTGTGTACACACACACACACACATATATATTACCGATATAAAGTCGAAAGCTTTAGTTTTCTCCTCCATTTTCTGGTTAGTTGACGTTGCTGCGTATGGATTTCCAGAAAAATCGAACCCGTCCATACCCCCTGTATTAAACCCCCCTGTACATAATTAAATAGTCAATAAGCACATCTCCATATCAAGTGCATGTGTGATTGATTGACCTATTAAAACATGTATGTTTGTATATATTCCGACTTTATATTACCACATACAACATGCAAATATACATATATTATACACTCAGAGACATACATTACTAATTCTGTAAGTAAATACAAATTTAAAGTGGGCGCATGAACGAACACAGAAGCATTATATAACTCAAAAGGTTTCCTACGGAATTATAATACAAAAACACACATAACTACGCCGTACGGCTACACCAGCCATATAGCTTAAACAGTACTATGCATGCCTATGCGTTTGAAAAGTAAGAGACTAACGTACATATATGTCTATATCTATAAACATATTCATATAATAATACATGAATTATTATAAAGTTCATTACCTGAGGGAGAGGGATTAACCCCAGGGTAGCCTTGCGAAACTGCTTGTTGTAGAAAGAAAGCCGATTGTAAAGCTCCAGATGAAAGCAAAACCGGGTTTATATACAACATCTGCTGTTGAAAATTCGGGTGAGCAGACTGCTGCCAAGCGTTTAAGCCACCGTTGACCGCTGGATTTGACTGTTGCCAGGAATTGAGACCCACATTGACTGCTTGGGTACTCCCCTTTACTGCCTGAGTTGACTGCTGCCAGGAGTTAAGACCACCGTTGACAGGCATTTGGAAAGTGTTAAGTCCACCATTCACTGGATGTTGGAAAGAATTCAGACCAACATTGACAGGCTCCTTCGATTGCAACAAGGAGTCTAGACTGCTGTTGACTGGATTGACCGGCCCGCTCTTAAATTGCTGAAGCAGAGAATCTGAAAATGAATTAAAATTAACATAAAAACAAAGGCAGGCAGTCTATGGATAGCAGTACACATATAGTTAGTGCGTGCGTGCGAGACAGCTATGTTCCTTCTACACCGATAAATACCTTGTGCCGAGGAAGAGGACGTGGGTACCACGTTGGATTCCAAGGATCCTAGCAAGGATGAGGTGTCTGCCAAGTTTGATTTTAGAGATGCCACGTTGGACTCAAAGGATCCTAGTAAATCGTTTAGATTTGAAGCTTGTTTAGGTGGTTCTTCCACAATGCTGAGGCCTTCAAAAAGGCTGCTTGTTCCATTAACACTAGATTGCACAGACATGCCAGCAAATGGATCCCCTGAAAATAGATTAAAACATCATAACTAAATGTGCTTTGGTGTACTTTATTAAACATATAATCTTATACGACTATGTGCCTCAGAGAGAGAGAGAGAGAGAGAGAGTCCAGCGTACTTTAACTGGAAACATAATACATAAACACAGATGATTATGCGCACACACACACACATTAGAAGGATATAAGTAATGACTTACCTTCTTGAATATGTACATCGTCATGGCTCGTCGTAGAAGGCTCGGATAACTCATGCAGTAAATCAAAATCAGAATTTGACTGTGGAGTTGTATTGTCACCAGCACCCGCGTCGATTAAGTCAGGTAGATCCATTTGTTCTACTTTTTTAGCGTGCAGTTTACCTCTGTCTTCGTCCTGTGAGCCTTGGAGCATGCTCAAAACCTGCGTAACACACATTTTGTAAACTTCGATACATGTGTACGAACTGCTCATCAACAAAGTACTTACAGAACTATATATATGAAGAACAACAAGTTTACATATCTGTATGCAGCAAGAAGCTGCTATCAACTTTGTCACTGGAATTCCACTACAATGTATCTCCACACACACCACACACACACACACACCAGAGAGAGAGAGAGAGAGAGAGAGAGAGAGAGAGAGAATCCAGAACATCCCTATGTATCTATTACATCAAAACTGTATCTACACAATTTACACATAAAGGAGGAATACCTTCTTTGCTTTGTCACGTAGAGAAGACTGTGGGATTCGGTGCACTCAACAATGGAAGCAGTGTCCTCCTCAAAACGTTGTGCAATTTCTCCAAATGCCTTAACACTCCTCTCCCGCAAAATCCCCTCTAGAAAACACAAGGCCTTCAAGCGAACCTAACTTGAGAACACGCCAATCAGTAAGCCATATAACCCAACGTAGAAATACGTGACATATACCTCTCATTAGGAAAAAGTATATGGTATGCATATATATAATAATAGCTCATTGTAAGCATAACTGGCATGTTTCCAGAACGCGGCGTGTGTGAACACAAACACAATACACGAATACGTTACATGCATAGTTACATATAAACAATAACTATCCCACTGTAAGTGGTCGCACAAATATAATAAGACATATATTTGAGATATATTATTGCATTACAAAACATAATGGTACCTGCCAAGAGTGAGCCTGGAGCTTATGCTCAAAAGCATGATGCATGTTAACAGGTTTAGCTTCTGTGCAGCCAATAAAAACGCTTGTACGGACTCACGGCTGGGCTGGAGCCGTACACCTCCCGCAGGAGTCAAGGAACCCAAAAGCTTCTCTTCTGCCCCGTCGGTACTTGCTTCATCCGCGGTGTCCGACCTCGGTGAGGTCGGATCAGGTATACTCGGTATATTCGGCTGTGTCTCGTAAGACGGTTCTTCGTAATTATCTGTAAATACACGTAGACGTGAATACAAGCATATGCATATAATACAATGTACAGAAAACACCTACGAGGAGATGCTATTTACATTCCTATTTAGGCATATGTAATATTTATACCTACGTGCGTATATCTATCGTATATTATCCTATACGATATTATGACGATGTATATGTGTTACAAATATATGACCAGCAGAGGTATGTCTGTATCTACGAGCAAATGCATTTTATTACAGGCACATCTATAACACATAAGACACATACACAAGATATCTAGATTCTTCTCTAATTATTCGTGTATATCTAGGTGCAAATATCTATTTATACATACAACTAGAACACAGGTAGGCATACGTATACAAGAATCTGAAGATACACATTATACATTTAGTAAACAAATGTAGATAATATGCTTATATGACCATATACCACAGATGAATAATCGAATGCTGTCCGTTCATACATATATATAATTACCTCTGTAATCTCTGTAAGGATCTCTGTAATAATTATCCCGTTCAGATACGGACCTTCGGAAGTTAGGAGCTTCGTAGCTTCCACTTGAACTCTTACTAATCCCGTTGTTACCGAAGTGGTGACCATAATGATTACTAATCACGTGTAAACCTTGCTTGATGGAAGCCGTGCCCATATCAACAACTTCACCTAGAAGTGTCTTCTTCTCCGGAACTCTCGATCGAGGATCATAATTGCTACTACCGAATCCTTCCATCTTCTTACGTGTTTCTTCAGTTGCAGGTGTCTGTTACTATACTCATAAGAACTCATACACCTATAAACACAATAACAAGTTATAGATATATATAGATATACATACCTCAGAAGCGAAGATTGCAGTGATGGTCTCGCGTGCAGTCTCACGAACGGCTTTGTTCAGACTATCTCCTCGCAAAGGATCCGGTGTACCTTGGTAATGAAACGTGTCAATACATATAGTCATATTGTGTGTGTGTACATTATACAAGATAGAAATCTAGAAATGATTTAGTAGATACCTTGATAGTGGAATAACTGCCGAATTGCTGCAGATTGTCTCTGAATTTCTCTCTTAAACTCTGTACCGGATTTCCCCACTATGAATTTAATCAATCTCAAGGTCTGTACCATCAAGGCATAAACTTGTAAGACACAGACAACATACACATAGAATGTTATATGTATGCATGGAGATAAGAATATAAATATCATAATATAAAATATTGTTTAGTTCGTATTATATGTACCTTATGTTTAACCAAGGGACTCTTGTTCTCCAATCGTTTGAAGACATATTCAACCATTTCATGAACGATATCATGTGAGGAAGCCTTAAGAACCGAGCTGATCTCGTCCAGTTTGTACACTGGCGCTACTTTATCATCATCGGTCGTAACTCCATCGATCAACCTAGTCCTCCTGTATGCCTCTACCGCTTTCCTACTGGATTCCATTCTAATCGCGATTATGCGGACAAACCCACGATTTTACAAAAACCTACAAAATCCACGATTTTGCAGAAATATATCTAAAAAGCCCGTGATCTCGTGATTTCTTGCAATCTATGTAAACACCTTCTAAAACCTGTGATTTCTATACGAATACGCAAATCTATCTACAAAAACCTGTGATTTCTTCACAAAATCTGCAATTTCTCACAGAAGCTGCAATTTCTTACAGAGAAGTGGCTGTATGATCAGAAGCGTCGCTCCTGGCGCAGCGGTCGAGATCCGCCCAGCTCCTGTTGCAAACCCTAAACACCGCCATAGCCAGATCACATGCTCATTACAAACACGTCATCTTTAATTTCGTACAGAATATACCTTATAAAGGTTAATGATAAATTATGTTAATAATTTGTTATTTAAGTTAACAAGCTCCACATATTGTATATCTAATTTGAATATATATATCAATGTATATGTATCTTACCTTGAAATTAAAATATTTTGGTTTCATATAGTTTCTTAAAGAAGATTTATATACATATACTATACTTGAAACAATAATTAAAATGAACACACAGAACACGTGGTAAATACAATTTAAAACATCCAATTAAAGCATGTTTTTAGCATATTTTAATATTCTTAGTACATTTAAATCATTAATATTATTATTTTTATATAAAGTTTAAGAATAAATTTATGGCAATATTCTTAAAATATATTGTATCACGGGTATGACTTTAAACATATAAATGATTATTAAAAAATATATAATTTACAATTACCGTTGTTAAATTTGCCATTAATTAAATTTATCCTTGACAGTATTTATTATGTTTTTTAAAATAATTAAATACATTATTTTAATATTATAACATACGTATACAATCTGCACCGTCAGATAGGGTCAAAATGTATGTGTGTATATATATATCAGGAAATCAAAAAGCGATGTACCAAATTTACATTATAAACATACATGGCTTATGTGTGTGTGTGTGTGTGTGCGTGCGTGCTAAGGAAGTTAAATTATATAGGTTTATATAAAGTTTATAAAATTTATGATAATTATAGAATAAATTCTTCATATATATAAATTTATATGAGTTTGTTGAAATATGAATTTATACTATAATTATCTATGAGTGTTTTTAAAATAATAAATAACGTTTATAATAAGACAATTATTCAAATAATTAATAAACTAGTGTAAGAGTACAACACAGAATTGTATAAGCCGTAGATTCTAAAAAATCTTAGTCATGGATTATAACATTGTATATATACACCACCTCATTTAAGAATATTAAGAAGTACATAATCATACACACACACACACACACGCACACGCACACACACACACACATGCTAAATACGACAATGGAATGTAGTATAACACACACACACACACGTGCATCAAAAATTATGCGTTTTTAAACCTGTACCCGCACGCTTTGCGGAAACTGTATTATACACCCTGGACCGTATACCAGTACCCTGTACACCCCAGCGAGCTTTTTACATTCCCATTTGAGCCCTTTCCCATCTTTTTATTTTAGATCCCAAAGAATCTACATGAGGAATATTCAAAGAATTTAGTTCAGGAATATTCCGAGTTCTGAATGCTTCTGCAGCAATCTGAAATTCTGATCTCGTTGTACCATTAAATCTGCTTGTTGTCGACGAATCTACACATACACGTAGTACATCAGCTTAATACGTGTGTGCGTGCGTATGCATAATATATATATATATATATAATACATATTTAAACAGAATACGAATATATACATAATCTCTGTAGATGCGCGTTAGTATAAATAGAGATATATAATGCATTATATGTATATTATAATTATATATATATATATATATATATATATATAATATACATACATACATACATACACACACACACACACACACATACATAGTCCCTTTGCAGATGAATCCACTCCATTATGGCTTAACTTCGAGCTTTCCTCTTCATTGTTCGACCCACGTATCCTATGCTCTGTTGCATTATTCCTTCATTTTGAAAAACCCGTTAAGCACACACAACACATTCACACGCACATGTATATGTATATTGCTCTCTCTCTCTCTCTCTCTCACACACACACACACACACACATGCACATGTATATGTACATCTCTCTCTCTCTCTCTCTCTCTCTCTCTCTCTCTCTCTCTCTCTCACACACACACACACACACACACACACATGCAATGGACTGCCCATGGAAGATGCTCCGCCAGATCCTGAGGATATTCCTCGTCATCAGAGCTCTCATTTGGTGAGCAATATATTCTCTTCGAGCATTCCTCATTTGGTGAATAGTATATTTTCTTAGAAGACTCCAGCACCATCTTCTATATGTACGAGCTTAACATACCCATAGATACATGTATATACATGCATATATACATACATTTACCTACACATATACGTATATAAATGCATACACAATGATAAATACATGTATATATCCGTAGGCCACATGTATGAATATTATACGTACATCACATACTTGCATGTAAGTGGTATGTGCATGTAAATACATAATATATAAACACGTCTAGACAATTATATACTTACAGTTTCTGGCATTTTTTGTAAGGATTTTTGATCTGGGGAAGCGGGAATATCCTTTGTAAGGTCTATAGAGTGAAGATCATCTTCAGGTTCTTCATTTTTACGAAGAGATATATCTGAGTTGGGTTTAGATCGCTCTCTAATAAAAATAACACACATTAACACACACACAAACACACACGTTCATATACAATAATAGTGAATAATACCAAGTATTAATTTTATATACATACATTTTGAATAGTACACGCACATGAATATGTTGTGTTATCATCCATTCCAACTATTCTAATATGATAATTTATCCCTTAAATGATAGATATGATTTCTATACATACACACTTAAGTATGAGCATATATATTATGCAGCTGAGACAGTGTTAACGTCACATGACATATTATATACATTGAGCGAACATATAGAATAAGAATATCGTATAAGAACACACACACACACACACACACACAGTATGTGTGCACATGTTATATATATGTATGTGAAGGTATGTTAATTATATACCTTAGAATCACAGTATCAACAGCAGCCCTTAAGGTTTCTGCTTCACCAATATCCTTACGTTGGCTGGCATAATCTCCATCGTCCATCACTCTCCTTCTAAACTTCAGAAAATCCTCAAGTTTCCCCTTAAGTTCCTCTAATTTCTCCATTTTCGTGTTTAGTTCATCCCTATAAATAGTTATCAACACGTGTATACGTGTATATGTACTGTGTCTATTGTGTATACGTAATGTCGTCTCATAAATGTGTGTGCATGTAGCGTACCTATTGTGCATGTTTGATATGTATATATGTCAATGTTTATACATGGTGGGTGTGCGTGTGTGAATACATGCGAACACACGTGTGTTTGTGGTGTGGAAGGAGAATGTGTCTATATGTATATAAACACATATTAGTGTATATCACGTAGTGGATATAGTACATTGATGCATTGTTGTCTCTATGTGAACACATCATGCATCCATACATGCACACATGTGTGTATGCAATGCGTATGGATGGAAGGAGAATATACTTGGCCTCAGCGAGTTTCATATGTACTCGTTCCTCACGCCATACTTCGGCAGTTTTGTAACATTTTACGTTCTTCTTCTACTTCCTGCTTTATTCTCTCAGACTCCCTCTTTAATTGCTCCACTTCAGCCTTATCCTCCCAATTTCTGCAATATATATATATATATATATATATATATATATATATATATTATATGTGTGTGTGTGTGTTACGATGTATGAAGCACATAGTTACTTTTCACACGCATAGGCATGCATAGTACTGTTTAAGCTATATGGGTGATGTAGCCCTACGGCGTTGCTATGTGTGTTTTTTGTATTATAATTCCATAGGAAGCCTTTTGAGTTATATAATACTTCTGTGTTCTTTCATGCGCCCACTTTAAATTAGTAATGTATGTCTCTGAGTGTATAATAATTATATATATGTATATTTGCATGTTGCCAAATAAGTATGTGGTAATATAAAGTCATATACAGTGTGGAATATATACAAACATACATGTTTAATAGGTCAATCAATCATAATATGGAGATGTGGTTATTGACTATTTAATTATGTACAGGGGGGTTTAATATAGGGGGTATGGACGGGTTTGATTTTTTCTGGAAATCCATACGCCGCAACTTCAACTAACCAGAAAATGGAGGAGAAAACGAAAACTTTCGACTTTATATCGGTAATATAGATAGATAGATATATAGATATATATGTGCGTGTGTGTGTGTGTGTGTGTGTGTGTGTGTGTGTGTGTGTGTTGATTTGGCAGGACCATGTGGCGGCTGCAAGGACTGTGAAGAAATAAGTTTGGTGAGTTGAATTTTGTTTGCTATTTGTATGCAAGAATAAGTGAGCATTACTTATGTATTTTATTATGGCATATGAGGAAATTCCATACAATAAACACTATGCACTTATTATTATTAATATTACATATGTATGTAAACAATTTATAATATCTACGTCTATGAGTATTAATTATAATAATCAGATTAAGTAACATTTAGTTTTTCACCAATTAATCGCCATTGGATTATTTTAGCAGATTATGTGTTCTTGTTCAACATACCAGTCAATAATACCGGTCAATGCATTAATATTGTCAACCCATTATAATGTATTTAATTATATACAGGTATTAGTATAATTATTAAATAGAGTTAATTAAACTAAAAACAATTTACATATTTAAAATTATTACAGATATCATGAATTATACATATATGTGTATGTATGCGAGCTTTAGAATGCATTATATTTTATAATATAGAGACTGAGTAAGTTTGTTTATTGTTGATACGTAAATTAGATTATGCCATTACTTTCCACTTATTATCATAATGCATAATGTCAAACTCAATTTTCTTAAAATAAAATATAAAATCATCGAATTAAACATAATAAGTATGATATATGTAAAACTTAATATTTAGATTATTGTTAATATATTAAGTGTTATAGAAACTAAATCTAAAATGAAAATTAATTTAAACCATTAAAAAATTGTGAGTATATTATAATTATCATTATGTTGCTTTTAAATAGTATTATAGAATATTTTTATTATATATTTAATAATTAAATATTTATAAAAGTAATATTATCTCATTTTTTAACATATTCATACTTCAGTGGTAAACATATCTTTCATTCTAAGTAACACTTATCTTCACACATAATGAAATATATTAATATAAATCACATTGTAGGAATAATTAAATATTTCAACACAATAAAAAGTGTTTTAAATTCATTTAAAATGTTTAAAAAGAAAGTTAAGTTCCTCAAATGCAGTTTGTAGTTGTTTTAATGACATACAAAAGCTTCTAAATTGTATTGTTTTAATTAACTACATTATTTGCTAACATATTTTAAAAAGAAATGAAAGCACATTAATTTATAATTATTAAAAATGTTAAAAACTCATTTATATATAAATGTTTGCAACATTATTCTAATTTGATTGAGTGATTTTTATCTATTATAGTATTCAATTTTCTTTAAAAAATGATGTTTAACTTTAACTCAAGTGGTTATGCTACAATTATTTTCAATTTAAAATTTTAATTAAATCTATATTATATACAGTATAAATTTAAATAGAACACATGAACACCTAATTCTCAATCTTGTATACAAAGTTAAAATACATTTTAAACATATTTTAAATCATTTCAAAAATAATGTTTTTCACAAAATCAATCCCTAAAAAAACTTAAAGTTATAAATCTAATTAATATATTTATTAAAAAATGCAACCTTGCTTTTGTTTTAATTAAATTTAAGCTAAAGCAATTAAAACCGTCTTGTTCCTGGTTGCTTACGGAATTGTTTTTAAGATGTTCCACCCTATATCCTATCCTACCGGCCCCGCGCCTTTGCATTATACAACAATGCTGACAAAATTAATAAAACTTTTCTTTTACAAGTGTGCAATTAAAATTTAAAATGGTTTCCTATAAAACTTAATAATATCTTGTTATGATAAGTACATTATACATATATAAACATTGCGTACTTACATATATTGTTTCACCACTATAGTGAGTCAAACTACAGATAAATTTTGCAATTCATACCTTATGTATACGTGAGAACTTGCGATTTGTGTATGTCTTTGTAAACAATTTACATAATTAAGATGACATAAGAGTATTTCACATTTGAACCTGTTTTGAAACTAAACAACGATTATTCCAAACGCCTGCAACCAAGTTTAAAACCGTGTGTATTAGTCTTGCACGCGGCATTCGGGCTGGATATGCTGCACTTATCCGTTACCCAGCATGGGCACCATGACTGGTAACCGGAGGTTAAAAGAAACTAAAAACCAAAGAGAGCTATATATGAACTGCTATCATAACAAGAACAAGTGCTTTGCCCTAAGGATGGTTGAGTTTATGGAGATGGAACTCGGCGCTTTCTTCTAGGACGATGTTCACTTTGGAGTAGACTTTAAAGTCTTCTGAATCAACATGAAGCTCTTGTTCGATCTTCCATTTGTCCGATCCATCTCCCTTTGAGGACCAGAACTGCAATCCTCCAGTAAGTTCCCTCTGCAGCAACGTTGACGCGCATCTTTCCTTGTTGTTTAGGTTGCAGCTCGAGCCTCACACAACCAAACACATCTCGATCCTTGTTTCTTAGTACAATGAACCTCTCAGTGCAATTAGTAATGGACACTTCCTTTGCACCTGAATTACAAGCAGCAAGACATGAATCTTATCAAATATAGAAGATGGAAAACAAGTGTAAATATGCCGTGTTCACCGGTCCGAATGGAATGGTGAGCAATGAAATGCTGCTGGATCGTCATTAAGCATGTCATACGCAGCTTGTTAGCCTAGAGCGGACATTGAAAAAGAAGGATTGGATTTCTTCCTTAGTCGACTTAGATACCCAAAAGAATTTGAGGAAAGCCCTTCTTTATATGAACACCTGCGATTCCCTTGGTACATACCCTGCCGAAAACTCAATGGCATCGGCCTGTCGTCCTGCCGCACAATCTATACATCGGCCTCCGTCCCGGTTCCCCTGCCGCACAACCCATGCACCGCTCCGCTGCCTTGGCGGCTGATGGGGCCAGGAAGACTGTCACGCGGGTGGTGTTACAGATGATTACAAGATCGTTTTCCCAATACGTCTGTATAAATACAAGAATATACGGTCGTTTTCAAAGACATTTTTTCAGCCACTTCTCCACTCCACGCGTCTCGCGTTCAAAATTCGGAGTTACATCATTCACGTTGTAATAGGGTTCTTATCGGTCCCAGGTCGGACTAACCACATTTATATATATTTAACTAAATGTGGACCATAGAAAATTATTTATGATCTATTAACTTTAATAGTAAATAATAATTTAATTGAAGGCTCTATGGAATTTCCTTTATATTTATTATTTATGTGTGTGTGTGTTTGAGCTAGGCAGCTTGGTTTATTATAGGGATCTAGAGTTTCTTTTATAGTTGATTATACAGATGTTTACCTCTCATAAAATATCAAAGAACTGGAGGTTAGGTGTTGACTATTTAAAATGTTTATTTCTAATATACACGTATAAATAATATATTACACATGTTATGTATATTATCAGTACTACTCTCAAATTACTTAAGAAGATAATATTTTATATTAAATTAATTTTAATTGTAATTATTATATTAGAATATTAATATGTGATTCTGTTCAAATTTTACATTCTAGATTTTGACTATTACCACTGGCAAACTTAAATAGTATTATACTAACTTGTAATTCAAGCTTAAACATTATATAGCCTTGAAATTTTCATAATTATGAATCTTCATGCATTCGTGACAAAAATTCTTTCATCATGTTTGTCATAAAAAATAAACTTAAATGTGTTCCTCTTGATTTTTTTAAAAATATAACATTGACATCTTACAAAGGGAGGGCGGCGTATTTAAATCTACTTAAATACGAAGTCCTTATATAGTATGTCACGCGACGCCTATATGGACATATATATGTTACAAATGTGTATTAAAAGTTATGTGTACTACAGATTATATAATTTTTATGAGTTTATAATACGAGTCGAATGATTTAGATTTACCCTACATCAATTAATATATTCTAATTATATAAATCATATTTCATCTGCAATTTTAAATTTAGAAAAAATTATATTATTTATTTATAAATAATATACTATATGATTTATATAGTATATTACTTTTAATATATATCAATATACATAATTTTAAAATAAATACATTATTAATTTTAAAAATAAAATTAAAATGTAAACTTTTATAGTTCCTTACCATGTTTTTGTATGTAATAAAAACCAGGCACATTTATTTTTGTCCCTTCGGACAGGACAAGGCACAGGGTGATCTGGGCATCCTGTAACACATTGGCCAGCGGCGCAAAATTGTCTGATTATAATTCAGATAATAATCGTGGGGACACATTGGAGGCGCGGAAGTCCGCATCCGAAACACATCTGCAAACGTCTGCAGATTTGTCGGGACGTATCCGGGTGTTTAACTGTTTTTATTATTATTATTATTATTATTATTATTATTATTAAAATTAGAATCCCCATTCAGCATTTGTCATTTTTCTTTCAATTGTCGGCAACCCTACAAAAATTAAGTTAAAATTAATTTTTAAATATTTTTTTTAATTTAAGCTTATTTAGGACAGACATGTTTTGTAGACGGTTCGCATGCCATAAAAACTATATAAACTTATGTCTCAAAATAAATAAAATTTAAATATATACAGGAATGTATTAAAATTATCTATTACTTTCCTCTTAATCTCATATTGTTCAATTTATTTTTTAAAATAATATAAATAATAAAATATACTGTAAATATTTATTATTTTGCTCATTATTTTCAGTATATTGTAATTGTGATTATTTCGCTTTTAATAGCATAATACTATTTAATACATATTTAAGATAATTACAAATAATATTCAAGTGTTTATGAAAGTTTACCTTTAGAATTTTAAGATATATATTAATTGACTTAAAATGGTTTAGATTAGTATGATAATTAAAAAAATAAATATTATAATAATGTTTTATGTTTAAGTTGAAGGGTAGACAGTACATATTAATATTTAATTAAATGGATTACCTTTTAATTTGATATTAGATTTTGTTTGAAATATTAAACCTTAACCATGTGTTTATTTAAATTTGTCTTATACGAGAGTAAATGTTTTATCATTTAAAATTATTAACATAAATTAACTCTCTCTCTCTCTCTCTCTCTCTCTCTCTCTCTATATATATATATATATATCAATATTTTCAAGCATAAAATGTCTTATACGAAAGAAACTAAGATATATTGTATTTTATATTTTGCATGTGTCATTGAATAACATATAAACTGTATCACATAATGATGTCTGGAAATAACAATATTATAGAGTTGTTTACTTATCTGCAGACTCATCTATACATACTGTCCTTGTTACAATATTTGTACTTACAGTTGAGTCAAACTACAGAGCAAGCATACTTTATATACACGTGAGAACGTAAGCTTTGTGTATATGTCTTCACAAAACAACTATATACATATTTAAGATTATATAAAATGATTTTACATTTGAACTTGTTTTGTGGAGTTTTTTTTGTTCCATAAACAAGTTTAACACCGTATGTTTTAGTGGGTATCATACTGAGGTTAAAAAAAAATACAGAAAAATGAAACCAAAAACCAAGGAGAAATATATACGACCGGATAAGAGGAACAAGTGCTTTGCCCTAAGTATGGTCTACGAGGGAGCAAACTAGAGTTTTTCGAGACAGAACTTGGTGCGTTCTCTTAGGACAATGTTTACCTTGGAGTAGACTTTAAAGTCTTCCGAATCAACATGCAACTCTTGTTCGATCGACCATTTGTCAGAGCCATCTCCCTTGAGCACCAGAACTGCAATCCTCCAGTAAGTTGCCTCTGCAGCAACGTCGACAAACATCTTTCCTTGTTGTTTAGGTTGCAGCTCCAGCCTCACAGAACCAAACACATCTCGATCTTTGTGTCTCAGTACGATGAACCTCTCAGTGCAATTACTAATGGACACTTCCTTTGCACCTGAATTATTACGAACACATGCGAACAAGCAACAAGACATGATTCCTATCAAATATAGAAGATGGAAACAAGTGGGTTAAAAAACAACTGGGTAAATATGTAAATACTCTGTGTCACCGGTACAAACGGACTGGTGAGCTGATGATTGCTGCTGAATCAATGCTGTAGCAACTTTCTCAGATATGCATGCCGTGGTACTTCATCATCATGCATGCCATACGCAACTTGACGACGACGACGACGATTTCTGCATAAGCGCGGCTTGTTGTCGGAGGCTTTTTAAAGAACTACTATAATGTTTTGCTGTCGGAGGTGCTTCATCATCATGCATGCCAAAAAAAATCGGAGAAACGGATTCTTAATACCCCAAAGGTTGAGGATTCTGCCTCACCCAAACCTCAATGGCCTCGGCCTCCTCTTCTGCAGAATCTGCCGCGCCCCTCTGCGTTGGCATATTCCGGCGGCGGATGAAGGTGGTGGGCCAGGGCTGGTGTTTTTCTCTTCGCCCTGGCGGTTGTGACCAATGTGCATCTCACTACAGGGGTTATGCAGGATCGTTTCCACAATACATGTACATGGTACAAGGATTTTTCAGTCGTCGTCTTCATCTTGGCCACGCGTCTTGAGTTCACATTGTCCACGTCATAATAGGGTATTGGTCCTATATATTTCCTTCAGTAAATGTGTCTTCTCAAACCGGAGTGACTATCAAAATAAGAATTATGACATTTCCACCCTTTCTTTAAAATTTTCCCCTTATACTTATTGTTTATATTTGTAAATCCTGTTACACTTATTAGCACATTTGACTAAAAATGTGTGTGTTTGAGCGCGTGGATCTCGGCTTTCGTAGGTAGCTCTATTATTTATTATAATCTAATATCTACATTGGTTTATTATAATGATCTAGATTCATGAGTGCTAAATGGTTTTTTTTTAATTTATTAAAATAAGTTTTACCATAAAAATTTTAAATCTTATATTCGATTCTTATGAGTTATAAATTATAATAAATCTAATTATCCATATTTATTAAAACAGATAAAAAAAATACAATCTTGCTTTTATTTTGATTGAGTTTATGAGAGTAGAAACTCAATTCTGGTGGTGATAAGGATTCAGTTTCTCCAATATTTGTGTTTTTCACACAGTTATTTAAACTTAAATATTCTTTTACTAGTTTGCAATTAAAAATAAAAATAATTTCCTTAACTAACTTAATGTATATACTATCTTATTATGAGAAGTAGATTTGTGTTCTATGAGAGAAATCTTACAATCCATATGTGAGACTTATATATGATTTGTGTTAAAACAATTATATACATGGACTTGCTTTGTGGATTTTTTTGTTCTATAAATTATATTTATTATCCCATAAGATTGTTATATTGTACACCCGCAACCAGGTTTAAAACCATGGGGCACTTCAAAAGAAACAAAAAAATGAAATTAAAAAATTGAAACAAAAACCAAAAGAGAAATATATGTGAACTGATAATCTAACGGAAGGGCACATCGGTTAACAAAAATAAGAAAGAATCAATTTATAAGAATGAAACATATCTAAATAAGGAAAAAATTATATTTAAAAAAATAAAGAAGATTTATAAAAAAGACACAAATCCGACCGTTCTATTACAGTAGCCACTATATGAAAACTCAAAATATAAAAAATGAATATTTTATATTAGTTCAAAAATTTAACTTATATATAAAAGCGAATGGTTCAGATTAAAACTAATCTAATCACTATTAAAATTCTATTATGCTAATAATAATAGTATATGACATTGTAATATACACCTGGATCTTATAGTACATTTAAATTATTAATATTAATAAAGTTTAAGAATAAATTTAAGGCAATATTCTTAAAATATGAGTATTACTTTAAACATATAAATAATATAATTATATATATATATATATATATATATATATATATATTATATATATATATATTACAATTACCGTTGTTAAATTTAAGCCAAAATAAAATCTAAGCCATTATGAAATTATCCTTAACATACTATATTCAAAAACTGACTATGCCAGTTGCATGTGAAACAATTAATTCAAGTATTTATTATGTTTTTTTTAAATAATTAAATACATTAGAGTTTTTTTTGATATTATAACATACGTATACAATCTGCGCCGTCGGATCGGGTCAAAATGTATGTGTATATATATATATCAAGAAATCAAAAAGAGATGTACCAAATTTACATTATAAACATACATGGCTTGTGTGTGTGTGTGTGTGCACGTGCGCGTGCGTGCTAAGGAAGTTGTTTTGGATATCAAGAATCAATTTAATAAGTTTGTTGAAAGTTTCATAAATTATATAGATTTATATAAAGTTATGATAATTATAGAATAAATTCTTCTTATATATAAATTTATATGAGTTTGTTGAAATATGATTTTATACTATAATTATCTATGAGTGTTTTTTAAATAATAAATAACGTTTATAATAAGATAATTATTCAAATAATTAATAAACTAGTGTAAGAGTACAACACAGAATTGTATAAGCCGTCGATTCTACAAAATCTTAGTCATGGATTATAACATTGATATTATTTATACGCACAAACGTATATATACACCACCTCTTAAGAAAATTATATGCATTTAAGAAGATTAAGAAGTACATACTCATACACACACACACACACACACAAATGCTCCCGGTGACGACTTTATGAACCCACACACATGCTAAATACAACAATGGAACATATATTAATGTGGTAAATACGACAATGGAACATATATTAATGTGGTAAATACGACAATGGAACATATATTAATGTGGTATAACACACACACACACAACATATGCTATATACGAGAATGGAAACATATATATAATGTAGTATAACACACACACACACACGTACATCAAAAATTATGCGTTTTTAAACCTGTACCCGCACGCTTTGCGGAAACTGTATTATACACCCTGGACCGTATACCAGTACCTCTACCAACCTCTGTCCACCCCAGCGAGCTCTTTACATTCCCATTTGAGCCCTTTCCCATCTTTTTAGATCCCAAAGAATCTACATGAGGAATATTCAAAGAATTTAGTTCAGGAATATTCCGCGTTCTGAATGCTTCTGCAGCAATCTGAAATTCTGATCTCGTTGTACCATTAAATCTGCTCGAATCTACACATACACGTAGTACATCAGCGAATACGTGTGTGAGCGTGCGTATGCATAATATATATATTATATATTATATATATATATATATATATATAGAATACATAGTTAAACAGAATACGAATATATACATAATCTCTGTAGATGCGCGTTGTATTATAATTCCATAGGAAGCCTTTTGAGTTATATAATGCTTCTGTGTTCTTTCATGCGCCCACTTTAAATTAGTAATGTATGTCTCTGAGTGTATAATAATTATATATATGTATATTTGCATGTTGCCAAATGAATATGTGGTAATATAAAGTCATATACAGTGTGGAATATATACAAACATACATGTTTTAATAGGTCAATCAATCACACATATGCACTTAATATGGAGATGTGCTTATTGACTATTTAATTATGTACAGGGGGATTTAATACAGGGGGTATGGACCGGTTTTGATTTTTCTGGAAATCCATACGCCACAACTTCAACTAACCAGAAAATGGAGGAGAAAACGAAAGCTTTCGACTTTATATCGGTAATATATACAGCCAATGTAGGGAATTCTTTTAGAGTGCGGGCCTCGTCCCAACCATGATAAGGAACAATTACTTAAAAATGATTAGGTATATATCATCTCCTGATCACCAGAAAAAGATTGAGGTCGAACCTTCGGATTCGTGGCCTTTAAAGAAAATGAAGGAGTATTAAAAATAGATTCCAGCAGGAGGCTCATGCGAAAAAGAAGGGAGGGACTCTTAACAAAGCACTTTAATAACTTAGTTTGTGCATCAATAATAGTTATAATAATATTAAAAACTGTTTTCACATTTATTATCATGAAAACAAGAAAGGAAGAGGCAAAAGAAAAGGAATACCCAACTTCTCCATCACAGACAGATATGTACAAAATGCACATCAATTTACAATTATTAAAAATGTTAAAAACTCATTTATATATAAATGTTTGCAACATTATTCTAGTTTGCTTGAGCCTTATCACAAATGAGTTTTCTCTATTATATTATTTAATTTTCTTAAAAAAATGATGTTGGACTTTAACTCAAGTGGTTATGGTACAATTATTTTCAATTTTCAATTTTAATTTAAATCTACATTATATATAACACATAAACACCTAATTCTCGATCTCGTATATAAAATTAAAATACACTTTAAACACATTTTAAATCATTTCAAAAATAAAGTTTTTCACAAAATCAATCCCACTTTAAAATTTTTTAGTCCACATGTTAACATTCAATATTTCATAAGTTTAATTAGTATATTGATTCAAATTAAATAATTAAAATACACTTTTATTATTAATATATTGATACAAAAAATACACTTTTATTATTAATATATTGATACAAAAAATACACTTTCATCATTAAAAAAAACTTAAGCCCTGCTTGTGTGAGTTATAAATTATAATAAATTTAATTAATATATTTAATAAAAATACACCCTTGCTTTTGTTTTGATTAAATTTAAACAAAAGCAATTAAAACCGTCTTGTTTCTACCTTGGTGCCAATTGGTAACGAAACATTGGATCACTCAATGCCATGCATGTACATATTTGAGAAGGTACCAAACCCATAATATTTATGTTTTGAAGATGTTCCACCCTGTACCGTATCCTACGGGCACGCATCGTTGCACTAGACAACAATGCTGAAAAAATTGATAAAACTTTTCTTTTACAAGTGTGCAATTAACACAGGAAACCCGAAAATGTGATAGATATTCACTTCAGACCCTAATTTCATGGTTAAAGTAAGGGTCCAAAGTGAACACTCACGTAAGTGTTCCAATCCCGTCCTTGCAGATATTCACTTGTGCTAAATAGTCTTGTAGGAAAAAAGGATATTTGTTATACACCTTCGTTTTGATGAATCTTAGTGTTGGGAAATGAATATCCATTTGTGAATGACTTTAAAAAAAAGTGACATTCATTTTTCACTCTGCTGGTCATTCAATTTTTACACACAGCACATATACAAAACCTTTTTTTACAATAATTTCATTATGATATGCTAATATAACAACATAAAAATGAACTACTACTACATCACTGCACTCAACTATAAAACTTCATACAACAAACTTCAATCAATGTCATAGAAGGTGTTGTGACTCTCCTCTTCCCATGCCTTCCTTTGTGCATTTATGCCAGTGACCCAATTTCCTCTCTGTGACCAGTTGGACCTATGAATCTGTACTAGATTAGAACTAATAGTAACCTCTACAAATTGTCTTATAACTTCATCTTTCTTCACATTATGAACTGTTGCAAAGGTGTTGGGTCTAAACTAGTCTAGCTCAACTACAAGCATTTTCACATTTGACACGAGCATGCGCTGGGGTGCTGCATGAGTGCATTGACTATAAGTATAAGATATGCTATCTTGTGATGTTTAGAGCTTACCTAACAAAATGCTTGCCACCTCCTTGATGTCCCGAATGGGTCACTTCCTAAGCATATCCTTCTAGTCCTTGGCAACTACATTAACACAGTAGAAGTGTTTAAAAAGGTAGATGATTTAGAACATATAAATATCTGACCTTATACAACTCCAGGGAGATCTTCTTTAGTACTTATTCCTTCTTGTTGTTGTTACCTTTCTGTTTATTTATTACCTTTGGCTTCACAAAATCTTTTTTGTAACGTAGACCATTCACTAGCCACAACACAGACGCCCCTTCTTCCATTGCATCCTTCAATGTCTCTAAGGATGAACTATGGCTATAATCTAGTTCCACAACCTCACAATTGGGTTCTATACAATCAATGGAAACAGGGACTATTAATTGGTTCTTGACCTTCAAATTAGCCATCACTTTTGCAAGTGCTTCGTCTGGTTCCACTACAATACCCGAGGCTACAATTCCAAGCTCTGAGTTCATGAGGTAAACCTCATCAGCTATATGAAAACCACCCTATTCAAAAGGCATGTGAGTCTGGATAGGATAAACACTTGTAAAACATAACATACATGTAAAGTCTCTAATTCTTTCAAGAGCTTGCTTTTAGACCTGGTTTCTTTGTCTGCTGCATCATCTAGTTAGTCATTTGTTGAATTAAGAGGCAAACTTGGCTTTCTTGACAAGGTTGTTTTGCTAGATGTCTGAGAAGGAAGCTTGGTATGGGTGCCAATAGTGTTTGCCTTCTTCTACATTACACATTTATCATAAGTAATTATTCTGATTATCACTATTCCTTACTTGATAAGCCTTCTTATGGGAAGCTGGAAGAACTTGTATTCCTTTGGTAAGCATGTCATTGGTACTCTGCAAAATTTTACATATTAAATAATTAATTAATGTATGTTAATTTATTTATACCTTTTGATTCCTTAATAGTGACCCTTGTATTCCATGAGGGGTCATTGGTTCTACAAAGCTTTCGCTTGTATTAGCCATGTCTGACGTAGCTGATTTCTGTAATGATATAATATTAAAACGTGCACATGACTAATTCTATCTCACCGTTATCACTTTGTATGGAAAAACACAACAATGGTCTTCTTCCATGTGCCCCACACCTTTGCCCCTTGTCTTCTTTGACACTTGCCTTTCTTTCTCTAATTCATCACCAGTGGTTTGTGTGTTCAATTCAAAATATTCCTATGCCTCTTCTTTACAATCAATGTAGAATCATCATCACTGTCTCCAGCTTCTACAAAGCCCTGGTCATGTTCTGTGCTGGTATTAAGGCATTCAGGTCTCCTACAAGAAAACATGCTCGAATGCAAAAGAATGTATTTTATTAACATGCCTTTTTTATTTAAGGTTAATATATACTTATTATAATAAATAAGCAGAATATATGGTGCATGATACATTGCATATAGACTATAATATATAAATATTATATCTTTTATAAATAAATAACATTTTTATATACATAATAAAGCTTAACTTCATATTATATATATTATATGTAAGTCATTAGTATAATATATAAGTAATTTATATAAGTATATATTTAATATTTAAGTAAAATTTAATATAGCTTATTTATTTGATATTTGTGACCATGTGTGTGTAATAAAGTTGTGTAGAGAGTATTGGTTTTATACTTAATATATTATATATGTATATATGTTCTTGTGTATATACATTGTTGAGTGTCTATGAACTGTACGTACATGTATAAATGTAATATACCAGGATTTATATATGCATAAAATTATACTTACACTATCCAATTACATGATGTATATCCATATTATGTTTAATGTTATGTATGAAATGTTTATATACATACTGTTAGTTCAAAAACTATAGTGTTTTTAAACTTATTACATATATATTTAGTAACACCATTTTGTGAATACACACACGCACACACATATTTATAGACACATATTGTCGTATAACATTGTATAAGACACTCACCCCAACATTAATGGAGCCGATTGCCCTCTCAAGATCCTTGGGTAGTGGCACATGAAGATCATTTTCATGAATCCATATTGTGTCAATGCAAATCTTCATATCACGAATGTTTCCATCTCTACGCTCAAGTAGTACACATGTCCCAAAAGTAACTTCCCCATTTGTTTAGTAGTTGTCACGTCTCTTGCGGGCCTTAAATATCATACTAAGGAACTCCAATGCCTGAATAGTGTACTCCCTGCGTGGCACATGCAAGCAACACTACCTCTGACTTCCCAAATTCATGTTTTCGACCGTCCTCATTCCTGTTAAGACATGCCTATAGATGCCTTTATAAGACTATATACATGTGTATATGTGTATCTATGCATGTGCATTAGCTATACATATATAATACCCATATTATATGTGTGTTCTTGAACATGTGCCTTAGATGACCATGCATGTGAGAAAGGCTATATCCATATACATGTGTATATTAGATATAATATATCATGTATGCATGTAAATATGTGTACATGCATATGTATGTGAGTGTGCATATTAAAGAATTAAAATACATGAAGTCGATTTCTTTGGCCACCTATAATTCGACTGATCTTCGAGCTCACCCAGTCACACTCAGTGGGAACAATATAATTATCAAACTCAAGGAAGCAAGGATCTTGCATTCGAGACATGAAAATACTTATTAACCACTTTCTCTGGTTGCTACATTTAACAACGACTTATTTCAACACTGGGAGGGTTGAAGCCCACTTGAAATACACAATATTGTACATTGGAAAGGTGCGACATGCTTCCTCCTGTATGATCTTTGTATTAAATTTCATTATGTCATGTGCAGTAGTAAAACCATACTCCTACAAGAACAATATTAAAGTTTTTACATTTTAATGGATTTTCAATGTACATAATTTATAAAATGCATATAACATGTGTTTTACATGTTATGTGTAGACAGTTACAACTAGGCATATAGGGATTCCATATATTAAGTATAGTTTATATATATAGTTTACATCTGTATTTAAGAGAGATTGTGGGAAAAATATACTAACCTTAAGTGCAAGTCGTCCATTGAAAGAGCCTGCTCTCTTATTGGATTGAATCATATGACATTGTGCTGAGGTTAGGAGCCTATCACTACATATGTTGCCATACGACAGCACCCCATGCGGCAAAACTACCTCTACCTGCAACAAAGGAGCTGGAACTTGAAAAATATCTACAGTAGTGAGAGGCAAAGAAACACAATTATTTAGGATCTTCCGTGCTCCTCGAATAAATGCCATGTACAACCCCAGTACAACCCCGGCTTCCTTCCACTGAGATTCAATCATCTCAAAGAATGAATATCCCCTAATTTGCTTATCATCAAGTAGTTTTTTAACCTCTGAGTTAGCTCTAAACTCTGTATGCAAGAAGGTGAAGAGTTGATTTGTGTTCCAAGACTCCACTTCTTTCACAGTAGGAATGCACTCTGCCATTGCCAAAAATTTAGGACAAAACAATACCTTGGATAAAGAAGAAGAATAACTCATACACAATGATGAGGCAATATACACCGACATAGATTTACACCTTCTACTTAACACACTATTCACATTAGCTTTGGGGAAAAAAAAGTTTCTATAACTATTTTGACACGTGTTATTAATTATTAGCCATGGTAAATATTATGAGCTCACAATTTCCACCAAAAATTAATATTGTAAAATTTGATAAGTTTGAAAGTGATAATGTACATTAGAATATATGCATAAGAGAGCATATTTCATGGTTTATCCTAGATTATTGAATACACATATACACATGTAATATAGTAGTACGCAGACATGCTACAAGACTTTATTAACCCACAAGTCATAAAATGTATGCAAGGATATTTAAGCTTGTAAGTGGTTGTATTTTCAACATTCGCATATATATATATATACATATGCATACATTCTTAGTGCATTCACTTTCTTTAGTGTATAGATTAGATTTACAAATGTTGATCCAATGGTTTAAAACTTATAGATCCAACGACCACAATAAACTAACATTATATCTCATGTTTGCAAATCCAATGACTTTGAAGTAAGCTTTACTTACATACTTGTATGAATGCCCTACAAGGGCACATGCATATATATAATTTGTTGGTTTGTCACGGTGTCTACGTATGTGATGTATTTAATAAGATTTAGTGTTTTCTGTTTATGTTTACTATCTCGTAAGTTGGTGAGGCAAACAATAGTCAGTCCAAGAAGGTTGACACATGCAGGTGAACCATTTACTTTTGAAGAGGTTCTGTTTTACAAAGCTGATACTTATAATACTTTTGATCCTCATTTCTCAACCTTCGTTTTTAACAAGAAATGAATATCTGTTCTTTACACCTTTGCTTTCAACCTTTATTTCAGACCCTTACCACCATTTCAGGTTTCCTGTGTAAAACTTAAAATGGTTTCTATAAAACTTAATAATATCTTGTTATGATAAGTACATTATACATATATAAACATTGCGTACTTACATATATTGTTTCACCACTATAGTGAGTCAAACTAAAGATAAATTTTGCAATTCATACCTTATGTATACGTGAGAACTTGCGATTTATGTATATGTCTTTGTAAACAATTTACATAATTAAGATGACATAAGAGTATTTCACATTTGAACCTGTTTTGAAACTAAACAATGATTATTCCAAACGCCCGAAACCAAGTTTAAGACCGTGTGTATTAGTCTTGCACGCGGCGTTCGGGCTGGATATGCTGCAATTATCCGTTACCCAAGCATGGGCACCATGACTGGTAACCGGAGGTTAAAAGAAACTAAAAACCAAAGAGAGCTATATATGAACTGCTGAATAAGTGCTTTGCCCTAAGGATGGTTGAGTTTATGGAGATGGAACTTGGCGCTTTCTTCTAGGACGATGTTCACCTTGGAGTAGACTTTAAAGTCTTCCGAATCAACATGACATGAAGCTCTTGTTCCATCGTCCATTTGTCCGATCCATCTCCCTTTGAGGACCAGAACTGCAATCCTCCAGTAAGTTCCCTCTGCAGCAACGTTGACGCGCATCTTTCCTTGTTATTTAGGTTGCAGCTCAAGGCTCACACAACCAAACACATCTCGATCCTTGTTTCTTAGTACGATGAACCTTTCAGTGCAATTACTAATGGACACTTCCTTTGCACCTGAATTACAAGCAGCAAGACATGAATCTTACCAAATATAAAAGATGGAAAACAAGTGTAAATATGCCGTGTTCATAGGTCCGAATGGAATGATGAGCAATGAAATGCTGCTGGATCGTCATTAAGCATGTCATACGCAGCTTGTTAGCCTAGAGCGGACATTGAAAAAGAAGGATTGGATTTCTTCCTTAGTCGACTTAGATACCCAAAAGAATTTGAGGAAAGCCCTTCTTTATATGAACACCTGCGATTCCCTTGGTACATACCCCGCCGAAAACTCAATGGCATCGGCCTGTCGTCCTGCCGCACAATCTATACATCGGCCTCCGTCCCGGTTCCCCTGCCGCACAACCCATGCACCGCTCCGCTGCCTTGGCGGCCAGGAAGACTGTCACGCGGGTGGTGTTACAGATGATTACAAGATCGTTTTCCCAATACGTCTGTATAAATACAAGAATATACGGTCGTTTTCAAAGACATTTTTTTCAGCCACTTCTCCACTCCACGCGTCTCGCATTCAAAATTCGGAGTTACATCATTCACGTTGTAATAGGGTTCTTATCGGTCCCAGGTCGGACTAACCACATTTATATATATATTTAATTAAATGTGGACCATAGAAAATTATTTATGATCTATTAACTTTAATAGTAGATAATAATTTAATTCAAGGCTCTATGGAATTTCCTTTATATTATGTGTGTGTGTGTTTGAGCGCGGGAATCTAGGCAGCTTGGTTTATTATAGGGATCTAGAGTTTCTTTTATAGTTGATTATACAGATGTTTACCTCTCATAAAATAATAAAGAACTGGAGGTTAGGTGTTGACTATTTAAAATGTTTATCTCTAATATACACGTATAAATAATATATTACACATGTTATGTATATTATCAATACTACTCTCAAATTACTTAAGAAGATAATATTTTTATATTAAATTAATTTTAATTGTAATTATTATATTAGAATATTAGTATGTGATTCTGTTCAAATTTTACATTTTAGATTTTGACTATTACCACTGGCAAACTTAAATAGTATTATACTAACTTGTAATTAAAGCTTAAACATTTATATAGCCTTGAAATTTTCATAATAATAAATTTCATGCATTCGTGACAAAAATTCTTTCATCATGTTTGTCATAAAAAATAAACTTAAATTGTTCCTCTTGATTATAACATTGACATCTTACAAAGGGAGGGCAACAAAAATTGGCGTATTTAAATATAGTTAAATACGAAGTCCTTATATAGTATGTCATGCGACGCCTATATGGACATATATATGTTACAAAAAGTTATGTGTACTACATATTATATAATTTTTATGAGTTTATAATACGAGTTAAATAATCCTTAATGTTTTAGATCTACCCTACATCAATTAATATATTCTAATTATATAAATCATATCTTATCTGCAATTTTACATTTAAAAAAATTTATTTTTACATTATATTTATAAATAATATATTATATGGTTTTTGTTTATGTTTCAAAGTCTATATAGTATACTACATTTAATATATATCAATATACATAATTTTAAAATAAATACATTATTAATTTTCAAAATAAAATTAAAATATAAACTTTTACAGTGGGATTTTTCCTTACCATGGTTATGTATGTAATAAAAACCAGGCACATTTATTCTTGTCCCTCCGGGCAGGACAAGGCACAGGGTGATCTGGGCATCCTGTGACACATTGGCCAGCGGCGCAAAATTGTCTGATTATAATTCAGATAATAATCATGGGGACACATTGGAGGCGCGGAAGTCCGCATCCGAAACACATCTGCAAACGTCTGCAGATTTGTCCGGACGTATCCGGGTGTTTAACTGTTTATTTATTTATTATTATTGTTATTATTAAAACTAGAATGCAAACGTGTCCCCATTCAGCATTTGTCATTTTTCTTTCAATTGTCGGAACCTTACAAAAATTAAGTTAAAATTATTTTTTAATATTTTTTTTAATTTAAGCTTATTTAGGACAGACACGTTTGTAGACGGTTCGCATGCCATGAAAACTATATAAACTTATGTCTCAAAATAAATAAAATTTAAAATATATACAGGAATGTATTATAATTATCTATTACTTTCCTCTTAATCTCATATTGTTCAATTTTTAAAATATATATATATAAATACTGTAAATATTTATTATTTTTCTCATTATTTTTCAGTATATTATAATTATAATTATTTTGCTTTTAATAGCATAATACTATTTAATACATATTTAAGATAATTACAAATAAATTCAAGTGTTTATGAAAGTTTAGCTTTAGAATTTTAAGATATATGTTAATTGACTTAAAATGGTTTAGATTAGTATGATAATTAAAAAAATAAAATATTATAATAATGTCTTATGTTTAAGTTGAAGGGTAGACAGTACATATTAATATTTTAATTAAATGGAATTACCTTTTAGTTTGATATTAGATTTTGTTTGAAATATTAAACTTTAACCATGCGTTTATTTAAATTTGTCTTATACGAGAGTAAATGTTTTATCATTTAAAATTATTAACATAAACTAACTCTCTCTCTCTCTCTCTCTCTCTCTATATATATATATATTATATTATATGCATAAAATGTCTTTATACAAAAGAAACTAAGATATATTGTATTTTATATTTTGCATGTGTCATTGAATAACATATAAACTGTATCACATATGTTATAGAAATGATGTCTGGAAATAACAATATGTTGAAAGCTAGAATCATTCTGTAAAGCCTGCGTTAATAAGAATAACATGTATAATATCAAAATATAATGTATATATAATATGATTATATATACATAATGAGATTCTCTCTGTCCATATATATAGAAATATATATTCTGCGCTTCTCCGCCGGGCTTTAGTTAATTCATAAATCTTTTTCTATGGTCACTCCGGTCTGTGTTACTTAAAAGGGAAATATATATGTAAATGTTTACTATTCTATAGATTATAATGTAGTTGATAAATTATAATAAATTTAATTAACATATTTATTAAAACAGATACAAAATACATTCTTGATTGAATTTCTTCGAGAGCAATTGAAATCATCTTGTTTCTACCTTGGTGCCAATTTGTAATGAGTATAGAGTTGCTTACTTATCTGCAGACTCATCTATATAAATTGCTTTTGAAGATGTTTCAGCTTATATCGTATCCTACACACTCGCTCCCCACGACTTTGCACTATACGACGAAACTTTTACTACTCTACATCACACAGCTATTTAAATTTAAATATTATTTTACTAACTTGTAATTAAAAATTAAAATTGTTTCCTACAAAACTTGATACTAGTAGTTAACTTAATCTTATTACATTAAGTACATTATATACGCGTACATACTGTCCTTGTTACAATATTTGTGATGCTTTATACTTACAGTGAGTCAAACTGCAATCATACTTTATGTATATGTGAGGACGTAAGATTTGTGTATATGTCTTCACAAAACAATATACATATTTAAAGATTATATAAAATGATTTTACATTTGAACTTGTTTTGTGGAGTTTTTTTGTTCCATAAACAAGTTTAACACCATACGTTTTAGTGGGCATCATCCTGAGGTTAAAAAAAAAATAGAAAAATGAAACCAAAAACCAAAGAGAAATATATACGAACGGATAAGAGGAACAAGTGCTTTGCCCTAAGGATGGTTTACGAGCGAGCAAACTAGAGTTTTTCGAGACAGAACTTGGCACGTTCTCTTAGGACAATGTTTACCTTGGAGTAGACTTTAAAGTCTTCCGAATCAACATGCAGCTCTTGTTCGATCGACCATTTGTTAGAGCCATCTCCCTTGAGCACCAGAACTGCAATCCTCCAGTAAGTTGCCTCTGCAGCAACGTCAACACGCATCTTTCCTTGTTGTTTAGGTTGCAGCTCCAGCCTCACAGAACCAAACACATCCCGATCTTTGTTTCTCAGTACGATGAACCTCTCAGTGCAATTAGTAATGGACACTTCCTTTGCACCTGGATTATTACGAACACATGCGAACAAGCAGCAAGACATGATTCCTATCAAATGTAGAAGATGGAAAACAAGTGGGTTAAAAAAACAACTGGGTAAATATGTAAATACTGTGGGGAGTTATTCTATGTTCACCGGTACAAACGGAATGGTGAGCTGATGATTGCTGCTGAAATGCTGTAGCAGCTTTCTCAGATATGCATGCCATATTCTATGTTCACCGGTACAAACGGAATGGTGAGCTGATGATTGCTGCTGAATCAATGCTGTAGCAGCTTTCTCAGATATGCATGCCATATGCAGCTTGTTAAACCGATGATGATGATGATGATGATTTCTTCATAAGCGCAGCTTGTTGTCGGAGGCTTTTTAAAGAACTACTATAATTTTGCTGTCGGAGGTGCTTCATCATCATGCATGCCATACGCAGCTTGTTAGCCTAGAGCGGACATTGAACAAAAAAAATAAAATCGGATAAATGGGTTCTTAATACCCAAAGATTGGGGAGACTGCGATTACTTTATACCCGCCAAAACCTCAATGGCCTCGGCCTGTCTTACCGGCTCCCCTGCTTCACAATCCATACATCGGCCTGCCGCGTCCCGCTGCGTTGGCGCATTCCGGATGAAGGTGGTGGGCCATGCAGGGCTGGTGTTTTTGTCTTCGCCCTGGCGGTTGTGACCAATGTGCATCTCACTACAGGGGTTATGCACACGCTATATGGCTGATGTAGCCCTACGGCATTGTTATGTGTGTTTTTGTATTATAATTCCATAGGAAGCCTCTTGAGTTATATAATGCTTCTGTGTTCTTTCATGGGCCCACTTTAAATTTGTATTTGCTTACGGAATTAGTAATGTATGTCTCTGAGTGTATAATAATTATGTATATGTATATTTGCATGTTGCCAAATGAGTATGTGGTAATATAAAGTCATATACAGTGTGGAATATATACAAACATACATGTTTTAATAGGTCAATCAATCACACATATGCACTTAATATGGAGATGTGCTTATTGACTATTTAATTATGTACAGGGGGGTTTAATACAGGGGGTATGGACGGGTTTGATTTTTCTGGAAATCCATACGCCGCAACGTCAACTAACCAGAAAATGGAGGAGAAAACGAAAGCTTTCGACTTTATATCGGTAATATATATATATATGTGTGTGTGTGTGTGTTTTGATTTGGCAGGACCATGTGGCGGCTGCAAGGACTGTGAAGAAATAAGTTTGGTGAGTTGAATTTTGTTTGCTATTTGTATGCAAGAATAAGTGAGCATTACTTATGTATTTTATTATGGGCATATGAGGAAATTCCATACAATAAACATGACACACTCTATGCACTTATTATTATTAATATTTACATATGTATGTAAACAATTTATAATATCTACGTCTATGAGTATTAATTATAATAATCAGATTAAGTAACATTTAGTTTTTCACCAATTAATCGCCATTGGATTATTTTAGCAGATTATGTTCTTGTTCAACATACCAGTCAATAATACCGGTCAATGCATTAATATTGTCAACCCATTATAATGTATTTAATTATATACAAGGTATTAGTATAATTATTAAATAAAGTTAATTAAATTAAAAACAATTTACATATTTAAAATTATTACAGATATCATGAATTATACATATATGTGTATGTATGCGTGCTTTAGAATGCATTATATTTTATAATATAGAGACTGAGTAAGTTTGTTTATTGTTGATATGTAAATTAGATTATGCCATTACTTTTCACTTATTATCATAATGTTTTATTTGGAACTTTGCATAATGTCAAACTCAATTTTCTTAAAATAAAATATAAAATCATTGAATTAAACATAATAAGTATGATGTATGTAATAACTTAATATTTAGATTATTGTTAATATATTAAGTGTTATAGAAACTAAATCTAAAATGAAAATTAAATTTAAACCATTAAAAAATTGTGAGTATATTATAATTATCATTATGTTGCTTTTAAATAGTATTATAGAATATTTTATTATATATTTAACAATTAAATATTTATAAAAGTAATATTATCTCTTTTTTTTTTAACATATTTATACTTCAGTGGTAGAACATATCTTTCATTCTAAGTAACACTTGTCTTCACACATAATGAAATATATTAATATAAATCACATTGTAGGATTAAATATTTCAACACAAAAATAAACAAAGTGTTTTATATTCATTTAAAATGTTTAAAAAGAAAGTTAAATTCCTCAAATGGGGTTTGTAATTGTTTTAATGACATACAAAAGTTTTTAAATTGTATTTTTTTTAATTAACAACATTATTTGCTAACATATTTTAAAAGAAATGAAGTACATCAATTTACAATTATTAAAAATGTTAAAAACTCATTTATATATAAATGTTTGCAATATTATTCTAATTTTCTAGAGTCACAAGTAATTTTATCTATTATAATATTTAATTTTCTTTAAAAATGATGTTCAACTTTAACTCAAATGGTTATGGTACAATTATTTTAATTTTCAATTTTAATTTTAAATCTACATTATATATAGTATAAAGCTTAAATCATACACATGAAGACCTAATTTTCGATCTTGTATACAAAGTTAAAATACATTTTAAACATATTTTAAATCATTTCAAAAATAATTTTTTTCACAAAATCAATCCCTAAAAAAACTTAAGCCCTACTTGTGAGTTATAAATTATAATAAATCTAATTAATATATTTATTAAAAATGCACCCTTGCTTTTGTTTTGATTAAATTTAAGAGAAAGTAATTAAAACCGTCTTGTTCCTACCTTGGTGCCAATTCCTAACGAGATATTGGATCACTCAACGCCATGCATGTACATCTATACGGGGTTGCTTACGGAATCGCTTTTGAAGATGTTCCACCCTGTATCCTATCCTACGGGCCCCGCGCCTTTGCACTATACAAAAATGCTGACAAAATTGATAAAACTTTTCTTTTATATAAAACTTGATATTATATACATATATACATATACATATATAAACATTGCGTACTTACATATATTGTTTCACCACTATAGTGAGTCAAACTACAGATAAATTTTGCAATTCATACCTTATGTATACGTGACAACTTGCGATTTGTGTATATGTCTTTGTAAACAATTTACATAATTAAGATGACATAAGAGTATTTCACATTTGAACCTGTTTTGACACTAAACAACGATTATTCCAAACGCCCGCAACCAGGTTTAAGACCGTGTGTATTAGTCTTGCACGCGACGTTCGGGCTGGATATGCTGCAATTATCCATTACCCAAGCATGGGCACCATGACTGGTAACCGGAGGTTAAAAGAAACTAAAAACCAAAGAGAGCTATATATGAACTGCTATCATAACAAGAACAAGTGCTTTGCCCTAAGGATGGTTGAGTTTATGGAGATGGAACTTGGCGCTTTCTTCTAGGACGATGTTCACCTTGGAGTAGACTTTAAAGTCTTCCGAATCAACATGACATGAAGCTCTTGTTCCATCGTCCATTTGTCCGATCCATCTCCCTTTGAGGACCAGAACTGCAATCCTCCAGTAAGTTCCCTCTGCAGCAACGTTGACGCGCATCTTTCCTTGTTATTTAGGTTGCAGCTCAAGGCTCACACAACCAAACACATCTCGATCCTTGTTTCTTAGTACGATGAACCTTTCAGTGCAATTACTAATGGACACTTCCTTTGCACCTGAATTACAAGCAGCAAGACATGAATCTTACCAAATATAAAAGATGGAAAACAAGTGTAAATATGCCGTGTTCATAGGTCCGAATGGAATGATGAGCAATGAAATGCTGCTGGATCGTCATTAAGCATGTCATACGCAGCTTGTTAGCCTAGAGCGGACATTGAAAAAGAAGGATTGGATTTCTTCCTTAGTCGACTTAGATACCCAAAAGAATTTGAGGAAAGCCCTTCTTTATATGAACACCTGCGATTCCCTTGGTACATACCCTGCCGAAAACTCAATGGCATCGGCCTGTCGTCCTGCCGCACAATCTATACATCTGCCTCTGTCCCGGTTCCCCTGCCGCACAACCCATGCACCGCTCCGCTGCCTTGGCGGCTGATGGGGCCAGGAAGACTGTCACGCGGGTGGTGTTACAGATGATTACAAGATCATTTTCCCAATACGTCTGGGTATACGGTCGTTTTCAAAGACATTTTTTTCAGCCACTTCTCCACTCCACGCGTCTCGCGTTCAAAATTCGGAGTTACATCATTCACGTTGTAATAGGGTTCTTATCGGTCCCAGGTCGGACTAACCACATTTATATATATATTTAACTAAATGTGGACCAACTTTAATAGTAAATAATAATTGAATTCAAGGCTCTATGGAATTTCCTTTATATTTATTATTTATGTGTGTGTGTTTGAGCGCGGGAATCTAGGCAGCTTGGTTTATTATAGGGATCTAGAGTTTCTTTTATAGTTGATTATACAGATGTTTACCTCTCATAAAATAATAAAGAACTGGAGGTTAGAAATCACAGGTTTGACTATTTAAAATGTTTTCTCTAATATACACGTATAAATAATATATTACACATGTTTGTATATTATCAGTACTACTCTCAAATTACTTAAGAAGATAATATATTTTATATTAAATTAATTATAATTATAATTATTATATTAGAATATTAGTATGTGATTCTGTTCAAACTTTACATTCTAGATTTTGACTATTACCACTGGCAGACTTAAATAGTATTATACTAACTAATTCAAGCTTAAACATTTATATAGCCTTGAAATTTTCATAATTATAACTCTTCATGCATTCGTGACAAAAAATCTTTCATTATGTTTGTCATAAAAAATAACCTTAAATGTGTTCCTCTCGAATATGAAAAAAATATAACATTGACATCTTACAAAGGGGAGGGCAACAAAAATATAACGTATTTAAAAGGTGTAAGTCTAGTTAACCTTATATAATATGTCACGCGACGCTTATATGGACATATATATGTTACAAATGTGTACTAAAAGTTATGTGTACTACAGATTATAGTTTATAATACGAGTCGAATAATCCTTAATGCTTTAGATCTACCCTGCATCAATTAATATATTCTAATTATATAAATCATATTTCATCTACAATTTTAGATTTAGAAAAAATTATATTTATTTATTTATAAATAATATACTATATGGTTTTTGTTTATGTTTCAAAGTCTATATAATATATTACATTTAATATATATCAGTATACATAATTTTAAAATAAATACATTATTCATTTTAAAAATAAAATTAAAATGTAAACTTTTATAGTGGGATTTTTCCTTAGTGTTTTGAAAGTTTACCTTTAAAATTTTAAATTTTTAACATATATGTTAATTGACTTTAAATGGTTTAGATTAGTATATAATTAAAACAATAAAATATTATAATAATGTCTTATGTTTAAGTAGACAGTACATATTATGTTTTAATTAAATGGATTAACTTTTAGTTTGATATTAGATTTTGTTTGAAGTATTAAACTTTGACCATGTGTTTATTTAAATTTGTCTTATACGAGAGTAAATGTTTTATCATTTAAAATTATTAACATAAACTAACTCTCTCTCTCTCTTCTCTCTCTCTCTTCTCTCTCTCTCTCTCTCTATATATATATATATATATATATATATATCTCAATATTTTCAAGCATAAAATGTCTTATACAAAAGAAACTAAGATATATTGTATTTTATATTTTGCATGTGTCATTGAATAACATACAAACCGTATCACATATGTTATAGAAATGATGTCTGAAAATAACAATATGTTGAAACTAGAATCATTCTGTAAAGCCTGCGTTAATACGAATAACATGTTAATATCAAAATATAATGTATAATAATATGATTATATATACATAATGAGATTCTCTCTGTCCATATATATAGAAATATATATTCTCCGCTTCTCCGCCGGGCTTTAGTTAATTCATAAATCTTTTTCTATGGTCACTCCGGTCTGTGTTACTTAAAAGGAAATATATATGTAAATGTTTAGCATTTATAAATGTTAGGCATCACTACGTACAAACTACAGACCCTCACAAAACCACCCTACCTCCCCCAGTTGTCTCTAGTCTCCACACATTGCTCTCCAAAAAGACTTTCAATCTTTAATTTCTTAAATCTAAGTATAGCTCTTTAGGAACATTCTGGCTTATACCTTTTTAAAGAATATTCTTTGATTTGTTATATGACTCATAACAATCTTCCCCCCATTAGCAAGTCCTTGTCCTCCTATCACTTACAATATCATTTGGAAATCCGTGAATAAGAAATACATGTTGTAAATACATCGTAGTTAGTTCGGATGTATTCACATTCTTCCCAAGGGAACTAACGTGACAAACTTTGTCAACCTGTCCACAATGACGCACACATGTCATTTTGCTTCTGTGTCCTTGGCAAATGGGTAACAAAGTCCATAGAGATACTGCCCCATCACCTGTCTAGAATAGGCAATGGTACTAATAGCCCACCTAGTTTTTCCATAGGCACCTTTACTTGCTAACACTTGTCACAAGTCCTGTAATACTCTATGATATTAACTTTCATATTCCTCTAGTAGAACCTCCTCTTGATCAACTCATATGTTTTCCTCCCCCCAAAATGACCAGCCTCTGGGCGATCATAATGAAAATATAGTACATGGTTAATCAAATGGTCCACATGAGGAAGGTACACATGGCCATTGTAGTACAAAACTCCATTCTAAAATGAGAATGGTGGCTCTAGCTGTCTTTTGAGCTCCTGCACCTCAGTGTCTTGTGTTTGAGCATGTTAAACTACTTGGCTAAACTCATTGACCATCCTTGTTAATGCATTACATAAGCGTGTTTGGAATTCTCTAACTACTGTGGCTCTCCTAATGCGTAACAAAGCATCTGCCACCACATTAGCCTTCCTCGCACAATGCTCAATAGGAAATTCGCCAAACTCCATGAGCTTAACCATCATGAGCTTGTCGAGAGTTTAACTCTTTCTGTGTGAATAGATACACCAAAGGCTTGTGATCTGTAAACACCTTGAAACTTGCACTATAAAGATAATGCCTTCAAACTCATAATGCATTAATAATAGTCAGTAGTTCTTGCTTATACGTTGAGTATCGTTGCTTACAATTCAAAGTATAACTCTCATAAGCAATAGGCCTTCCCTCTTGCATAAGTACAGCTCTAATGGTCATTCCACTTACATCACATGATACCTCATAAGTCTTAGAGGGATCTGCAATACATAAAACTAATGCACGTATTAAAGCTTGTTTCAAAGATTGGAAACTGCTCTCCTCTGAAGCACTCATGCAAAGGGAATGTCCTTCCTCAGCAACCTAGTTAACGGAGAAGCTTTTTGGCATAATCCTTGACATACTTGGTAATAACCAGCCATGCCCAAGAAACTTCGTAACTTTTGTGCATTGCTAGGAACTGGCATTGCTCCACCATTGCCACCTTCTGTGGATCAGTCTTTTTTGGTGTCACAATGTGACCAAATACTCCACTTTGTATTGAGCAAATGCACATTTGCTCTTCTTTGCATAGAGCTTGTTCTCCCTCAGCAACTGAAGAACTCTGTAAATGCTTCACATGCTCCTTCATATTATTATTATAAATAAGAATATCGTCAAAGAAGATCTCCACAAAGTCGTGCAAGTATCATCAAACACCTTAGTCATAATCGAGTGAATGTGGTTGGGGCATTTGTTAAGTCAAATGGCATAACAATAAACTCGAAATGCTCGAAGCTAGTGTTGAAAGTAGTTTTGTAGATATCTGCCTCCTTCACAGCAATTTGATGATACCACTACACAAATCTATCTTGGTGAACACTCTGGCTCCACCGAGATGATTCATGATAATATCCACACGTGGCATGGGCATCCTGTCCTTCATTTGCTTGTTGAGAGCTCTGTATCTATACACATCCTCATGGTGCCATCTTTCTTCATGACAAGCAATACTGGTGCACCAAATGGAGACTTGCTCGGTTGTATGAAGCCATATTTCAAGAGCTCCATCACTTGTCTTTTAACCTCTTGCTCCTCAGCATGGCTCAGTCGGAACAACTTACAATAAATGGCTTTCGTACCCTGTTCGAATACAATCTCATGCTCCACACCTCATGCAGGTGGTAAGCCATGAGGTAGCTCGGGAGGGAAGACGTCAGCAAATTCCTCAAGGACAACTTGCACAACAGCTTGCTCAAGGTGACATTATTTAACTCACGTATATACATCGGAAAGACTTGATCTTCTTTATTACAGAGAATATTTCTTAAAGACATAGTAGAAAGATACTTGTTTGGAGACTCAAGCTTGTTCCAAACCAACTCCACTATTTCACTCGCTTGATGCTCCACTTGATCTCAGGATCCACACGCTCCAGCCAGCTCATCCCAAGGATGAGGTCCACACGCGCTAGCTCGCAAGAAGAAAGTCTCCACCAGCTGAGTTTTGCCAACCTTCAGCTGTAACTCCTCCACACAAGCATTCTAGCTCTGTGTGACAGTACTGAGCCCTCAATCTCGTATTGAGGCACAGTCTTCATGGGCAAGCTACACTCCTACACTAACTTTGCTGATACAAAGTTATCGCTACTTCCGCTATTCCAAGAGGATTCGCACTGGAGTTCACCAAGTCGTCCCTCCACCACAATAGCACGTGTGTGTGGCTCCTCCCGTGCCATGCAGTTTACCTGTCGAGTAAGAATAGACAGAAATTTACCTCGTGGCTTAGAACTATCTCCCTTGTGTTCCTCTCCACGCTCCATCTCCTAAAGTTTCTTAGGTGTCCTTGTTCCTTGTCACCATTGAAACCTTGCCCTTGGGCTTGTTCCTCCTTGGACAATTGGCCTTCCAGTGTCCCACCTCTCCACACAGGTGGCAACGTTCACTATCAAACACCTTAACAATCTTCAGGCCGATTGTCGATGCGATAAGAACTAGAGGTTACTAGCTTGGACTTCAGCTAGCACGATGGCTATTCCCTCTATACTCCTGGTGCTCACAGGACTTGGAAGGTGCTCCTACCATGCTTCTTGCCATGTCGCTCATTCTCCTTAAACACCTTATCCTCTTCATTTAGCAAGCGGGCATATTCGAACAGCTCCTCCAAAGTCTTGGACTGAATCATCGAGTTAAGATGTTTACGCAAGTTAGCATTTTGCAACGCATTTACAAAATAATCTTTCTACTAGTTGACAGACACGTCAAATACACAACAAAGTAATTAACTCAATTTCTCAATGTAATCGTCCAAGGTCATCATCCCTTGCTCTAAGTGTCGCAATTCACGCCTTGCATGAGACACATCGAACTGAGGAGCATAGTCCTTAAATAGCTCAGAGAACTCCTTCAAGTTGCAATTATTTTCTAGTGAGCTAACTGGTGCTGATTTCGAATGTGTGTCCACCACCTCGCAGCTTTATCCTTCAAGGCTACTGATACAGCTATCATAGCCTACTCGGTAGTCACTCCTTGTGCAGTAAGCAAGTTCACTGTTATCTTAAGCCAACTCATAGCCTCAAATGCAGATTCTCTATCAGTAAAAGGTGGAACGCGAAGACGATCTAGCACCTTGTTCTTACCACTCATGGTTCCTTAAGCAAGTTGATCTTTAATAATATCCAACCGCTCATGAATCATCTCCAAGGAACCAATCACGTACTCTTGAAATTGTTTGGAATCCTTTGCCATAGCGTATAGTTCAAACACGATTTCCTCGTTTGTCCACTCCTCATTGGTGTTGTCCTCTCATTCCCACCGATCACTTATCTCGAACCTTGTTTTGATACCAAATTGTTAAGCACCACTACATACAAACTAGAGACCTTCAAAAAACCACCCGACCTCCCCGAGCTGTCTATAGTCTCTACATGTTGCTCTCCGAAAAGGCTTTTAATATTAATGTGCCTTTAATTCTTTCTTTAGGGTTTATACCTTTATAGGAAATATTCTTTGTTCGTTGTATGGTCACATGGATAGATCATCTTATAGTTGATTCTTATGAGTTATAAATTATAATAAATTTAATTAACATATTTATTAAAACAGATACAAAATACATTCTTGATTGAATTTCTCTGAGAGCAATTGAAATCATCTTGTTTCTACCTTGGTGCCAATTTGTAATGAGTATAAAGTTGCTTACTTATCTGCAGACTCATCTATATAAATTGCTTTTGAAGATGTTTCAGCCTATATCGTATCCTACACACTCGCTCCCCATGACTTTGCACTATACGACGAAACTTTTGCTACTCTACATCAGACAGCTATTTAAATTTAAATATTATTTTACTAACTTGTAATTAAAAATTAAAATTGTTTCCTACAAAACTTATGCTATTAGTTAACTTAATCTTATTACATTAAGTACATTATATACGCGTACATACTGTCCTTGTTACAATATTTGTACTTACAGTGAATCAAACTACAGAGCAAGCCACGTGAGAACGTAAGATTTGTGTATATGTCTTCACAAAACAACTATATACATATTTAAGATTATATAAAATGATTTTACATTTGAACTTGTTTTGTGGAGTTTTTTTGTTCCATAAACAAGTTTAACACCGTATGTTTTAGTGGGTATCATCCTGAGGTTAAAAAGAAAAAGAAAAATGAAACCAAAAACCAAAAAGAAATATATACGAACGGATAAGAGGAACAAGTGCTTTGCCCTAAGGATGGTTTACGAGGGAGAAAACTAGAGTTTTTCGAGACAGAACTTGGCGCGTTCTCTTAGGACAATGTTTACCTTGGAGTAGACTTTAAAGTCTTCCGAATCAACATGCAGCTCTTGTTCGGTCGACCATTTGTCAGAGCCATCTCCCTTGAGTACCAGAACTGCAATCCTCCAGTAAGTTGCCTCTGCAGCAACGTCGACACGCATCTTTCCTTGTTGTTTAGGTTGCAGCTCCAGCCTCACAGAACCAAACACATCTCGATCTTTGTTTCGCAGTACGATGAACCTCTCAGTGCAATTACTAATGGACACTTCCTTTGCACTTGAATTATTACGAACACATGCGAACAAGCAGCAAGACATGATTCCTATCAAATGTAGAAGATGGAAAACAAGTGGGTTAAAAAACAACTGGGTAAATATGTAAATACTCTGTGGGGAGTTATTCTATGTTCACCGGTACAAACGGAATGGTGAGCTGATGATTGCTGCTGAATCAATGCTGTAGCAACTTTTCAGATATGCATGCCGTGGTACTTCATCATCATGCAACCGACGATGACGACGACGACGATTTCTGCATAAGCGCGGCTTGTTGTCGGAGGTTTTTTAAAGAACTACTATAATGTTTTGGTGTTGGAGGTGCTTCATCATCATGCATGTCATACGCAGCTTGTTAAACCGATGACGATGACGATGATTTCTTCATAAGCGCGGCTTGTTGCGGCTTGTTGCGGAGACGATGATCCTGTTTTGCTGTCGGAACAAAAAAATAAAATAAAAATCGAAGAAACGGATTCTTAATACCCCAAAGATTGAGGATTCTGCCTCACCCAAACCTCAATGGCCTCGGCCTCCCTTCTGCACAAATCCATACATCGGCCTGCCGCGCCCCTCTGCGTTGGCATATTCCGGCGGCGGATGAAGGTGGTGGGCCAGGGCTGGTGTTTTTGTCTTCGCCCTGGCGGTTGTGACCAATGTGCATCTCACTATGCAGGATGTCAACTTTAAAACTTTATATGTTGGTGGACACGCAAGTAACAAAGCCATGATATGTGTATCTATTTGACTTGTGCACGACAAGAATACTTACTCACCCCGCCTCCTTAGATGCAAAAAAACTCAACCCAAAAGCAGACAAGATATATATCTTTAATTATATACAAGCATATATACTTAATGCATGAACCTACCCAAGAATGACGTTCCATGTGCGCAGATATGGGAGACTACTAAGCATTATTATATGTGTCAAATAAATGAACAATTAAGGAAGACAATGGTCATGATATCATGTTCGAATTGGGAGCAACTAAGACGAATACTAACAAGAAAAGAGTACCATCTTACCATCTAAGGAGATACATTGCGTAAAACTGTGAGAGCCTGGTGGGATTCAAGGGCTTAGGAAGGGGTATTTATAGTGGTACTAGTCATTGGGATTCACTGTGGGGTGGTCAAACTTGATTATACAACGTTCTAAGGATCATCATAAGTGATTATAACTAGTTGCCTCCTTGAATGGTTACAGCATGTTGTTGAAATATTGAAGCTTGCCTAGCTTCTGGTATCATGGGTGATCATTGCTTTGGAAAGCTTGTAAGGGCATCGGTTTCTGTTTCTTTATAATATTTACTTGTCATCTTCTGATCGTATAGTACAACGTAGAGCAACGTACCAATACATACAGGTTATGCAGGATCGTTTCCACAATACATGTACATGGTACAAGGATTTTTCAGTCGTCATCTTCATCTTGGCCACGCGTCTTGAGTTCACATTGTCCACGTCATAATAGGGTATTGGTCCCATATATTTCCTTCAGTAAATGTGTCTTCTCAAACCGGAGTGACTATAAAATAAGAATTATGACATTTCCACCCTTTCTTTAAAATTTTCCCCTTATACTTATTGTTTATATTTGTAAATCCTGTTACACTTATTAGCACATTTGACTAAAAATGTGTGTGTTTGAGCGCGTGGATCTCGGCTTCGTAGGTAGCTCTATTATTTTATTGTCTACATTGGTTTATTATAAGGATCTAGATTCATGAGTGCTAAATGGTTTCTTTTTTAATTTATTAGAATAAGTTTTACCATAAAAACCTTAAATCTTGTATTCGATTCTTGTGAATAATAAATTATAATAAATCTAATTATCCATATTTATTAGAACAGATATAAAAAATACAATCTTGCTTTTATTTTGATTGAGTTTCCCAGAGTAGATATTCAATTCTGGTGGTGATAAGGATTGAGTTTCTCCAATATTCGTGTTTTTCACACAGTTATTTAAACTTAAATAAATTTTTTCTAACTTGCGATTAAAATTTATGATAATTATAGAATAAATTCTTCTTATATATAAATTTATATGAATTTGTTGAAATATGAATTTATACTATAATTATCTATGAGTGTGTTTTAAATAAAAATAACGTTTATAATAAGATAACTTATGTTATTCAAATAATTAATAAACTAGTGTAAGAGTACAACACAGAATTGTATAAGCCGTCGATTCTAAAAAATCTTCGTCATGGATTATAACATTGATATTATTTATACGCACAAACATATATATACACTGAAAGAGCAGATATATATTCAGAAATGTCAAATATATTCAGCTATAAAAACCCTGTTTATACAGGAGACCTCCTGCCATGTGGCACACATGTGACACGTGGCATTGACACATGGTGGCCAGATCACCACCCATGTGTCACTACGCATGTGTGTATATACACATGCATATATACATTACATTACATAATATATAGTATCTTACATTATCCTCCCCTCTACGGCTGTGTAGATGGTGATGGATCTGATGGTCCTGGATCCGTGTGAGTTGGGCCATTTAAGGTATGACTGAATGTAGTCAACAAGTCTCAAATGACAAACCGTTTCATTCGAACTACGTGAACTATCTCAACCTCATGAGATCCCACCAACTGTACCTGATATACTTGAGGACTAACCTTTCGGAGTACTTGGTAGGGACCAAGGCACTTATGTAATAAACCAGTTGCAAGCCTAGGTGCAATTAGCTTGGGAAAATATCAATATTAAGTCACCGTCAGCATAGTCTGGTGGAATTTGATGTCGTGCATTGTAAGAAGATTGTTACCGTATTTGAGCTCGACCAAGATGTTCAGCAGACTCTGCACGCAGAAGAGGCAAGACATCATCCAAATGTCGAGCCCACATTTTCACATCCTTGGCACGTGGCAGATTCAATGATAATCCCAATTCACTAGGCAATTTAAGATCATATCCATACAATGCCTTGAATGGAGAGATACCAATCGAACTCTGAATGCTGTTACATAAGCAAATCTCAAGCATCGCAAATACCAATCCCAGTCAGTGTGATTGAAGTTACATACTTCGAGATCATACCCTTGAAGTCCGATTCAATCGCTCCACCAAACCATCAGTTTGTGGATGATATGGAGAGGCAAATGAGTGTTTTACCCCTAACCTCTCACACAACACTCGGAATACCTCTGCAATGAAAGCGGGGCCATTATCTGATAACATCCGCTCTGGACAAGAATGCTGCAAAACCACATTATGAACAAAAACAAAGCTGTTGACATGGCAGTTGCATCCGGAAGAGCACCAACCTCCACCAACGAGTTAAATAATCGGATACGACAATGATGTACTGGTTACCTTGAGAAGAACGTGGAAAAGGTCCCATTAAATCCACTGCAATTAACTCAAAAGGGCGAGAGATTGATGGATTCTAACACCCCATGGCCCGAGTCGTAGAGGAATTCCGAGTTTGACAAATGGGACAACTTTGAATATACCTGATCACATCACCACGCATGCTGGGCCAATAAAAGGATTGCGGAGCTTCTCCAACACTCGTTGGTGACCAAGATGACCTCCAACAATAGGCGAATCATGATATGCTCGAAGAAGGTGTGGAACATATGTAGAGGGCATAGCCAACGCCATCTGTCTTCTGGATTTGTCCCAATAAAATACAATAAACCATCCTGAAGTCGAAACTGAGCATGATATTGTCGAAACGCGGTTCGGAAGAAGGATTTGCAAACGCATCCCGTAATTGCCTCGTCCAGTTCATGTTTTTGGGCATCCTGCCACTGTTCCAAGGATGGTAAGTCGGCATCGAATACCTGAGGGGCTTGTATCAAACCGAACGCTGCACGACTGCATGAGCAGGCAAAGTGGAATAGAAAGGGGTGCTCGAGAAAGTGCATCCGCATCCACCATTGTTCGCCAGGCCTGTGCACCACCTTAAAGTTATATACTTGGAGACGTAATGCCCATCTGGCTACACGACCCACTAAATTCTTCCGTTTTAACAAGGAAGTGACAGCAGCATGATCACACTCCAAAAGTGTTTCACTCCCATGTAAGTAGGCATGAAGTCGTTCAAAACCCCAAACAGCAGCAAGGCATTCTTTTTCAGTAGTGGAATAATTCGCTCAGCCGGCACGAGTACTCGACTAATGTAAGCCACCGGGTGTCGAATTGAAGAATCCACAGCATGGTTTGCATCAACACACCACCAATACCAACATCTGAGGCATCTACTCGTAAAATGAATGGACGAGTAAAATCTGGGTATTGAAGCAATGGTGGAGTTGTCAGGAACTCTTTTAACTGTCAAATGCCTGCTGACACCTGCGAGTCCACCTGAAAGATACCTGTGGACAAACTAACTCCCGAAGAGGGGCAGTTCGATCAGTGAGATGATCGATGAATCGACCCAAGTACTGCACCTTGCCCAAGAAACGCTGGACTTCCTGTACTGTACGGGGACGAGGGAACTCTCGAACAGCTCGCAACTTCATTGGATCCACCTGTAAACCCTCTCGAGATATACGGTAACCCAAGTAAGTGGTGTCGGTCGAACCAAACACACACTTTTCAAGTTTCAACTTCAGGCCAACTTCTCGAAATCGATCAAGAACGCGCCGTACATCACGAATGTGATCCTCAAGAACCAGACCCATGAATGAGCACATCGTCGATAAAATCGCAGTGATATCAGGCATATCGGAAAGAAGCTCATCCATCATGCGTTGAAAGTGGCAGGAGCTGAAGTCAATCCAAAAGGCATGCCAAAAACTCGTAAAGACCAAATGGTGTCCGGAAGGCCGTTTTTGGAATATCCTCCTCAGCCATAGGAACTGCCAATATCCTGATGCCAAATCCAACTTAGTAAACCATCGACTCTGACCCAAACGATCTAATAGATCGGCAGAGTTCGGAAGTGGATAACATCTTTGATGGTAACATCGTTGAGAGGTCGGTAATCCACACAAAATCATAGAGATCCATCAGGCTTGGGAACCAAATGAGGTTCACATGCCCATGGACTCCGTGATGGACGACACACCTGCTTACCGATCATATATAACAGCTGTTCGCATGGCTGATAACTCTTTGGTGACCTGCGTCGAACCGGGACTTTAAAAGGCTTTGCATTGCCAGTGGGTATACAGTGTCGAGTCTTCACACGTGCACCTTGGGACAGATCAAATTTGAACAAACTTGCATACTCTTAAGTTGTTCGATGCATTGTGCTCGATACTCCGGTGACGGATCCAACATTTGAACCTGTTGAGATGAACACCACCCCAAGACTGGAATCAAAGGAGCTGTATGTGTAATACAAACAGCAACAAGCTTCTCTAGACGTAAAGGAATAGACTGCAGAGACATAGACTCCAAGCGTAATATAGGAGGAGAGAGTGAAAAATCGCACATACCTTTCGACTGCTTTAACCAATCACATCCCAGAATAATGTCAAAGACCTGGGAAGGGACAACCCTAAGAGACCCAGAGGGAAACTTACGATTGTCACCCAAAACCACGTAGTGAAGTGGTGTACTGTGATACTGCACGAGACTGCCCATTACCATATAAAATGTGCAAGACCTTATCTGCACGTCTTAAGGGTAATGAGCACCGATGCACTAGAGAAGTAGTTATGGAAGACATACTGGATCTTGTATCCATAAGCACTGTGACTGAAAGATCATTCACTCGTGCAGAAAATGTGAAAACTTGATGATCTGGTGGAACTTGCAAACCTTGATATGCATAATGGAAAAAGCATGGAGGTGAAGTCTTTATTGCACAGGATCCCTCCGTCGCTCATACGATTATGCACGTTGTAACTAAAGTGGGCATGATACGTGAAAATGGGAATATAAAATAAATTACTAATTAATACTTAAGTTTTAATTATTAATTAATCATTTAATTAATATGTAATTAAGCCTTAAATATTAATTAATTAATTAATTAATCCTTCAATAACCTTACTTAGTAAGGAATATTCCTAAAATATCTTAGAATATTCATATTATTCTAAAAATAGTTTACAATAATGAAGAAATACTATCAAACATAATTACAAATGAAATCATTTTCTTATCAACATATTAATTTTTTATAAATACTTTCTTTCTATCATACAAAGAAATCTTTTCATTTTGTCTAAATCATCACTCTCCGGATTAATCAAATCATTTTGGTCAATATCTTGATGTTGTTGCCACCACTTAACACTCTCACGAATGCAATTGAGAGTTGCCATCTTTGTTAATACATAAGATGTGATAAGAGAAGGTCTGCATAAAGGCTCATCTAAAAACTGACATTCCTTAAGAATAATATTATAAAGCGCCCGGTTGCTATCCTTCATTTTATAAAATTCAATATCACGAGAAAGAAAAGCTTCAGGAAATATATGATACGGTGGATACTGCTCATAAAAATTTTTGAGATTCTTCTTTCTGAGGCACGTATCCAAGTAGTTCACTAGCTCATCCATGATATCGGTATCAGAATATGGATCGAAAGTGATTGGATGAATACAAGCAATGTTTTGGTTGAGCATAGCCTTCTGAGGAGATCATCTACTACTAAGATATGTGCATTCTTCGTTATCCTTAAGCGACTGATCTCCCATGAGTCCCAATTATTCTTTCATTCTTGAAGAAGTATGGCTTGATTTCCTTTCTTATATTGTGAAATTCGAGAGGTTTATGACACATTCGCTGGTCAAAAATCCAATCTTTACGAATCACCTCTTCTGCAACACTGCAATGTTTCTTAAGTAAACTCAACAGCGGTGTTAAGTTATGAATCTGCATGCATGACCAAATCCCCACAAGCGCACCCATCTCCTTAAGCTTTTGAAAGAGACGATCCAACCCTGGACGAAAAATAATATCATATCGAAATTTACCATGACAAGGAATGAAATCTCCTTGTTTGATTTCTTTTTCCTATCCTCGGGCCTTTGTCGATGAAGCAGAACACCATTGACATCCAACAACACAATATGGCCATGAGTAACATGAGATAGCGTTGCCTCTTGAATACTTTGCAAATCACTTGTTTGCTCCCTTTCACATTTATCCGTTGCCACTATTTCGTTGCCTATCCCTTCATCATTTAATTGTACATCATCCTTACAAGATTCAGATATTGCATGCGCTGAAGAAATTGATTTCGGAACTGAAGCCAATAAAAATGATGATGCAAAAACTGAAGTGGCCCCCATGGTAACGATGTTTTGAGCTGCATTATTATCCATTTCCTGCATGAACTCTGTCATTCTGACATGTGGCACAAGAAATTGTCGCCAAACCCCTCTCTTACCTCATGGCAATGCTGAAAATCCATGTTCTCAATTATTTCATTACATCTGCAAAATGATAATTAGCTGACCTTAAAATTATCAAGGTATATTTACCTTGTTAATGTGTGACCCATGTTTGAACTAAAAGCTTCATTAATCCTTGAGAATTTATTTTCTGTACAAATATAAAAGAAATATACAAAAATGCCTTATGTTACACTCATTTACAACTATTCATCACTCTATCAATTCATTATCAATTCTTCTTCGCTATTACCTTCTGAATGAGGCAAAAAAGGTCTAAGCCGCTTGTGAGATGGTTCAAGATCTTCTGCATCTTCTATTGATGTTTCCATGGGTCCTGGAGTGTGCGAATGTTCTGTACTCCTCGAGATAACTTCCGGTCTAATATCTGATTAATGTTCGTTCTCAGACTCCGAGATTGAACCAGATTCACCTTCAGAGCTATCGCACTTATCTGGAGGGAACTTTCTCAAATACGCCTTTATGGATTCGTTGGGGTACTCAGTTGAGACCTAATCTATCCACTTGTTCAGGTCCTCAACCATGGTCTTATCCTTCTCAAAGGCAAACACACATGTATGCCGAAGGTAACACTCCTTCAAGACGGACCCCCTAGTGCAGTAGTCAAAAACCCACGCATCACTGTGAGGACCCCTGATCAAGTTGATAATGCTCCGTGCCGCTTGACTTGTAATGTTTGGATAACGTACATTGCCGAATACGTCACTCATACCTATCGGTGTATCGGATGGAGGTTCAGGGCCGTTGGAGTGCAAACAGATGCCTGGCCAGTCATTTGGAAGCTTGAAATTGTTTGGCGCATTCCTAACAACCAAGTGAACAACAGTATCAATGCACTTGGATTAGCATCGTTCATATAAAATCCTGTCCAACGATGTCTATTCTTCTTGGCGAAGGCAAAGGCAAAAGTATCGGTGACATGAGCAAGAATCAAGAATAAATACCTGAAAAAGTAGGTATCAGTGAAGAGCGCAAGCATGAATTCAATAATAAATACCTTCTATGTATATGCTTGCACGGCTAAGTTTCTCCACCAGATCCTCTAGTGCCCTATCTGTCGAAAGATTTTTTGACACCCGCCGATCCATCACGAACAATTGAAACGGTTTCCTACAAGCAGTGATGTTACCCCATAAAGTCTCCGAATCTAACAACAAACATCTGTAGGGCTTGTCGTGATTCGTAGCATCCTCCTTTATAAGGTTCAATTCGGTTCTCCGCTGCTGAAGGACTGCCATAAGAGAAGGCGTCATCCCAATGTTCTCCTTTTTGGCGTTGGCGTGCAATAGATTCTTGCCTAGATCTTCCGATTGGTTCACCCATTCGACAAGCATATCATCGTTCGTCACATGCAAATATTTGCTAACCTCTTCATATGTTGAAGTCGAGGTCCAACCCAGTTTGTGGCAGTGTATTCCCAACCACTCCTTGAAATGCCTGACCGTCTTCAACTCCATTGCCTTGAGATGAAAAGGAGAGGTTGGGCTGCTGTTATTAATTTGTAGTTTGCCATCGATCACCAAATCAGCCAAGACTTCCATCTCCTCCATCGTTGTTCCATTTAAAGGCTTCAACCATGTGAGCTTGAAATCGTTGTCTACATCCTTTGTAGATTGAACAGACTTAGCCTTCGGCGTCTTACTGGGTTTCTTTGCAGACTTTTCTGAGGGCTCCCCTTCACTTGTCTGCTTCTTCTTCAGTGTTCCTTTTGAAAAGGATTCCATAATCCCCAACCATTTGGCAAAGATCCTATCTTCGGGGCAAGAAATCAACATCATCAGAAATGATGTTTCCTTCCCGCCCACCTGGGCAAAATCAACTGCTGCAATTTCTTCAACTCTCTGAGGAAAAAGACAGATTAATATACCGGCGAGATAAATCCCGCCCAAACAATTTGCTTACCCGGTATTCCGCAGATTGTGTATTCCCTGCGGTAGCTCTTTGTGGTCGCTGAAGAGATTCCCACACGGCTCGCGCGTGTGTTTAAACTTCTCCCATATTTTGCTGTTGTAGTGGTTGGTGTCGGCAGCGTCCCATTCCGCCGATAACTTATGGTACTGCTCGATTGTGAGATTCGGCTTAGCTAAAAACGCCGATCTTTTTGTCAGCTTCTCACGGGTATGCTCGGAAAGTTTTGTTGCCATCGTTCCTTTGTTGTGTTCATCGAGAAGTCGTTGGGCTGCCGTTATTGTGTGCTGGCCACTAATGATGTAGTACTTGATAGATCTTTTATTCTCATGAGTTGTTCTGGTGTTGTGATCCAGACTTTGTCAGCACCCTTCCTTCTTTCATAGTATGGACACAAAACAGCATTATGTGGAACGGTATAAGAATTGTCGTCCTTCATCTTCTCCATGAGCTCAGCTACACGTTCCTGGTTGAGTGGCCTGTAATTGAAGTTTGGGTTGACGCTGCAATATTTAACCCTACAAGGATAAATCTTATCATCCAACATCATTTCCTTGTGACTTATTGCAGCATGAGATGCCACAGGTGCAGCTGACAAAACGATTGATGATTTTCTTTTGCGATCCGAATCAACATGTGTGATCCCCGACTGCAGCTGTTCTAGTGTTCTCGGCACACTCTTCCAGCTCCCGAAGCTTCCTAAGCAAATTGAACGTGATCTGTAGAGAACCTGAGACCGAGCCACCCTCTCAATCTCCTTATGATGTCGCTGTGTTCTTCTTCAATGTGAAGAGGGAAGATTGCTCCACTTGCTGATTTTCTGTATTGTGAAGCAATATCTCCTGACAATACACCTACTCGATGAGTCTGAAGATCTTCGAAGTAGACATCCAGATGGATCCCCTCCATAGATGGGCTTTCGTTGAGTTGAAGAAGAACTCCAAGGTCAACATCATTAGTGAACACGTGAACGTCATTATCCACAAGTCGACAAAACCACCCGAGATTAATGTTGTAACTGACGACCTCTGGATCCGAGAACGTGACATTGGATGGAACAAGGCATATCTGTCGAGCATCGTCCAATCTGGGTTCGCAGCCTGCTTTCGGGTGCTTGACTAGCGAATCTACTTTCCATTGTTTTGCTTGTCCATGAGATGTGACAGAGGTTAATTTGACAGCAACCATGGTTGCTCCAATGCGCTTCCCATTTATCTTAAAATATGGCCAAGTTGATTCCAGAATCCCCTGCCCATCTCTTCTCCTGCTCTTGTCTTTAATGTCACTTCAATTCCACATCTGAATACAAAAATGATTAGTTCAAGTATCCGAGTATAACAGATTTTATTTTAATTCTTACCCAGAATTTGACGACGACTCCATACTAATGACTCGATCTCCTTGTTTGATCAAATCGTCCTTCTGCAAAATAATACACTATAAATATAAATTATATAAAAACGCACACACACTTGTATAAACCCGAATATACAAAAATAATACACAGAGAGAAGTAGACGTAATTAACTGTCCGAAGCTCACATTTGTGTTAGTGCAAAAGAAAGATAACATTTCGTTTTAGAACCACCACAAATGTGAGCTCTGGACAGTTTTACATAGATTCCTAGCTTTTACTCGAAATATTATGATAAGATGATAAAAGTAAATAAAATGAGATATGCAACTTATATATACTAATACACATATATATTCACATGGAAAATTAATCTCGCCACCCCTTCAATGCCTCCTGAAAGAGTGGGCGGGATTAATCTCGCCACCTTTCTGGAGGCCTTGAACGGGAGTGCGGAATTAATCTTGCCACCCTTCTCGGTCTCAGAGAGAACTGGGCAGGATTTATTTCTCACACCCCTTCAGTGACTCCAGAAAGGAGGCGGGATTAATCTCGCCCACCATGTAAGTGATGGTTAAATGAATTTCCCCACTCTTCCATTCTCTCCATTGGTATGTTGAAAACCTTCTACGTCTCAGACAGAAACGTTTGGGATTGGTCCGACTCACCAATGGAGAAAAAAGGAAGGGTGGCGGGATTCATTCCTCCAACAGGCATTGAAGACTCGCGGGATTAATCCCGCCGCCCAGGGCCTTCACTCGGTCCCTATGCGGCGGGATTAATCCCGCCGGACGCCAATTCCTTCGCGGAATCGGGCGGGATTAATCCCGCCGCCTAGGCACTTCAGCAGGCCAATGGCGGCGGGATTAATCCCGCCCGATTCCGAGCAGGGAATTGGCATCCGGCGGGATTAATCCCGCCTCCCAGGCCCTTCACTCGGGCCTTAGTCGGCGGGATTAATCCCGCCGCCTAGGCCCTTCAGGCAGGCCAATGGCGGCGGGATAAATCCCGCCCGATTCCGTGCAGGGCATGCGTACGCGGCGGGATTAATCCCGCCCACCATGTAAGGGATGGTGAAATTAATCCCACCACCCTTCTCAGTTCCCTCCATTGGTATTTTGTAAACCTTCTCTGTCTCAGACAGAGTTAGTCGGGATTGATTCAACATACCAATGGGGTAATGAAGGTTCGGAGATTAATCTCGCCACCGGGTAATGAAGGTTCGGAGGCTAATCCCGCCGCCCTCTCGTAAATCATGCGCTCACACATATATATTGGCTGCGGCATTTTTGAACAAGGATGGGTGGGGGCGGGATTAATCCCGCCGCTTATATCCTGCGGAAGTGCCTGAGCGGCGGGATTAATCCCGCCGGATTCCGCGCAGGGCATTTACAGGGGATGGGCGGCGGGATTAATCCCGCCGCCAAGGCCCTCACGCAGGCCATGGGCGGCGGGATTAATCCCGCCGCTCTACGACAAACCAAAGAGCGGCGGGATTAATCCTGCCGCCCATGGCCTGCGTGAGGGGCCTCGGCGGCGGGATTAATCCCGCCGCCCATCCCCTGTAAATGCCCTGCGTGGAATCCGGCGGGATTAATCCCGCCCATTAGAACCTTCACACAGGCCATTGCCGGCGAGATAAATCCTCCGCATTCCGCGCAGGGCATGGGTGAGCGGCGGGATTAATCCCGCCGCCGAGGCTATAAACCTATAGCGGCGGGATTAATCCCGCCGCTCGAGGGCTTAGCGAGATAAAAACACACACATATATATATGTGTGTGTATATATATATATATATATATATATATATATGTATGTATGTATGTATAGGAGTGTACGTGTGTGTGCAAGAGATAGATAAATAAATAAAATTATACAGTACTGGTACACCTAATATATGTGTGTACATAGGTATATATATGTGTGTATATGTATATCGTGTGTATGCGTGTGAGCGAAACAAATAAAATCATACAGATAAACAAACACACACACACACATATATATACACAGGAGTGTGCGTGTGTGTGCGAAAGATAAAACTAATAAATAAATAAAATTATACAGATAAACACACACATATATATGTGTGTATATAGATATATAATCTATAGAGAAAGAGAGAGAGTCTGTGAATATATAAGCATATATATAAACTAGTGTTGTATGTATGTATATATGTATATAGGTATATATATATGTGTATATGTATATTATGTGTATGCGTGTGTGAGCGAAACAAATAAAATCATACAGATAAACAAACACACACACACACACATATACATACACAGGAGTGTGCGTGTGTGTGCGAGAGATAAAACTAATAAATAAATAAAATTATACAGATAAACACACACATATATATATGTGTGTATATAGATATATAACCCATATGAATATATAAGCATATATATAAACTAGTGTTGTATACTATTTGTTAATATGCATTGATTATATATATATATATATATATATATATATATATATATGTGTGTGTGTGTGTGTGTGTGTGTGTGTGTGTGTATGTGTGTGTGTGTGTGTAAAGCAGTGCGCGTGTGTGTGGGAGAGATAGATCAATAAAAAAAAATTTACAGATACTGGTACACATAATATATATATATATTATATATGTGTGTGTGTGTGTGTGTGTGTGTGTGTGTGTGTGTGTGTGTGTGTGTGTGTGTAAAGCAGTGTGCGTGTGTGTGGGAGAGATAGATCAATAAAAAAAAATTTACAGATACTGGTACACATAATATATGTATGTATATATGTATATAGGTATATATATATATGTGTATATGTATATCGTGTGTATGCGTGTGTGAGTGAAACAAATAAAATCATACAGATAAACAAACACACACCCACACACACATATACATACACAGGAGTGTGCGTGTGTGTGCGAGAGATAAAACTAATAAATAAATTTATACGCACACTCCTATACATACATACATACATACACACACACACACACACAGATCTCACCTGTGTGCACAGCCGCCGCCGCCGATTTCACAACCGCCGCCTCTTGAAACCCTAAGAATATACCTAAACCCTAAAGAAATTAAATATATATTAACCCTAATAGAATATTCCTTCTGAGAATATACTTAAACCCTAAAAAGAATAAAATATAGATTCGCCCTAAACGAATATTCTTTCATTATATTATTAGCGCGTGCGTGTGCGTGGGTGTATCACATACACCTCAAAAATATAAATCGTGCAGGGATTTAACATGTGTGTGTCCATGAGAGTGTTAAAGTTTCATGTGTATCAATACATACATACACATTGCATATATTAATACACATAATATATACATACACACGTGTATACACACAGACATACACACATATTAGTACATAATATTAGAGAGACCGAGTACATATTATAGATCATGCATGGTGTATATGTTTGAGAGAAGAGAGACAGTACATATTAACATGGATCATGTATGGTGTGTATGTATAAGAGAAGACAGAAAGTACACATATATACATACAGAGTACACATATATACATGCACACGTGTATACACACAGACATACATACATATTACATGAGTAAATTCATTGTGTTACATATTAGGGTTTAGGGTTTAGGGTTTAGGGTTTGCTCCCAACAAGCTTAATATAAATATTACACATGTAAATTCAATGTGTTACATACAGTCACACAGATTGAGTACATATATCATACATGCGTTGAACATGATGTTTTCAATAAAGAAGCAACTTATTTCTTCAGTTTGGTTTAGGGTTGTGCATGTGTGTGCATATGTGTTTTTGTAAGTTCTTGTAATGCGTGTGTAAATTTATGATTGTGTTTATATATGTGTGCAAAACAAACATGAATAATTAAGAAAATAATATTAATAAACACACTAGGAACATATTTTAAATTATACATAATAATATATGATTTTATCTAATATATAGCCATATATAGTTTTAATAATATATATTAATTTAATATTGATAAAAAGGTTTAACATTGAAATATTCTTGAAATAATAAGAAATTAATTGAGAAAATCCCATTAATATATACAAATGTAAATTAAGTACTCAAATAATTAACTAAATTAATTATCATAATCATGTTTAATATTGGAATATTCTGGAATAATAAGAAAATAATAAAGAATATCCCATTAATATAAAGAAGATTAATTACTCAAGTAATTAAGGAAATGATATTAATATATATATTATTAAAACTATATATGACTATATATTAGATAAAATGATGTATTATTATGTATAATTTAAAATATGTTCATAGTGTGTATTAATTTAATATTGATAATAAGGTTTAACACATGAATATTCTTGAAATAATAACAAATTAATTGAGAAAATCCCATTAATATATACAAATGTAGAATAATTACTGCAATAATTAGAACAAGACTAATTTAATTATGATAATCAGGTTTAATATTAGAATATTCTTCAAATATTAATAAAATATTAAAGAATATCCATTGATACTAGGAAATGAAAACTAAATACTCGAGTAATTAAGAAAATAATAATAATAAACAGACTATGAATATATTTTAAATGATACATAATAATATATCAATTTATTTATTGTATAAGTATTATTTATATATATATATATAATATAAATATACTTGAATACTAAGAATGTAGAATATAGTCTAAAATTTCGTAATATTAAACAGCTTGAATCACTTGAATAACATTAAATGCAATTTTAAAATACTCATTGGAACTGGAGAGTATATATGTCAGAGTGTCGGATATTTGTGTCAACTCATCTTAAATTTTATTTTCTGTTCTTTTTAAAAAATTTGAATTTCTGACATATGTATTGTCGGTCTGACATGTAAATTTGAAAATGCATTTAATTTCCCACTCAAATTCAGATCTGGTTCTTTCTCCGGCAAGGGTTTCTTCATTTCTGTATTTTTCACTCTTTAGATCTTCTTTTTTCTTCATAGTGATCATCTCAGGGGTGAGATTAAATTGGTGCTATTCTTTATAGGAAAGCACGGCGCCTTCATGCTGTTTACAAGTAAGTATTATAAACAAATTTAAAAATACTTATAAAGATTCACTCTCTTACATTCTCTCTTAAAATTACAATTTAGGGGTTTAGGAATGCATTAGGATTATAATATATTCCGTTAGGGATTTATCCCGTTTAAATATCCTTTTAACTTAATATTCTAGGTTAACCGGGCGGCGGGATTAATCCGGCCATTTCTTTTTGGCCTCTTCGAAGAGGTGGCGGGATTAATCCCGCCACCATCTCCCGGGCAATGCTTCTCCGCCACTGAAAAAGAGTGGCGGGATTAATCCCGTCGATAACCTTCTCAACTGATGAAGAGTTACCAGAATTTATTAGAAAGAGTTGTCGGCGGGATTAATCCCGCCAACCATTTTAGGAGGCAGGGAAGGGTGGCGGGATTAATCTCGCCACCACTTCCCTGTTTTAAAGATTTGGGACAGGATTTATCCGAGATCTCTTTGAAATCATAGTTTTGGAGAGAGTTATGTGCGGGTTTAATCCCGCCACCCATTCCCCGTCGTAAGAATTGTGGGCGGGATTAATCCCGCCTTGGACTCCCTCCGACAAGGAAGAGCCGGCGGGATTAATCCCGCCGCCTCTTCCTCCTCGGGGGAGTCCGGCGGGATTATTCCCGCCGACTCTCTCCGGCGAGGATGAGTCGGCGGGATTAATCCCGCCGGACTCCCCCCGAGGAGAGAGGCGCGGGATTAATCCCGCCGGCTCTTCCTTGTCGGAGGGAGTCCAAGGCGGGATTAATCCCGCCGACTCTCTCCGAAGGGGTTGAGTCGGCGGCGGGATTAATCCCGCCGGACTCCCTTCCTCGTCGGAGGGAGTCCAAGGCGGGATTAATCCCGCCGAACTCTTCCTGTCGGAGGGAGTCCAAGGCGGGATTAATCCCGCCGACTCTCTCCGAAGGGGTTGAGTCGGCGGCGGGATTAATCCCGCCGACCGTTCCTCGTCGGAGGGATTCGTGGGCGGGATTAATCCCGCCCATCAGTTGTATTAATCAAACATGAGATATTATCTCTAAACATAATTATGTATTATTGCATATGCATATTATTAAGTAACCGTAATTCAGATTTCTTAGAAATATTGCATAAACAGATATCATAAATAATACAATTATTTATGTGCAGGACAATATGTTTAATACTGGAGATAAAGTATGTCTTCTTCGGAACAAGATAGTTGGCACTGGAACTGTGGAAGTTCGAGATAATAATGCATCATGTCACAATATTGCCCAAGGATCTTGTGTGTACGTATGGGTGAACACCATTTACAAGTATGTTGAGGTTCTGGGAATGGAATTTGAGGAGGGTTCTCCTGTATTGTGGAATTTGGATGAAGTCAAGGCTGACACAGAATATGCAGAGTCACAAACAAATAGTAGCACGAGTTTACCAGATGATGGCTTGCCTGCTGTAATGGATGAGGTGATTCTCTTTCTTCGTGAGATTGAAGTCGGAAGAGGCATCATCACAGCTATAAATCCAATGGAAGCAGTGTCAGAAGAGAAACTAGGGTCCGACTTCGTGGGTGTAGTTGTGACAGAGGTTTCACCTAATGGCACATTGTATCCTGGATCCCTCGTGAGGTGGCGAACATCTGAATTAAGACGGCAAGATGGTTCAACATATTCTGGGTTGGATTTCAATAATAACAACCCGGAAGAACAACTCATATTTGAAGAGGTTCCTTGCATTGGTCCTATTGTAAGAAAAAGGCGATTCATGGGTTGTAGATCTTCCCCTGCAAGTTTCAGCAAGAGGGTAAAGATGGATCCTACATCTTCCGAAAGTGTTACGAGCATTTCCACGATTGACTGTTGCAAGAAGAAGTGTTGTCAGATGGCAGACCGGAATGAAATTACCCAATGTAGACATGTCTTTCGTATGCTCACCCAAAAGCAAAGGCATGAGTTTGTATATGCTGCACTAACTGGGTGTATTGATGGAATGGCCTCGGACACAGGTTATCAGAGTACATCCATGGTATTTAATAAGGTGGCCATCTGCTTCAAAGCTTGGTACAGTATATACGGGATCCCAAAGACCACGTTCTACCGTCGGAGGGATGAGTGGCTAGATGGAGCGCGAACCTCAGTTCATGGGAACACTGGCTTGGTCAAAACCCGCTCTCACATCATGGCAGCCATAGAGATACTCAAGGCTTTTGTGGAAGCAAATGCAAACAGGATGCCTCACAAATGCCGAACCACAAATGCAGGGGTCAGGGAAAATCTCAAGGTTTTACCTTCAATCTACACTCAATTGAAACTGTGTGAATATGTGAACAAGTGCCTCAGTTTGATGGGCTCCAAGCAATCTGCACTGGTACCTTCAACAACATATGGAATACTCATTTTAAGGATGTGGAGATTGCAAAACACTCTAGCTTTTCTAAGTGTGACACTTGTACATCATTGAAGGCTGCAGAGGCTTGTGCAAAAACCTTGGTGGAGATCACTACCATTCAAAGGAAGATGGAGGCCCACATGATTGCACAACAAACTTGCCGGTTCAGTACTATGCACACCGCATGCTTTCTGTGTCACGCCCATCAGAGTACTGTGCTTGATCCATGACAAGATGGATCATTCAAAGACCAGCATTCCAAAGCTCTTTGCAACACCAAAGTGCCTTGGAAATGTCATGAAACTTCCGATTTCATTGACAGGTGTGCTAACACATGGACACGGTTGTGAGTCATATGGACACTTTTCACTTCCACATTGGTCTAGCGACTCCAATTTCACTATTGGGTCGTTAGCCATGTGTTTCAGAAACCTTGAAGCCCACTCACAGACAAGTCCTATCAGTGATCTCAAAGTGAAGAAACAACACCTTCAACCTTTACATAATGCTCTCATGAACACATCTGCACTTGAGGCTACTTGGGAATATGAGAGGCATTGTCAGCAACCTGCACAAAAAACAGATGGCCCTGTTGAGAGTTCAGGTTCAGTGGAGGGATCTAGCTCAAATAGTGTACATGTGTCCTCAACATCAAATAAGCTTCCTCGTCATTTGCTTTTACAGATGGATAATTGTGCAGGCGAGAACAAAAATAGGTAAATCATTTTACTTAAGGGTTTCTCAAGCTCATACTTACTTTTATTTTCTAGATATGTGCTAGCATACTTGTCAATGCTTGTTGCCAAAGGTGTGTTTGAAACAATCACGCTCAGTTTCCTTATGGTTGGTCACACTCATGAAGATATTGATGCGTTCTTCAGCAAGGTCTCCAACTCTACAAAAAGGACAAGTGCACTTACCTTACCGCATATGATGAATCTTTTTGAAAATTGTATCTCTCCAAAAAAGTTGTGCTTTGCTTGTGACTGAGGTGCCAGACTTCAAAAAATTTCTCAAGGAGTATATAAAAGAAGGGAGTGATTCTTTAGTTGGTCACCTTGTGCCGCTACAATTCTTTTTCTCCATACGAGATGGTATACCTATTATGCAGTACAAGTTACGGCCATCAGAGCAGGAGTGGTTACCGAAAGAGGGCTTAATGCTCTTCAAAAGTGGAGAGGATGGAAAGCCACTTCTCCCAGAAGGACAACCAGACCCTATTCCATTGAGTGCCCAGCTCAAGGAACAAGAGGTTATTATTGATGGCATCAAAAAATATGTGGCATGGGTTCAAAAATCGATGCCAAAGAATTCTGATAAGGCAACTGGTTACTCAGAACTATATAAGCATGTGGTCAACTATTGGGAGACTGTTGTTCGAGAGTTGGAAGGGCCTACTGTCACAAGTACAGAATTGCAACACCCTTTTTGGCCTAAAACAAGGTGGCGAGAGGAGATTGAAATGACATCACTGAGCACATACGACATAGAAGCCAGTAGTGATGTGGAAGTGCAAACCCCACATTTTGTTGGACAAAGGAACCAAAAACCTAAAGCATACTTTGATTGCTGCAAGGATCTTCAAAAACTAATGATGGTTCTCATTACTCCAGATGCGTCATATAATCAGCCTATTTGGATGGGTCAAATTATCGACACACCTGAAGTAATCACAAAAAATAGTATTGTTAAGGTTGCATGGTTCAAACCACAAAAAAGGCGACACGAGAAGGAGAGCGAAAGATATAATGGATGCCTAGAGAAAACATGGTCTCCCAATCAAAAAGACCCACATGTTTTATAAATGTTAAATCCATTCGATATGGGTGGATGTCAAGAAGCGTTGATAAAGTCACGATTAACAAAACTGCAAGGGAATGTATGTTTTCTGAAGCTTAAAGCAATTACAAAATTATAAAATATCATATATTTAATATTCATAATTATTATAAACTCTTTAATAATAGTACCAAATTGTATACTTAACTATATAAATTTAAAAAATGATATGGAAGATTGACTATATTATTATAGGATTTTATATATATATTATTACTACTACAAATTTTTAATTAATAATGTATATTTAAATATTAATATTTTAATAACAACATCAATATTTATATAATGTACCTCTTATGCTCTTCCTTAATTGTTATATTAGGCAATATATTATATAATTTAATACATTCTACTTTTATAATGTTATTAAATGAATGCTATAATTTATTAAAGGGTAGAATACAAAATAGAATATTCTAAAGAATATTCTCTTTTCAAACATATATTCTAAAGAATATTCCTTTAATATTAGAAAATGCTAATTAAATAGCTAAAATTGCTAATTATTAGGAAATGGGACTATAGCCATGCCCATTTTAGTTACAACTTGCATGATTACTAGTTTTCCGCAATAGATCCATCTGCAAGAGAGGCTTTGTCATCTAGAAGCTCATCATTAAACATAATGGCCGCCACAAGCACACCATTCGGAACATATGGTCGCCAGCCTGGATGTGGTGGACGCCAATCAAGATACACATTGCATGCCTGCCAAGTATGTCCAGGTGCCCAACAAGCCCAACAATGAACTTGATTGGGTCGACTTGCATTGTTCCGATTCCTCCTGTCACGAATCCGTGGATTTTGACCACCACGGGTAGGAACTGGAGCAGGTGCAGGATGATTTCGTGGAGGTGGTCCACGGGGTGGGCCCCGAGGTCGACCACGAAAGGCTTGCCGTGTGGGCACATATGCAGCAGCGTCAACCTCCATTGGATCAGCACGCTGAACAAGAGGAACAGGTAACCCAAGGGGACCACGGCCCTCACCAGGCACCAACTCAAAACGTTGAGCTAGTGCAAAAGCTTCCTCCAATGTGGTAGGACGAAGAGCCTGAATGAATCGAACAAGTTTGGGTCGCATAGTTGGCCATAACATACCGAGCTTAATGGGCTCAGGCATGTTAGGATATGCATGCCGAACTAAATCCCTGAACTTAATACTGAACCGCATAACAGACTCACCAGGATGTTGTCGTATCGCATGCAGTTATTGAAAAGCATCATCTAAATCCTCAACTTTGCCAAACGTATGTTTTAGGCATTCCGTTAACCGATTACTATTGGCTTGAATCTCCACAGCCAATCCATTATACCACTTGAGCGCAGGGCCTTCCAAACATGTAGGGAATTCTCTGAGAGCATGGGCCTCATCTCAACTATGGTAACAAACAATAACTTGGAAATAATTAAACCAATGGTATACATCATCTCCCGGATCACCACAAAATGATTGGGGTCAAACCCTTGGATTTGTGACCTGTGAAGAAGATAGAAGCAGATCCCCCAGCATGAGGCTTAGGTGGGAAAGAGGAGGACGGACCCTTAACAAAGCGCTCCAACAACTTAGTTTGTGCATCAATAGCAATAACAATAATGTTAAAAGCCGTCTCCATGTTCATTATCATGGAAACAAGAAAAGGAAAAGGCGGAAGAAAGGAATACCCAACTTCTCCACCAATGAAAGAACATATATATTCAGAAATGTCAAATATATTCAACTACAAAAACCCTGCTTATATACAAGAAACCTCCTGCCATGTGGCACACATGCGACACGTGGTGCTGACACATGGCAGCCATCACCACCATGTGTCACTACACATGTGTGTATATACACATGGGTATATACATTACGTTACATAATATACAGTATCTTAAACACCACTCTTAAGAAAATTATATGCATTTAAGAAGATTAAGAAGTACATAATCATACACACACACACACACGCACTCATAGACACACACACATGCTAAATACGACAATGGCGCACACACACACACGTGCATCAAAAATTATGCGTTTTAAACCTGTACCCGCACGCTTTGCGGAAACTGTATTATACACCCTGGACCGTATACCAGTACTCTACCAACCTCTGTCCACCCAGCGAGCTCTTTACATTCCCATTTGAGCCCTTTCCCATCTTTTTAGATCCCAAAGAATCTACATGAGGAATATTCAAAGAATTTAGTTCAGAATATTCGAGTTCCGAATGCTTCTGCAGCAATCTGATTCTGATCTCGTTGTCCATTAAATCTGCTTGTTGTCGACGAATCTACACATATACACGTAGCACATCAGCGTAATAGTGTGTGCGCGTGCGTGTGTATTAGATAGATAGATAGATAGATAGATAGACAGACAAGACAGACAGATAGATACAGATAGAATACATATTTAAACAGAATACGAATAATACATAATCTCTGTAGATGAGCGTTAGTATAAATAGAGATATATAATGCATAAATGTATTAGATGTATATTAATATTATATATTATATGCATGAGTCTCTCTCTTATACACACACAACACACCAGTCCTTTGCAGATGAATCCACTCCATTATGGCTTAGCTTCGAGCTTTCCTCTTCATTGTTCGAACTCCCAGTGTCCTATGCTCTGTTGCATTATTCCTTCATTTGGAAAAACCCGTTAACACACACACACACACGCACACGCACATGCATATGTATATTACTCTCTCTCTCACATACACCACACATACACATGTGCTCTCTCTCTCTCTCTCTCACACCACACACACACCTGCAATGGACTGCCATGGAGATGCTCCGCCAGATCCTGAGGATATTCCTCGTCATCAGAGCTCTCATTTGGTGAGCAATATATTCTCTTTGAGCATTCCTCATTTGGTGAATAGTATATTTTCTTAGAAGACTCCAGCACCATCTTCTATATGTACGAGCTTAACATACCCATAGATACATGTATATACATGCATATATACATATATTTACCTACACACATATATATACATGCATCACATGATAAATACATGTATATACCGTAGGCCACATGTATAAATATTATACGTACATCACATACTTGCATGTAAGTGGTATGTAATACACGTCTAGACAATTATTACTTACAGTTTCTGGTAATTTTTGTAAAGATTTTCGATCTGGGGAAGCGGGAATATCCTTTGTAAGGTCTATAGAGTGAAGATCATCTTCAGGTTCTTCATTTTTGCGAAGAGATATATCTGAGCTGGTTTAGATCGCTCTCTAATAAAAATAACACACATTAACAACACACAAACCACACTTCATATACAAAATAGTGAATAATACCAAGTATTAATTTTATATACATGTACATTATACAGTTACATTTGAATAGTACACGCACATGCATATGTTGTGTTATATCCATTCCAACTATTCTAATATGATAATTTATCCCTTAAATGATAAATATGATTTCTATACATACACACTTAAGTATGAGCATATATATTATGCAGCTGAGACAGTGTTAACGTCACATGACATATTATATACATTGAGCGAACATATAGAATAAGAATATCGTATAAGAACACACACACACACACACACACACAGTATGTGTGCACATGTTATATATGTATGTGAAGGTATGTTAATTATATACCTCAGAATCACAGTATCAACAGCAGCCTTAAGGTTTCTGCTTCACCAATATCCTTACGTTGGCTGGCATAATCTCCATCGTCCATCACTCTCCTTCTAAACTTCAGAAAATCCTCAAGTTTCCCTTAAGTTCCTCTAATTTCTCCATTTTCGTGTTTAGTTCATCCCTATAAATAGTTATCAACACGTGTATACGTGTATATGTACTGTGTCTATTGTGTATACGTAATGTCGTCTCATAAATGTGTGTGCATGTAGCGTACCTATTGTGCATGTTTGATATGTATATATGTCAATGTTTATACATGGTGCGTGTGTGTGTGTGTATACATGCGAACACTGTGTTTGTGGTGTGGAAGGAGAATGTGTCTATATGTATATAAACACATTAGTGTATATCATGTAGTGGATATAGTACATTGATGCATGTTGTCTCTATGTGAACACATCGTGCATCCATACATGCACACATGTGTGTATGCATGCGTATGGATGGAAGGAGAATATACTTGGCCTCAGCGAGTTTCATATGTACTCGTTCCTCACGCCATACTTCGGCAGTTTGTAGCATTTTACGTCTTTTCTACTTCCTGCTTATTCTCTCATACTCCCTTTAATTGCTCCACTTCAGCCTTATCCTCCAATTTCTGCATTCATATATATATATATATATATATATATATATATATAAAAGCATACATAGTATATAACACACATGAGTTTACGATGTTCACACCTTCATATGCATGTAAGAACGGATACACATACACCACACACACACACACATTATAGTTGTTATGCTTTCATGTTATGCTTTCAACTTTATATCGGTAATATAGATAGATATATATATATGTGTGTGTGTGTGTGTGTGTTGATTAAACTGGTTTTTGGCAGGACCATGTGGCGGCTGCAAGGACTGTGAAGAAATAGGTTTTGTGAGTTGAATTTTGTTTGCTATTTGTATGCAAGAATAAGTGAGCATTACTTATGTATTTTTATGGGCATATGAGGAAATTCCATACAATAAACATGACACACTCTAATGCACTTATTAATATTTACATATGTATGTAAACACAAGAAATGCTACCTTTTAATTTATAATATCTACGTACTAAATGACTGCTATGAGTATTAATTATAATAATCAAATTTAGTTATTCACCAATTAATCGCCATTGCATTATTTTAGCGGATTATGTGTTCTTGTTCAACATACCAGTCAATAATACCGGTCGATGTATTAATATTGTCAACCCATTATAATGTATTTTATATACAAGGTATTAGTATAATTATAAATTGTATTGTAAAGAGCTAATTAAACTAAAAACAATTTACATATTTAAAATTATTACAGATATCATGAATTATACATATGTGTATGTATGTATGCGTGCTTTAGAATGCATTATATTTTATAATATAGAGACGAGTAAGTTTGTTTATTGTTGATATAAATTAGATTATGCCATTACTTTCCACTTATCATCGTAATGTTTATTTGGAACTTTGCATATGTCAAACTCAATTTTCTTAAAATAAATATAAAATCATCGAATTAAATTACATAATAAGTATGATGTATGTATTAACTTAATATTTAAATTATTGTTAATATATTAAGTGTTATAGAAACTAAATCTAAAATGAAAATTAAATTTAAACCATTAAAAATTGTGAGTATATTATAATTATCATTATGTTGCTTTAAATAGTATCATAGAATATTTTTATTATATATTTAACAATTAAATATTTATAAAAGTAATATTGTCTCATTTCTTTCAAAAGATATCTTTCATTCTAAGTAATACTTGTCTTCACACACAATGAAATATATTAATATAATAATCATTGTAGGGATAATTAAATATTTCAACACAAAAATAACAAAGTGTTTTATATTCATTTAAAATATTTGAAAAGAAAGTTAAGTTTCCCAAATGCGGTTTGTAATTGTTTTAATGACATACAAAAGCTTCTAAATTGTATTTTTTTTTTAATTAACAACATTATTTGCTAACAATTTAAAAGAAATGAAGCACATCAATTTACAATTATTAAAAATGTTAAAAACTCATTTATATATAAATGTTGCAACATTATTCTAATTTGCTTGAGCCTTATCACAAATGATTTTTATTTATTATAGTATTCAATTTTCTTAAAAAAATGATGTTCAACTTTAACTCAAGTGGTTATGTTATAATTATTTTCAATTTGAAATTTTAATTTAAATCTACATTATATATAGTATAAATCTTAAATCGTACACATGAACACTTAATTCTCAATCTTATATACAAAGTTAAAATACATTCTAAACATATTTTAAATCATTTCAAAAATAACTTTTTTCACAAAATCAATCCCACTTTAAAATTTTGTTGTTCACATTTAACATTCAATATTTCATAAGTTTAATTAGTATATTGATTCGGATTAAATAATTAAAATACACTATTATTATTAAATATTAATATGAAAAATACACTTTCACCATTAAAAAAACTTAAGCCCTGCTTGTGAGCTATAAATTATAATAAATCTAATTTAATATTTATTAAAAATGCACCCTTGCTTTTTGTTTTGATTAAATTTAAGCCAAAGTACTTAAAACCGTCTTGTTCCTACTTTGTTGCCAATTTATAATGAGACATTGGATCACTCAACGCCATACATGTACATATTTGAGAAGGTACCAAATCCATAATATTTATCAGCATCATTTTATATGGGGTTGCTTATCGAATTGCTGTTGAAGATGTTCCACCCCATATCCTATCTTACGGCCCTGCGCCTTTGCACTATACAACAATGCTGACAAAATTGATAAAACTTTTCTTTTATATAAAACTTGATATTATATACATATATAAACATTGCGTACTTACATATATTGTTTCACCGCTATAGTGAGTCAAACTACAGATAAATTTTGCAATTCATACCTTATGTATACGTGAGAACTTGCGATTTGTGTATGTCTTTGTAAACAATTTACATAATTAAGATGACATAAGAGTATTTCACATTTGAACCTGTTTTGAAACTAAACAACGATTATTCCAAACGCCTGCAAACCGTGTGTATTAGTCTTGCACGCGGCATTCGGGCTGGATATGCTGCACTTATCCGTTACCCAGCATGGGCACCATGACTGGTAACCGGAGGTTAAAAGAAACTAAAAACCAAAGAGAGCTATATATGAACTGCTATCATAACAAGAACAAGTGCTTTGCCCTAAGGATGGTTGAGTTTATGGAGATGGAACTCGGCGCTTTCTTCTAGGACGATGTTCACTTTGGAGTAGACTTTAAAGTCTTCTGAATCAACATGAAGCTCTTGTTCGATCATCCATTTGTCCGATCCATCTCCCTTTGAGGACCAGAACTGCAATCCTCCAATAAGTTCCCTCTGCAGCATCGTTGACGCGCATCTTTCCTTGTTGTTTAGGTTGCAGCTCGAGCCTCACACAACCAAACACATCTCGATCCTTTTCTTAGTAGATGAACCTCTCAGTGCAATTATTAATGGACACTTCCTTTGCACCTGAATTACAAGCAGCAAGACATGAATCTTATCAAATAGAACATGGAAAACAAGTGTAAATATGCCGTGTTCACTGGTCCGAATGGAATGGTGAGCAATGAAATGCTGCTGGATCGTCATTAAGCATGTCATACGCAGCTTGTTAGCCTAGAGCGGACATTGAAAAGGAAGGATTGGATTTCCTTAAAAGAATTTGAGGAAAGCCCTTCTTTATATGAACACCTGCGATTCCCTTGGTACATACCCCGCCGAAAACTCAATGGCATCAGCCTGTCGTCCTGCCGCACAATCTATACATCGGCCTCCGTCCCGGTTCCCCTGCCGCACAACGCTGCCTTGGCGGCTGACGGGCCAGGAAGACTGTCACGCGGGTGGTGTTACAGATGATTACAGATGATTCCCAATACGTATGGGTATACGGTCGTTTTCAAAGACATTCTTTTCAGCCACTTCTCCACTCCACGCGTCTCGCGTTCAAAATTCGGAGTTACATCATTCACGTTGAGGGTTTAGGGTTTAAGGTTCTATCGGTCCCACATTTATATATATATTTAACTAAATGTGGACCATAGAAATTATTATGATCTATTAACTTTAATAGTAAATAATAATTTAATTCAAGGCTCTATGGAATTCTCTTTATATTTATTATTTATGTGTGTTTTGAGCGCGGGAATCTAGGCAGCTTGGTTTATTTAGGGATCTAGAGTTTCTTTTATAGTTGATTATACAGATGTTTACCTCTCATAAAATAATAAAGAACTGGAGGTTAAAAATCACAGGTGTTGACTATTTAAAATGTTTTCTCTAATATACACGTAATAAATAATATATTACACATGTTATGTATATTATCAGTACTACTCTCAAATTACTTAAGAGATAATATTTTTATTTAATTGTAATTATTTATATTAGAATATTAGTATGTGATTCTGTTTAAATTTACATTCTAGATTTTGACTATTACCACTGGCAAACTTAAAAGTATATATATAATAAATTAAATAGTAATAAATATAAATACTAAATATATTGTAAATATTTATTATTTTGCTCATTATTTTTCAGTATATTAATTGTGATTATTTTGCTTTTAATAGCATAATACTATTTAATACATATTTAAGATATTACAAATAATATTCAAGTGTTTATGAAAGTTTAGCTTAGAATTTAAGATTATATGTTAATTGACTTAAATGGTTTAGATTAGTATGATAATTAAAAAAATAAAATATTATAATAATGTCTTATGTTTAAGTTGAAGGTAGACAGTACATATTAATATTTTAATTAAATGGATTACCTTTTAGTTTGATATTAGATTTTGTTTGAAATGTTAAACTTTAACCATGTGTTTATTTAAATTTGTCTTATACGAGTAAATGTTTTCATTTAAAATTATTAACATTAACTAACTCTCTCTCTCTCTCTCTCTCTCTCTCTCTCTCTCTCTATATATATATATATATTATATATATATATATTATTCAAGCATAAAATGTCTTATACGAAAGAAACTGTATTTTATATTTTGCATGTGTCATTGAATAACATATAAACTGTATCGCATATGTTATAGAAATGATGTCTGCAAATTACAATATGTTGAAGCTAGAATCATTCTGTAAAGCCTGCGTTAATAAGAATAACATGTATAATATTCAAAATATAATGTATATATAATATGATTATATACATAATGAGATTCTCTCTCTCCATATATATAGAAATATATATTCTCCAGTTCTCCGCCGGGCTTTAGTTAATTCATAAATGGTCACTCCGGTCTGTGTTACTTAAAAGGGAAATAATATGTAAATGTTACTATTCTATAGATTATAATACCTTAAATTTGTAGTGAATAAATTATAATAAATTTAATTAACATATTTATTAAAAAAAAAAACAGAAAAATGAAACCAAAAACCAAAGAGAATATATACAAACGGATAAGAGGAACAATGCTTTGCCCTAAGGATGGTTTACGAGGGAGCAAACTAGAGTTTTTCGAGACAGAACTTGGTGCGTTCTTTTAGGACAATGTTTACCTTGGAGTAAACTTTAAATTCTTCCGAATCAACATGCAGCTCTTGTTCAATCGACCATTTGTTAGAGCCATCTCCTTGAGTACCAGAACTGCAATCTTCCAGTAGGTTGCCTCTGCAGCAACGTCGACACGCATCTTTCCTTGTTGTTTAGGTTGCAGCTCCAGCCTCACAGAACCAAACACATCTGATCTTTGTTTCGCAGTACGATGAACCTCTCAGTGCAATTACTAATGGACACTTCCTTTGCACCTGAATTATTACGAACACATGCGAACAAGCAGCAAGACATGATTCCTATCAAATGTAGAAATGGAAAACAAGTGGGTTAAAAAAACAACTGAGTAAATATGTAAATACTCTGTGGGGAGTTATTTCATGTTCACCGGTACAAACGGAATGGTGAGCTGATGATTGCTGCTGAATCAATGCTGTAGCAACTTTCTCAGATATGCATGCCGTGGTACTTCCTCATCATGCATGCCATACGCAGCTTGTTAAACCGACGACGACGACGACTACATTTCTGCATAAGCGCGGCTTGTTGTCGGAGGCTTTTTAAAGAACTACTAATGTTTTGCTGTCGGAGGTGCTTCATCATCATGCATGCCATACGCAGCTTGTTAAACCGACGATGACGACGATGATTTCTTCATAAGCGCGGCTTGTTGCGGAGACGACGATCCTGTTTTGCTGTCGGAACAAAAAATAAAAAATAAAAAAATTCGAACAAAGATTCTTAATACCCAAAGATTGAGGTTCTGCCTCAAACCTCAATGGCCTCGCCTCCTCTTCTGCAGAATCTGCCGCGCCCCTCTGCGTTTGGCATATTCCGGCGGCGGATGAAGGTGGTGGGCCAGGGCTGGTGTTTTTGTCTTCGCCTGGCGGTTGTACCAATGTGCATCTCACTACAGGGGTTATGCAGGATCGTTTCCACAATACATGTACATGGTACAAGGATTTTTCAGTCGTCGTCTTCATCTTGGCCACGCGTCTTGAGTTCACATTGTCCACGTCATAATAGGGTATTGGTCCCATAATTTCCTTCATAAATGTGTCCTCACAAACCGGAGTGACTATAAAAATAAGAATTATGAAATAAAACATTTCCACCTGTAAGGTTCCACCGTTTCTTTAAAATTTTCCCTTGCTATTATTTAATTTGTAAATCCTGTTACACTTATTAGCACATTTGACTAAAAATGTGTTGTTTGAGCGCGTGGATCTCGGCTTCGTAGGTAGCTCTATTATTTTATTATAATCTAATATCTACATTGGTCTATTATAAGGATCTAGATTCATGAGTGCTAAATGGTTTCTTTTTTTAATTTATTAGAATAAGTTTTACCATAAAAATTTTAAGTCTTGTATTCGATAATAAATCTAATTATCCATATTTATTAAAACAGATAAAAAATACAATCTTGCTTTTATTTTGATTGAGTTTATGAGAGTAGAAACTCAATTCTGGGTGGTGATAAGGATTCAGTTTCTCCAATATTACACAATTATTTAAACTTAAATAAAATTTTTCTAACTTGCGATTCAAAATAAAAATAATTTTCTTAACTAACTTAATGTTATATACTATCTTATTATCAGTTATGTGTTATATGAGAGAAATCTTACAATTCATACGTGAGACTTATATAATTGTGTTAAAACAATTATATATATGGACTTATTTTGTGACACCATGATTTATTAAAATGACTTCACATGTCAGTAATTATTAGTAGTGTGGTGAATTTTTGTTATGCAGTGAGTACACCTCTTTGTTGACAAGTGCATATTGATGCACAACTTCAATGGCAGTTTTGTGTTGGTGCCAAGGAAGGAAGGGAGCAGTGCAAGTCCAGATCTCCGGTGTTTGCCATGTAAGGGAGGGGAGCAGTGTAAGTCCAGATTCCGGTGTTTGCCATGTAAGGGAGGGGAGCAGTGTCAAGTCCAGATCTCCGGTGTTTGCCTCGGACATGTTCGTCCCTCTGGCAAGTCAAGCTGATGAATATTATTGTCCATGACAAATGTGATAACACAGACTTCATCAATTTTTTCTTAGAGTTTATACACAAGAATCGGGAATGAGAGGTGTTCGCCGGATGGAGGGGTGCGGAGATAATGGGTGAGAAAGATATTCCGAAGGGTGACCCGTGGGAAGACTTTCAATGTGCTTGCGTGTTAATTATTTGTTTAATAGTAGTGTCAAGTATTAAGGGTATCTCAGATAATCTTAGCTGTGAGCGTTCGCGGGTTAAGTGACATGTTAGGTCATTATAACATATTAAAAAATAAAAAAGATTTATAAAAAAGAATGTTCCGTATAAACAATTAAAGTAGCCACCGTATGAAAACTCAAAATATATAATGAAATATTTGATATTACGCAAAAACTTTAACTTTATATATAAAAAAGAACGGCTCAGATTAAAACTAATCTAACCATTATTAAAATTTTATTATGTTAATAATAAATAATATATTGAAAGAGCCGATATATATTAAAATGTCAGATCCATTAAGCTACAAAAAACCCTGCTTATATACAGGAGACCTCCTGCCACATGGCACACATGTGACACGTGGCACTGACACATGGCGGCCATATCACCACCCATGTGTCACTATGCATGTGTGTATACACATGCGTGTATACATTACGTTACATAATATACAGTATACATTATCCCCCCCTCTGCAGTTGTGTAAATGGTGATGGATCTGATGGTCCTGGATCCGTGTGAGTTGGGTCATTTAAGGTATGACCGAATGTAGTCAACGAGTCTCGAACAACAAACCGTTTCATTCGAACTACGTGAACTATTTCAACCTCATGAGATCCCACCAATTGTACCTGATACACCTGAGGACCAATCTTTCGGAGAACTCGGTAGGGACCAAGCCACTTATGTAATAAACCAGTTGCAAGCCCAGGTGCAGTTAGCTTGGGAAAACGTACCAATACTAAGTCACTGTTAGCATAGTCTGGTGGAGTTTGATGTCGTGCATTGTAAGAAGATTGTTGCTGTATTTGAGCTCGACCAAGATGTTCAGCAGACTCTGCACGCAGAAGAGGTAAGACAACATCCAAATGTCGAGCCCACATTTTCGCATCCTCGGCACGTGGCAGATTCGATGATAATCCCAATTCACTAGGCAACTTAGGATCATATCCATACAATGCCTTGAATGGAGAGATACCAATCGAACTCTGAATGCCTGTTACATAAGCAAATCTCAAGCATCGCAAATACCAATCCCAGTCAGTGTGATTGAAGTTCACATACTTCGAGATCATACCTTTGAAGGTCCGATTCAATCGCTCCACCAAACCATCAGTTTGTGGATGATATGGAGAGGCAAATGAGTGTTTTACCCTTAACCTCTCACACAACACTCGGAATACGAAAGCGGAGCCATTATCTGATAACATCCACTCTGGACAAGAATGCTGCAAAACCACATTATCGAACAAAAACAAAGCTGTTGACAGGGCAGTTGCATCCGGAAGAGCACCAACCTCCACCCAACGAGTTAAATAATCAGATATGACAATGATGTACTGGTTACCTTGAGAAGAACGTGGAAAAGGTCCCATTAAATCCACTGCAATTAACTCAAAAGGGTGAGAGACGTTGATGGATTTTAACACCCCCATGGCTCGAGTCGTAGAGGAATTCCGAGTTTGACAAATGGGACAGCTCTGAATATACCTGATCACATCACCACGCATGCTAGGCCAATAAAAGGATCTGCGGAGCTTCTCCAACACTCGTTGGTGACCAAGATGACCTCCAACAATAGGCGATCATGATATGCTCGAAGAAGGTGTGGAACATATGTAGAGGGCACAACCAACCGCCATCTGTCTTCTGGATTTGTCCCAATAAAATACAATAAACCATCCTGAAGTCGAAACTGAGCATGATATTGTCGAAATTGCGGTTCGGAAGAAGGACTTGCAAACGCATCCCGTAATTGCCTCGTCCACGGTTCACGTTTTTGGGCATCTTGCCAATGTTCCAAGGATGGTAAGTCGGCATCGAATACCTGAGGGGCTTGTATCAAACCGAATGCTGCAGCGACTGCATGAGCAGGCAAAGTGGAATCAGAAAGGGGTGCTCGAGAAAGTGCATCCGCATCCACCATTGTTCGCCCAGGCCTGTGCACCACCTTAAAGTTATATACTTGGAGACGTAATGCCCATCTGGCTACACGACCCACTAGATTCTTTCGTTTTAGCAAGGAAGTGACAGCAGCATGATCACACTCCAAAAGTGTTTCACTCCCATGTAAGTAGGCATGAAGTCGTTCAAAACCCCAAACAGCAGCAAGGCATTCTTTTTCAGTAGTGGAATAATTCCGCTCAGCTGGCGTGAGTACTCGACTAATGTAAGCCACCGGGTGTCGAATTGAAGAATCCACAGCATTAGTTTGCATCAATACACCACCAATACCAACATCTGAGGCATCTACTCGTTAAAATGAACGAACGAGTAAAATCTGGGTACTGAAGCAATGGTGGAGTTGTCAGGAACTCTTTTAACTGGTCAAATGCCTGCTGACACCTGCGAGTCCACCTGAAAGATACCTGTGGACGAACTAACTCCCGAAGAGGGGTAGTTCGATCAGTGAGATGATCGATGAATCGACCCAAGTATTGCACCGTGCCCAAGAAACGCTGGACTTCCTGTACTGTACGGGGACGAGGGAACTCTCGAACAGCTCGCAACTTCATTGGATCCACCTGTAAACCCTCTCGAGATATACGGTAACCCAAGTAAGTGGTGTCGGTCGAACCAAACACACACTTTTCAAGTTTCAACTTCAGGCCAACTTCTCGAAATCGATCAAGAACGCCGTACATCACGAATGTGATCCTCCCAAGAACCAGACCCATGAATGAGCACATCGTCGATAAAATCGGCAGTGATATCAGGCATATCGGAAAGAAGCTCATCCATCATGCGTTGAAAGGTGGCAGGAGCTGAAGTCAATCCAAAAGGCATGACCAAAAACTCGTAAAGACCAAATGGTGTCCGGAAGGCCGTTTTTGGAATATCCTCCTCAGTCATAGGAACCTGCCAATATCCTGATGCCAAATCCAACTTAGTAAACCATCGACTCTGACCCAAACGATCTAATAGATCGGCAGAGTTCGGAAGTGGATAGACATCTTTGATGGTAACATCGTTAAGAGGTCGGTAATCCACACAAAATCGGAGAGATCCATCAGGCTTGGGAACCAAATGAGGTTCACATGCCCATGGACTCCGTGACGGAGGACACACTCGTTTACCAATCATATCAGTAACAGCTGTTCGCATGGCTGATAACTCCTTTGGTGACCTGCGTCGAACCGGGACTTTGAAAGGCTTTGCATTGCCGGTGGGTATACAGTGTCGAGTCTTCACACGTGCACCTTGGGACAGATCAAATTTGAACAAACTTGCATACTGTTTCTTAAGTTGTTCGATGCAGTGTGCTCGACACTCAGGTGACGGATCCGGCATTTGAACCTGTTGAGATGAACACCACCCCAAGACCGGAATCAAAGGAGCTGTATGCGTGATACAAACAGCAACAAGCTTCTCTGGACGTAAAGGAACAGACTGCAAAGACACAGACTCCAAGCGTAATACAGGAGGAGAGAGTGAAAAATCACATGTACCTTTCGACTGCTTTAACCAATCACATCCCAGAATGATGTCAAAGACCTGGGAAGGGACAACCCTAAGAGACCCAGAGGGAAACTTACAGTTGGCACCCATAACCAGCGTAGTCAAAGTGGTGTACTGTGATACTGCACGAGACTGCCCATTACCATATAAAATGTGCAAGACCTTATCTGCACGTCTTAAGGGTAATGAGCACCGATGCGCTAGAGAAGCAGTTATGGAAGACATACTGGATCCTGTATCCACAAGCACTGTGACTGAAAGATCATTCACCCGTGCAGAAAATGTGAAAACTGGATGATCTGGTGGAACTTGCAAACCTTGATATGCATAGCGGAAAAAACATGGAGGTGAAGTCTCCATCGCACGGGATCCCTCCGTCGCCCGTACGATTACTCGTTTTCCGCAACAGATCCACCTGCAAGAGAGGCTTCATCATCTGAAAGCTCATCATTAGCATAATGGCCGCCACAGGCACACCATCCGGAACATATGGTCGCCAGCTTGGATGTGGTGGACGCCAATCAGGATACACATCGCATGCCCGCCAAGTATGTCCAGGTGCCCAACATGCCCAACAATGAACTTGATTGGGTCGACCTGCATTGTTCCGATTCCTCCTGTCACGAATCCGTGGATTTTAACCACCACGGGCAGGAACTGAGCAAGTGCAGACGATTTCGTGGAGGTGGTCCACGGGTGGGCCCCGAGGTCGACCACGAAGGGCTTGTCGTGCGGGTACATATGCAGCAGCGTCAACCTCCATTGATCAGCACGTTGAATAGAGAGAGTAGGTAACCCAAGGGGAACACGACCCTCACCAGCACCAACTCAAATCGTTGAGCTAGTGCAAAGCTCCTCCAATGTGGTAAGACGAAGAGCCCGAATGAATCGAACAAGTTCGGGTCCATAGTTGGCCATAACATACCGAGCTTAATGGGCTCAAGCATATTAGGATATGCACGCCGAACTAAATCCCCGAACCTAATACTGAATCGCATAACAGACTCACCAGGATGTTGTGTCGTATCGCGTGCAGTTGTTGGAAAGCATCATCTGAATCCTCTTTGAGGCCTTCCATCAACCGATTACTATTGGCTTGAATCTCCGCAGCCAATCCATTATACCACTTGAGTGCAGGGCCTTCCAAACATGTAGGGAATTCTCTGAGAGCACGCGCCTCATCCCAACCATGGTAACGAACAATAACTTGGAAATGATCAAACCAGTATAACATCATCTCCTGGATCACCACAAAAGATCGGGGTCGAACCCTCGGATTTGTGGCCTGTGAAGAAGACGAAGGAGTACTAGAAGCAGATCCCCGGCAGGAGGCCAGGCGGGAAGAGGGGACGAACCCTCAACAAAGCGCTCCAACAACTTTGTTTGTGCATCAATAACAGTAGCAATAATGCTATAACGCCGCTTCATATTCATCGTCATGAAAACACGAAAAGGAAAAGGCAGGAGAAAGGAATACCCAACTTCTCCACCAATGAAAGAGCCGATATATATTAAAATGTCAGATCATTAAGCTACAAAAACCCTGCTTATATACAGGAGACCTCCTGCCACGTGGCACACATGCGACACGTGGCACTGACACATGGCGGCCAGATCACCACCCATGTGTCACTATGCATGTGTGTATATACACATGCGTATATACATTACGTTACATAATATACAGTATCTTACAATATGTATATTTAATATTAATATTAATAAAGTTTAAGAATAAATTTAAGGCAATATTCTTAAAATATATTGTATCACGAGTATTACTTTAAACATATATATTTTATAATTACTTTGTTGTTAAATTTAACCCAAATAAAATCTAAGCCATTATGAAATTTATCCTTAACATACAACTACGCCAGTTGCATGTGAAACAATTAATTCAAGTATTTATTATTTTTTTAAATAATTAAATACATTAGAGTTTTATTTTGATATTATAACATACGCATCAGATCGGGTCAAAATGTGTGTGTGTGTGTGTATATATATCAAGAAATCAAAAAGCGATGTACCAAATTTACATTAGAAACATACATGGCTTGCGTGTGTGTTGTGTGCGCGTGCTAAGGAAGTTGTTTTGGATATCAAGAATAAATTTAATAAATTTGTTGAAAGTTTCATAAATTATGTAGATTTATATAAAGTTTATAAAATTTATGATAATTATAGAATAAATTCTTCTTATATATAAATTTATATGAGTTTGTTGAAATATGAATTTATACTATAATTATCTATGAGTGTTTTTTAAATAATAAATAATAAATAACGTTTTAATAAGATAACTTATGTTATCAAATAATTAATAAACTAGTGTAAGAGTACAACAGTCATGGATTATAACATCGATATTATTTATACGCACAAACGTATATATACACCACCTCTTAAGAAAATTATATGACATTTAAGAAGATTAAGAAGTACATAATCATACACACACACACACACGCACTCATAGACAAACACACATGCTAAATTCGACAATGGAATGTAGTATAACACACACACGCACACGTGCATCAAAAATTATGCGTTTTTAAACCTGTACCCGCACGCTTTGCGGAAACTGTATTATACACCCTGGACCGTATACCAGTACCTCTACCAACCTCTGTCCACCCCAGCGAGCTCTTTACATTCCCATTTGAGCCCTTTCCCATCTTTTTAGATCCCAAAGAATCTACATGAGGAATATTCAAAGAATTTAGTTCAGGAATATTCCGAGTTGCGAATGCTTCTGCAGCAATCTGAAATTCTGATCTCGTTGTCCCATTAAATCTGCTTGTTGTCGACGAATCTACACATATCCACGTAGTACATCAGCGTAATACGTGTGTGCACGTGCGTGTGTATTATATAGATAGATAGGCAGATAGATACATAGATAGAATACATATTTAAACAGAATACGAATATATACATAATCTCTGTAGATGCGCGTTAGTATAAATGAGATATATAATGCATAAATGTATTAGATGTATATTATATATTAATATTATATGCATGAGTCTCTCTCTTCTACACACACACACACACACATACATAGTCCCTTTGCAGATGAATCCACTCCATTATGGCTTAGCTTCGAGCTTTCCTCTTCATTGTTCGAACTCCCACGTGTCCTATGCTCTGTTGCATTATTCCTTCTTTTGAAAAACCCGTTAAGCACACACACACACACACACACGCACATGCATATGTATATTGCTCTCTCTCTCACATACACCCACATATATGTGCTCTCTCTCTCTCTCTCTCACACACACACACACCTGCAATGGACTGCCCATGGAAGATGCTCCGCCAGATCCTGAGGATATTCCTCGTCATCAGAGCCTCTCATTTGGTGAGCAATATATTCTCTTTGAGCATTCCTCATTTGGTGAATAGTATATTTTCTTAGAAGACTCCAGCACCATCTTCTATATGTACGAGCTTAACATACCCATAGATACATGTATATACAAGCATATATACATACACTATTCTACACACATATACATATATACATGCATACACGATGATAAATACATGTATATACCCGTAGGCCACATGAATGAATATTATACATACATCACATACTTGCATGTAAGTGGTATGTGCATGTAAATAAACAAGTCTAGACAATTATATACTTACAGTTTCTGGCAGTTTTTGAAGAGATTTTCGATCTGGGGAAGCGGGAATATCCTTTGTAAGGTCTATAGAGTGAAGATCATCTTCAGGTTCTTCATTTTTGCGAAGAGATATATCTGAGTTGGGTTTAGATCGCTCTCTAATAAAAATAACACACATTAACACACACACAAACACACACGTTCATATACAATAATAGTGAATACCAAGTATTAATTTTATATACATGTACATTATACAGTTACATTTGAATAGTACACGCACATGCATATGTTGTGTTATCATCCATTCCAACTATTCTAATATGATAATTTATCCCTTAAATGATAGATATGGATTATATGCATACACACTTAAGTATGAGCATATATATTATGCAGCTGAGACAGTGTTAACGTCACATGACATATTATATACATCGAGTGAACATATAAAATAAGAATATCGTATAAGAACACACACACACACACACTGTATGTGTGCACATGTTATATATATGTATGTGAAGGTATGTTAATTATATACCTCAGAATCACAGTTCAACAGCAGCCCTTAAGGTTTCTGCTTCACCAATATCCTTACGTTGGCTGGCATAATCTCCATCGTCCATCACTCTCCTCCTAAACTTCAGAAAATCCTCAAGTTTCCCCTTAAGCTCCTCTAATTTCTCAGTTTTCGTGTTTAGTTCATCCCTATAAATAGTTATCAACACGTGTATACGTGTATAGGTCTGTGTCTATTGTATAAATGTGTATGCATGTAGCGTACCTATTGTGCATATTTGATATGTATATATGTCAATGGTTATACATGGTACGTGTGTGTGTGTGTATACATGCAAACACACGTGTGCTTGTGGTGTGGAAGGAGAATGTGTCTATATGTATATAAACACATATCATGTATACATGTATATATAGTGTATATCATGTAGTAGATATAGTTCGATGCATGTTGTCTCTATGTGAACACATCATGCATCCATACATGCACACACATGTGTGTATGCATGCGTATGGATGGAAGGAGAATATACTTGGCCTCAGCGAGCTTCATATGTACTCGTTCCTCACGCCATACTTCGGCAGTTTGTAGCATTTTACGTTCTTCTTCAACTTCCTGCTTTATTCTCTCAGACTCCCTCTTTAATTGCTCCACTTCAGCCTTATCCTCCCCAATTTCTGCAAGATATATATATATATATATATATATATTGTGTGTGTGTGTGTGTGTGTGTGTGTGTTGTTTGTTACGATGTATGAAGCACACATAGTATATAACACACAGATGAGTTTATGATGTTCACACCTTCATATACATGTAAGAACGGAGACACACACACACACACACCTCGAGCTAATTCATCACATACATCCTCCATGAGTTCCCTGGCTTTCCTCTCCTTGTCGAGATCTTCCATTGCCTTGGACAGGGCAATCTTGGCCTCCCCAAGCTCCCTCGACAATCTCTTGTTTGCTAGCTCCATTCTCACTTTAGACTTCCTCACCTCCTCTGTTTCCTCTTGTACGCTTCGCAACGCCTATATACATCAATATACATATGGTTTGTGTGTATTACATAAACAAACACACGCAGATTCTCTCTCTCTCTCTCTCTCTCTCTCTCTCTCTATTATATATATATATATATATATATAAGAGAGAGAGAGAGGAGAGAGAGGAGAAGGAGAGAGAGAGAGAGAGAAGATAGACAGATACATATATAATAGATGATTTCAATACATTATACTTCTATATATATAATGCTAATATACATACTACTATGCATATACTATTATGTTTTACTGATATAGCTTAAGTATATCTCTAGAGAAACTTACTAATACTACATATTATATGCTAATTATTATAGTATATGATAGTAGAATGCTATATGCTATAAAGATGTATTACCAAATAACATAATCTACAGAACTCATATACGTAGTCCCAGACACATACAATTATACTACAATGTTAATTGTATAGCATAGCACATTACAAAATAACATGATAAAATCTACAGTATTTTTATAGGTTAGAGAGAGAGAGAGATTCTTATTATATATTAGCTAACCATAGTTTATCTTATGTAAGAAAGTATAACTGAGAGACTTCAATACATATATACATTCATAAACATATATGCTCTAAAATATGAATTTGACCAAATTACCTGTTTAATTTTGTCCTGTTCTTTGTTGTGTGAAGCCGATTTTTCGTCTGCTATCTTCTTAAGAATACTCTCGATATCTCTGCGTGCAGTCTTGTTGAAATGCTCGAGCTCTCTTACTTTGTTCCGTGCATTTTCAAGCTCTGTAGTTAACGCTCCATCCTCCAAGCTGTTTAAACGCTCAAGTAACGTGCTCGAAACGGGATATTATCGATAGTTGATTTCTTTTCTGGGGATTTTTTCTGCCTGCTAAACAATAAAACAAAAGTTAACAGTATACTTAAAAACATTATTAATATATATATTAATACACATTGTACATATTAAGACAGACTGTGTGTGCGTGTGTTTGGAAGTCTTAACTATGTATATGCACGCTATAACATGTAGATATACAAATCTATAAACACAAACATATGTTTATAAAAAATGCTAGCTCTATAACGCACGCACGTGCAATATATATATCTATATATATTATATATAATATATATATAGAGAGAGAGAGAGAGAGAGAAGAGAGAGAGAGAGAGAGAGAGAGAGAGAGAGATACATACCTCATTGTTTTGGTGTTTGCTATTTACTTGCTTTTCCAGTAATCTGTTAATGTGAGATTGCATGGCGGCAATCTGTCGACTTGTATGTAATATTCTCCCATTGCTTTTATCTGTAGACTGCGCATCATGAGCAACTGTAAAAATCAAGAAAAACAAATAAAAAGAAAAAGTATATAACCATTTTCTCTACATATATGCACATACCCATACATGTGTATGTGTATATATGTATGCACACATGTATGTAAGTATATACATGTATAAATACATACACATATACCTTACTGTGTTCTAAGTTGTTCCTAGACGTGGATTTCTTTGTGCCAAGAGGTAACGAAGGCAAAGAAGAAGACGCTTGTGAAGACTCTTGGGTATATTCCGATGAGCAGACGGGATATTCCTGCCGCTCCCATAAGGTGGCAGCGAGCTTTCGTGCAGAAACATTGGAAGAAGATGCCTACAATAACGAAAGCTTAAACATTTAATTTGTTACTTAGTAAATACACAGACACACATGCATACACACATACATGTGTGTGTGAACTCACCTGTACATTCATGAAGGAGTCATAGAATGGATTCTCATACAGCTTCCAACTGGGAACAGGAGTGACCGGGCTCATCGTGCTCCTCTTTCTCATACTGAGATTAGTGGGCCTCCAGATCGATGCAATCTGCCTGTTTTTCGAATCCCTGTGATGCTGTGGATGCAACGCGATCTTGCTCCTTCTCATTGTTACATTTGCATCTCAGTAGACAGGAAATCCTGCGAATCCCTAGAGTATAGCTAATCTAATCGCTTCCATGAACAATCTAGCTCCATTTTCTGCATACATCTTGGGATTTACGCAGATCTGTATGTGAAATCCGGGAAAAACCGGATTGATTCAAAACAGACAGAAAGCAGAGAGATCACGCTAAAAATCCCACGGGGTTAACCCATCCACGTGGCGAGATCATAACCGTCCATTTTAATAGCATATTCCGACGTGGAAAATTAGATGACTTCGCACGTGGCGAAATCAAGATCCTTGATTAACGTCTCATGAGAGTTTCCAAAAAAAAATGTTATAAAACCTCTATTTTGTCAGAGTAGGTCGTTATTATTTAATTCTAATTAACCAAACGGAAAAGCCGACACGTGTGAAAAGAATAATGTACTTATTTTTATTTTTTATTGTTATATCCAGTTTGTGACATGATGCCAATACGAATATAATTAAATCCCACATGCTGGGTCCCTTTTACATCATGCTGAAGGAACCTTTATTCTCTGTACAGATACACACACACGCAATACACCTATACTCTCATGTGCGTGCGTGTGTGTGTGTAAGAAGATCCTACTTTTTACATCATGCTAAAGGAGCTTCCACTTTGTTAAGCTTTTCATTTATATTCCCTTAAGCATTATATCTAAACAGTGTATTTATAAGAACGTATATATACTTATATGCACACGCGTATGTATGTATAAAGACATATGTCTGTATATACACGTGAATAGTATCGTACTTTGGAATCAAATAATACGGATATTGAATACATATAAATATGCACATTGCTATGTTAACACACACATACATGTGTGTCCATAAATGTATGTGAAGAGAGAGCGAGAGAGAAGTAGATTAAACATAAACACACGTCTCCTTATATATACGTATACATATGCACTTCACAAGCAAATGGATTATAACCAAGAATATTTTTTGCTAAAACAAACACTATTTTATAAAAGCACACTGGTTAATTAATTAAGAACTTGCCCCACCTGATTACTTCTTCTTGCCATTTCTCGGCTTCTTCTTGTCATCCTCGCTATCAGAGTCCGAAGATTCCGAGGAATCCGACTCGGAATGTGCTCTTTTCCGTTTCCTGCTCCTGCTCTTTTTCCGGGACCTCCTTTCATCTTCAGATGAGGATTCGCTCTCGCTGGGAGATGAATCTCCGCTCGACGATGAACCGGAGTCATCCGACTCGGACTCCGACTCGGAACTTGTGTCCGAACTTGAACTCGGACTCCGACGTCGGCTACTGCGTCTCTTTTTCCTGATTTGCTTCCTCCGCCCTTCTTTCTCCCTCCCCTGTATTTTCCTTTCCCTTTCATTCTCCTGTATAAACAAGTTTATTCTCTCTCTCTCTCTCTACGTATGTATCTATGTATCTATATACACACGCACACACAATCGCTAATATGACTGTAATTATACAACACCAGATATAAGCAATTTATATACACAATTGTCATCATTAAACGAACATTGATTTTAGTTGATACAGAATCCATAACACGATTTAGATTCGCAAAGACTGAAACTTAGAATTTATGTGTTCTCTTCCAAATTGCAATACATCATATATTCGTATTATGTAAAAAGAATACAACTACAACCACAGACCAACATGCTTGTATATAAATGAAACAAGAAGTCATATATATCTAAATGTGTGTGTGTGAGTGTGTGTGTGTGTGTCTGTACGTATGTATTTAGAATACAGAAACATATGTATATGTACCTTACGGAGTTCATCATCAAATTGGGCAACCTCCTTGGCATCAAGGGGCTTGGGAACGAGCTTAGGGTTCTTGAGCTGCTGGGAGCGGGAAGGACGAGACATGTAAATGCGCTCATTCTTGCACTCATAAGTCCAATGACCCGCTTGGAAACACTTCTGGCACTGACCTACAAGCTGCTTCTGCTGCTTCCGCACATCCACAGTCACAGGCTTCTCCGTGCTCATCAGATACATCTGCCGCTTCGCCTCCTTCCGCTCCTGCCATCTGCTCGGCCCTTCTTCCTTCTGTCCATACGCATTCACGTTGCGCTGCGCCGCCGCCGCTGCCCTCTCTACCTGTACCCTACTCATCTCTCAATGCACCAATACCTGGCAATCTCTAGAAATCACCCTGATCCACAAGCTTGAGCAGATTTCTTCCTCGGCTAGGGCGATTGCTCGATGATCTCCCTAAAAACCCTAAAATCTGACATCCCTATAAACAGAGGGGGGATATTCCTTGTTAAGTACCATTTCTTTTTCATTAGTAAATTTTGGTTCAACCTAACCCTAAAATGGGATACTGTAGTCTTTTATTAAAATCTGTGTATACATTTATGTATATATGGCAAATAGTCATGCACGATCACACGTATAAAAATAACTTTAAAGTGCAAATTAATTACACACACACACACACACATCAATATACTGTGTATGTGTGCGTGTATTAGACACGTTTATACATTTAAGGTTTAAAAAGAAGGCCCGTAATTAAGAATTGAACACAATAACAAATTATTAGAATTCTCTCTCTCTACATACATACATACATACACACACACATATATATATATATATATGTGAGAAAGAGTATTGGAATATGCGGTATCAAAAGATAATACTAACACTTATCTTAAATTGAAGAAGGTGATCTAAGCTAATGAATGCTTAATCACCCCAGCTGCCAGGTCCAGTGTGAAATTCGCACCCAGAAATTGTCTGCTATTATAGAAGGGCTGCAAATCGAGTATACCATACTCTCGAGCCTGTACAGAAAATGGACGAATTAATAATAAAACATATAACATGTTAAAACTCATAACATAGATATGTGTGTGTACACACACACACGGAGCATATATATGTATGTGTGTATAGAGGTCCATAGAGCTTAACAAGAGATATTCATACATTGAGTGTACACAAATCCATGCATAAGAGAGAGAGAGGCACCTATACACACAAGTATATACACACGATATAATACACACAGGTACATACAGCTGTATATAACATGTGTGTGTGTAATATGTAAATACAGATGTAACATACGTGCCTATCCTACGCATAAACAGTACCTTAGCCTCGAGATCTGTGATTTAACAAGGACTTCCGAAGAGTGAGAAGGTGGATTGGTCATTAACTCCTTAAATCGCATAGCGTCCTTAACTAAACCACGCAGTAAATAAAGAAGCAGCTCATTGAAATCTCTCTTGTATGTCATGTATTTCTTAAAACTCTACATAAACCACAAAACGTTAATTAAAACATGTAATGCAATAAAACTATATCAGTGTTTCCGTATGTCATGTACATATATACAACATCTGTGTGACTGTGTTTCTATCCTGTTTGACGGTTTAATAGAGAGAGATAGAATATTCGAACCTTTTGTAGAGCCTTTTGTACACCGTATTTCTGCGTGGAAATGAAGGAATCCAGAAGAACTCTTATTGCCATGTCCACGTCATCTTCCAGCACATAGCTCCGTAGATGCATACGTGCGTGTGCTTCTGCTATTCTTATCATAGATTCTATATGGCGTACAGCAATCGGTACACCTTGTCCGTACTGATACAGAAAATATGTACACATATATAAAAAATACGTTATGACCTAAGTATATTATATATATGTACTTGTTATATATTACAATCTCTAAATGTATATAGCTGACTTGGTAAAGAGAAACAACACACATACCATTGATTCTCGCCGTAAATCCGCGTATACAAGTGCGACCTTGTCTAAGTCAGCATCTTGCAGCTTTGGAAAAACATTAAGCTTTGCATATGTGATATATTTCCTCAGCATATCCTGAGAAAGTATCTGGCATATACGCATAATTAGTATATACCAAGAATAATACCTATATCTTAAACGCACCTCGGGATCCGAGTGAATGAATACTCCTTGCGTGTTCTGGTTCTCTGGCTGTTAATAAGTTATTAACTTCGTCATTATTATTCATTATTTTAAAGTAATACTAAATACTAAGGTATATATATGCTAGTCTATAATATGTACTGGATTATGCATACAATATACAGAAAATTGTTAAATTTTTACTTAAGAATCTTAAGCTACACTTACGTACTTTGATGTATATATACTAATATATAACATAATCTGATTTGACTTAAAAAACACCTAAGATTATATGCAGTCATTAGTTACTAATTCATGTATACATTCATGAGTACATGCAACATTGCGTGTATATCAAATGAACTATAGAAGATGCCATATGTACATAGAATACTAGTTGCTCATAAAACACACACACACACACACACACACACACCACACACACTTACCGCAGCTTTGGGATGGGATTTGAAATGGCTATCAACAACAAATCGAGCCAACATCTCGTCTATAACGGGGTCGACGGTATCCTACATTATGACAAGTTTAACAATAACAATACCTTCACATAAGTAATTATTACTAAATAAGTAAAATTCACCTTTACAACGAGGAGGATATCAAATCTAGAGAGAACAGGATCCGTTAACTCAACATTCTGAGCAAAAGTTTTCCCTGAATCATACCTGCAGAAAAATAGAACATGTAACTGTATGTGTGGTGTAAATATATTATGTTAACGCTTTAGTATATTTTATTTGTTTTGAATATATACATTAGTAGTATTTACCTGCCACCAACAGGATTTGCAGCAGCAACAACGGAGCAACGTGCTTGTAATGAGGTGACAATTCCTGCTTTTGATATGCTAATACTCTGCTGTTCCATTGCCTCGTGTATACTCACCCTGCAAAAAAAAAAATAGTTAGAGAGAGAGAGATTCATATAGCATGTAGCAAATTATAGATAATATATATAGAATACACATCTTTTCAGACTATTATACTTAAATTGATATGTTGAAACTAATAGTAATACCTGTCTTGATCATTCATTTTGTCAAACTCGTCAATGAGGCATATTCCGCGGTCAGCAAGCACTAAGGCACCACCTTCTAAGGTCCATTCACGTGTCACAGGATCCTTGTGAACTGCTGCTGTTAATCCGACGGCTGATGCACCTTTCCCAGTCGTATATACGGCTCTTTGGGCTGTCTTTTCTACGTATCTGAGAGTGTGTGTGTTGTGTATATATATATATATATATATATATTATATGTCTATAATAAATCATGTGTATGTGTTTCTCTGTGTGTGTTTTATAATATTCCTCAACAGTCACATTAACTAAAAGGCTGCACATTGTGATGTATGTATACATGCACATACACATACACATACATCCATGCTATTATAATCAAACATAAGCATGCATATATGTACTTATCTACATATATAGAACACACACACACACACACACACATCGACGCACTTGAGAAACTGAGATTTCGCCGTTCCAGGATCACCGAGTAGAAGAATGTTAATGTCTCCCCTTAAGCGATGCTTACCTTCATTAACAATTTAAGATCAGATAACAGATACACCGCGCGCGCGCGCACACACACACACATGTATTCAAGTATATATAACGTACTAAATAAGATATAAATACCTTGCACGTTCTTCTCTTGGCCTCCAAACATTGCGAGAGCTATTGCAGTTTTTATATCCTCGTGACCGTAGATAGATGGGGCAATAGATTTAACAATCTGTAAAGCAAAGAAGTCAAAATATGCAATACGATTTTACATCAATCCATAGACCAAATATATACACACATATATGCATATGTCATGTATATACGCATATTATACATATATATACATATAGTTATAATCTTACCCGTTCTCCTATACGTGGATCTTTAGCAAGGTTTTCAATATCCGCTTTATCCTCTTCAGTAAGTTTGTATGCAGAAAAAAGGTCTTGCTTTTTACTAACGTAGTTTGCCTCCACAACTGTGGCGAATACGGGAAAACCGTTCTTCGTGTTTAGTGACAAATCGAAGTTGTTAGTGTAGATCCCCGTAACTTCCTGTTAAATAACAACATTATATATTAAATAAAAGTATTCAAAATATATTTAACTAGCATATTAAGTATTTGCTGGACAAACATTTTCTATTATATATTAGAAAAGACATTTAACATTTACAATATATTAATATACCTAATTAGAATTAGTACATAATATAGTAACATATATAAGCTAATACCGTAAGTTTATGTGTAAACATATTTGCATAGCATATATAATATGTATAACACTACTTGACTATAGTAATATATAATATTAGTTAGTGTAATTAAATAAATATAACATATATATAACTCAAAATCATATACCTAGATACACACGTGTAAGACTTAATATATAGCGTTAAGTTTATACACAGACTTTAGGTGTATATATATTGCTTACGATTTCTTCTCCTGGCCGTGCAACATCAATAAGATCATCTAGGAGTATAACCTCTTTGTAACGAGGAAGCCTGCCAGCCGGAACAATTCCAGGACTCTCTTGAAGTGTCAGCTTTTGATAGTTCCGATATATAGTCTGCACATAATCAAGTACATGACACAGATATACATGCACATACACACGCTATGTACAGATATACACATACACATACATAGCGTACACAATAGCACAAACATATGTAGATATACTTTGACATAGTATCTAGGGTTGCTTACTATATAAATTGTGTATAACATATGTATTTGTGCATGTGATTGATGCAGTAATGCATTTATTACGCATATCCATATGTGTAAACTATTCACCATGTATAGTAGTACATATCACAAGTTGCATGTAAATGTATGTAAATTAATATTAAACATGCATTAATATGTTTGTATATAAAGATAGATTGACGATAATCTATGTACCAATTCAAGTGAAAATCTACGTACGTACGTATAGACTAGATACATCTAAATACAGATATAAAACATAGTTCCTGTCTGCGAATCTATGTATGTGAGTGTGATCTCCATTTATCCCAAAGTTTTGAAATCATCAATCTCCCTCTTCTCCACATATTCATTAACATATCCACATATGTGTATATACCTGATGGGTATACACACATAAACGAAAACATAAGTATATACGTACCTCTTCTACGTTGACGGAGAAGGGACCACGGGACTGGCACTCGGGACATGAACCCACTTTAATCTCTTTAGAAGTATTCTGGAAGAAAGGGCCCAATGTAGCACCACACTTGTTACAGTCATACTTAACTTGCATTAACTGTGGAAACACCCCTGACCGCCTTGTAACAACTCCCCCTATTCTTATCATGCAGTTTAAGTGCGTTTTCCTGAAATAAAACATAGAATCTATTACAATCACATATACACACAACAAAAATACGTATGCAATATAATGTACTACTATAAGAAGTGATACGTCCCCCTATATATACACACTCATACAATATACAACAGAGGTACACACGCATATGTATATTCATATGGTGTGTATATACAGAAACCGTTTTAAATACAGTATACGTGCTTTTTCCTGTAACATGATTTATAAAAATACATTTATAAAAATGATTTATAAAAGTACTATTGTTTGTACAACATACATATACATACAAACAAGTCCATTTTAGTATTATGTATCATAGAAAGTGAAGGGTCATGCAGTAAAGTTACGTACAGACATACATCTACACCTTTATACATACACATGGATATACATACATACACATCCATATACATATGTATATTTACACACATCCATATACGTACCTTATGTCTCTAATTTGATCAAAAACTGGGATATTAATCACACGTATATGTAGTCTATCGTGTATTTTTGAATAATTAGGATGAATACCATAAACCACGTCTTGTAAAACTTCTTCCATGACCTCGAGACAAGATTCCGGAGCATCTGCCAGCCACACAGAAAGATTGGGATATGCATGCATGTAATCTGCCATATCTAGTTCGAGGCTGCTCTTGTTCGCTGCACACATGTAAAAAAATATGACGATTGCATAAGTATAATACGACAATAACATCAGTTGTAAGTTACAATATGACTATAATGCACACCTATAGATATAACGAGTTATACTTTTAGCTATTATAAAACTAGTAGCTAATATGAAGGATTACCACCACTATATGTGTGTACCGTCTGTGTTTATCAATGAGAAAATATATACTCATGCATATTTCATATCGTGTAATATGAGAGAGAGAGAGAGAGAGAGAGAGAGAGAGAGAGAGAGAGAGAGAGAGAGAGAGAGAGAGAGAGAGAGAGAGAGAGAGGGAGGGAGAGGGAGAGGAGGAGGAGGAGGAGGAACAGACTATTTTATTACATAAATAGAATTAGACAGCACTTCCATATAGAAAACATCATACCAAATGTAGTTGAGTAACTAAACTGTTAATTTACCTGAGACCATATCATTGATTAATCGGATATACTCCGCTAAACCACCTTCGTGATTTGGTTTCACGTAAGTCTTCAAAAACTGCCTGAATTTCCTTGCAATAAACCTCCTCACATCGTCTCTGGTAACCCATGTACGCAGGTTTCCGACTATATTGTACATATCCACACCATCTTCATCGTCATCTTCTTGCTGCACATACATAGCATTATATCCTATGTGCTAACATATGTGTATATACGTGCGTTTTACTTACCTACTATATTATGCTAGTAGAAATATACAGTATACTCAACATAACATATGAATAGAAAGGAAAGTGTACATGTGTTATGTATACACACACATAATATTATATCAATACAAACCTCCATATGCTCATCATCCATAGCTTGATCTCCAGGATCTTCTTGGTTTCTAGGCTCGTCTACTCTGGGCCTTCGACGTGGTCTAATGTCGTCTTCAGAATCATCTAAACAAACAACAAATAATAATCTCTGTCTTCATATATATATATATATATATAATATGCAAGCTTTTGGCGTGTGCGTGTGTATTATATGCATGCACATATACTGACACAATATGTAAAATTAGGATACTTCTGTTATATATAAAACTAAAAGCATATTTAAAACAATATATGTACTCTGTGCGTATGTGTGTTTTATACTAACCACGTTCGTGGAGGAAGGCAGGTAACTTCCTATGACGACGAGGTCTGTTAACACCTTCAACTTCATCTCGATCGTCCATTTCTCTTTCCGCAGCAAGACGGTCGGCCACGATTTGATCGAATGGCCTGTCGTCTGCAGGCTCGTCATCCAAATCTTCAGACTCATATCTGTCTAGTTCCTCATGCGGTTGATAATCCCTGCATATTAATAACGTTAATACTAATATTGATGCTTATTTGCTTATTATTGTTATAATATAACTGATAATATATCCAAAAACTATATATACAGGGTGTGCATATGTATACAAAAAGTATACATTATGACATGCATCTAAGCATATACTTGGTTAAGTAATATATATATGTATCTGTGTGTGTGTGTGTGTGTGTGTGTGTGTGTGTGTGTGTGTGTGTGTGAAGACCTCATAACGGATCAAGCACAGCCCTTACTGAAGATGAAGAGAGAATAGTGGTTGGATATACACATGCACACATACATTTATGTATATCAATAAACACAATGTTGACATCAGAACACTACTATTAATATAATAATAGCACATCTCAAGTTTTTATTAAATGATTTGCTGTAAGATAAGAATTATCTGCTTTTAGTATCTAGATATTACACGCAGATATCTATACATTCATTACATAACTACTTAGCTGATAGATAAAATGTTACTTAACCACTAATTGTTGAGAAACTAGCTGAAACTGTGTACCTTTGAAGAACATCCTCTTGAAACAAGTCTTCTCCTTCTTCTTCTTCGTCTTCATTATTCACATCGTCACCGTTGTCTATATCCAGGACACGCGGATCAACCTCTGCCTCTGATAATCCCCCAGTAGAGATATCAGGCAACGTGTGAAGGCAGAAGATGATGGAGCAGATGCAGATGTTTGTAGAAGGGCACTCTCATTGCTTTCATTCTGCACACATAGACAATTCAAGATGTGTGTGTGTGTGTGTGTGTATGTTTATATCACAACTAATAGTTATATCTTTTATGGGTACTTAATAACAAGTATTCATATTACATTAAAAATCTAACGATTATTTATTTTATGTTATTGAAATTTTTGCAAAAAATAAGAAAAATAAAAAATTACCAATACACAAATGTATTATAAATATCGGCATTATAAAAACAAAAAACACTTATTCATAGTGGAATCCCATAACTCAGCCCCCAATGATGAATAAACAAGAAATGTGTGTAATTAAAAGAATGAGGCATAGTGTGCCGCAATGAATCAGCAAGAGAAAAGCGCTTACCGCCTCGTCCGCCATGGCGCGCAAGAACCCTCGTCCGCCCTAGAAAAATGGCGCGAAAAACTGGCGGAAAAGCCCTAAAATGTGATAAACATTAGCCCTAACAGAGGGCTCTGTTTTAGGGTTCTTCAATTAGGGGTTTTGGGTATGGAGGAAGACGTGCAGATTGGGAAGCCGCTCTTCCCTTCTTCATCTCTGTTCCCCATCACACAGGTAACATTGTGCGCGCGTGCGTGTACGTGTGCGCGTTCCCTGTTGCTCCTCCATTTTTTCTGCATTCAGCAGCATTTCTACATATATGTACATTCATTCATCGATGCTTATATAGATGCAATTTTTTTTATGTATGTACATATTCATATACTCATTTATATACAACGCATATACATACACATATATACGACGTATATACGCATACCAATGCTATATGTATATGTTTTGCAGCAAAAGGGAAAACAGAAAGAAGAATCATGGTTGGCTAATGCAAGTTTCTCAGAGTCAGTTTTGCCTCCGGCTGGAATCGTTCCCGCTGAGCCCCAGGTATACATGTATACTTTATATATGTATGTATGTATGTATGTGTAAATCTATTACTACTTGGCTACCATTATATTTAATAAATGACTGTGAATTAGCATGATAAAGCAGGAAACAAGGTATCATTTGAGTACGACATAATAGAAAAACTGTGTGCTCTACCACGTGACTTATGTATTTTGCACATATGAAGGATTGCATTATATTATATAATGTTGATACTTACGAAATATTCTGTGTGTGCGTGCGTGTGTATCGCTGAGTATCATATAACCCACAAATGCTCCAGCTTTTCTGTTCATTTCCAGATACACACTCGTTTCATATATACGCATGCGTATATACCACATGAAGAACACACACACACATATCTAATGATATATTGCAGCAGGAGAAGGGGAAACAGAAAGAAGAATCATGGTTGGCTAATTCAAGTTTCTCAAAGTCTCTTTTACCTCCTCCGCCTCCAGTTGTTCCAATTACTAAACCCCAGGTTAACTAAAATGTATATATACTACACACACATACGCACAGACATGTGCACACATATACACATGTATACATTCAAAACTACGATGTATCTACTGCTTATAACAATTACAATTTGTAATACTACACGATTGTGTATGTGTGTAGGTATGTATGTATGCATGTGTATTGTACTAAACATTGTGAGATACAGAAAATACGAGTACTAGGTCAATGACAAATACAGAAATTATGTGACGCTTGTATTTGTCTATAATAATCATTATACCTTTATGTACCTACTAGTCTATACTTGTGTGCATAAACTCATATTGGTACACTATCAGTCTGTGGATGACTCAGGAGCAGAGTATGAAACTTCAGAGCCAGAAACAAAGAAGAGCAAGAAGAGAAAAAGGCATAAGGAAGATAAACACCGTAAGAAAGTGAGTATACTATTACATATAAGCGGACATTTACATAGATACATAGGTGTGGATATCCATTGGACACACCCATGCACATCTCTCTCTCTCTCTCTCTCTCTCTCTCTAGTATTTGTTATACATGTGAACGTGTACGTATGTATATGTGTTTGTATAACATTTTGATTGTCAGCAGAAGCAAAAGGACACAGAAGACAGCATTATTGGAGCTCTGAAAGGAACAAATTCAGAGAGGAAAGCTAACAGGGATATTTGGGTGGGGAATATTCGGCTACTCACAAGGATTATTACTTCGACACTCGTGGTGACAGAGACAACTTAGCATTTGAACTCTCTACAGGTCGTGTAAATTTGATACAAACATGCATATATCCATACGACTACAGTTACAGATATATTATATACAGACAGATGTATGCATACACACATTTATGCGTCCTAGTCATCATACATACTTAAACATATATATACCTCTAATATAGATACATATACATCCGTTAGTTCTTATACATTAATATCGTAATCAATATATTTTCCAGGTCAGATATTGCGAGGTATCATGCACACCAGAGTAAGGAAATGCTACACGCAGGAAAGTTATGGAAAACTCGAGTGGGTTTATTAAACCCCGAGGGCGATAGTTTGGAACAAGATGAATCTCTTAAATCCAACGGCCGATATTGGTCCTCGAAGGTAACACAGACGTACATATATATAACTATAAGCTATATACGCATACACTAACTAATTCTTTGAAGGTGGCTTCTCTCGAAAGGCGTCGTGATTTTAAACGTTTGCAAATTCCATCTCAGAAGAGGTATTGCATGTGGGTTAGCGTAGATTAGATACATATTAATTACAATTTAAATATTAATGCAGAGATAACGAAGAACTTCTATGTGGAAGTTTTGTTTCTTTGGAACTGAATGAGGACGAGGTTAAGACAGTTAAAGAAGAAAGTTATGAAGATTACATACTTAATAAGACGAGATATTTTAGCCAGCTCACCCATGATCAACCTCACAAGGAAAGCTTGTGGATTTCCTGTGCAAAATTCCAGGTAAGCATGTGTGTGTGAGAGGAGAGAGGGAGAGGTGTTCTATCTATACAAGGAGATAGATACCACACAGTGTGTATATCTTTATATATATGTCCTAAAGAATACTATTATGTAGATCGATATCTGTGTGTGTTTGTACCAGTTTATCTATATTTATGTTTGTTTTGACAGGATGAACTTATACAAGCAGAGAAAAGAAAAACAATGGTTCAACACGCAATAGATAAAAAAATACTTCTCCTAGAGAAAGCACTGGAGTTTCACCCCAACAGTGAAGAATTGGTGATGATTTATCTCCAAACATGCCGTAAAAAGGTAATTAATATATTTTTAATAATATAATCATTCATACCTCATGTATATAACATAATACTAACACTTTACTTCGTTAGTTAGCAGTTTGCATGAGATTATGTGAATACATTCCATGCTATACATAACTAGTTTGATGCTTGAGAGAACTATGTACTTATGTGCACATGAAATATCTGGATATTTGATATTCCAAGTACCACACCATGTTATATGTATCACGCATATCTGTATATTACGCACGCACGCACACACATACACACACGTGTGTGTGTACCTATTATGTCGTAGGAAACTGTATTATAATATACAATGTGTTTTAGTTTATTAATGCATTTTCCTTTTTAATTATAGGACGATATTTCTGTGTTAATAGCTAAATGGGAGAGGATGATAATGAAACATAGTGGGAGTTATAAACTGTGGTGGGAATATTTGCGTCTACGTCGTTCTACATTTTCAAAGTTTATGGTATCGGATATTCGGAGAATCTACAGTCAGGCTTTACAGGCTCTTTGTGCTTCTCGTAACCGGCTACTACAGATGTGAGTATATTTTATGTACATATATGTTTCAGATACATACATACATACGTACGTACGTACATATACATACATACATATATATATATATAATATATATATATTGACACACATTTGCTCGAATGTACACACACATGTATGTATGTGAGTAAATTATGTGCTTATAAATTGTGTAGGAAAAGGTGGAGGCTGAAATGGCGATAATTACAACATTTGTGGACTTATGCCGTTTTGAGTGGCAAACTGGACACCACGAACTATCAATGGGGCTCTTACAAGCACAGTTAGAGTTTAAACTACTTTCCCCACAAATTAACCTCTCACACAACAACAACTGAGGCTGTTCGAGGCTTTTGGAGCAGTGGTGCACCTCGTATTGGCGAGACCAACGCTATAGGATGGGATTCGTGGATGCAGGTACTCTCCCTCCGTTCCCTCCCCCCTCCCTCCTCTCTCTCTCTCTAACATGCATGTGCATACACGTGGTAGAGACCATGAGGATGGTTTTATGTGTATCCATTTTGTTCACTAAACACAGACACATGCACGCACGCACACCTGCATCCATGAATCCTGAGCATTTTGTATCTTTGTGTGTTTGTGCGTGTTTATACACAGTTGACTCTTATGTATAACAACTCTCTCTCTGTCTCTCTCTCTCTCTCTCACACACACACACAGAGGAACGTGGCGTAATTGTATGTGTTGTGGATGCAGAAAGAAGAAGAGCAGATACAAAAGGCTAAGTTTATGAGTGTTCATAAAGGTGATGACGAGAGCAGCTCGTGGAGTGGATGGAAACAACACAGTATGGTAAGCTTATATATACAGATATACGTTTACACTTGTATGATATATGCATGTATCCATCTGTTTTATGTTTTTTGTAAAGCATATGCTATACATGCTCTTTATATGTTTTATCTACAGGCAGGGGAAGAATTTGGAGAGAGAGTGCAAGCGGGAGCAAATGTTGACTATGACAATGAGGAGAATAATCTTGACTTGGAAAATGCGGATGACATGGAAGACGTGGAAAGTAAAGATGACGCGGCATTACTAGAAAGACTCGGGTTAAACTTGGATTTAACTAAAGACGTCGAGGTTAAGGACACAGTTACATGGAAACGTTGGTCAGATGAAGAAATAAAACGTGGCTCCACACAATGGCTTCCTGTAAAGTCAAATTTAACAAAATACAGGTAAAAACATATCAACTAGAGAGAGAGAGAGAGAGAGAATGCTTGTACCACTATGTGATGCTGTTAGAAAACTTACATTTCTTGTTTATTGTTTTAAAGCAAAATAGTGATGTTTGTATGTGTGTCTGTGACAGAAGAATAATTAAAAGATTATAAGCATATATTTCTTTTTATGCATGTAAAAAATGACGTGGATGCATCTGAGCCGGAGGATGAGGAGCTAGAAAAGATTGGTATTATTCGACGATATTCGAGAGAATCTTGTCACTTTGTCAACAAAACGTGCACGCTTTCACCTCCTTGGCCAGTTTCTCGAGTTTTGCAATGCACCTCTCTTCCAATGGTGTGTGTATGTACCTGTGTGCATATATATAAATGTATCGTATAATTATAGTATATGTATGTATGCACTTATATGTCAAGTTTGCTTATGTATTTCTTTATAACAGGTGTTGTTCCAACACTAGGGGTTACCTGGAAAGATTTGACTCATTGGACCGTTTAACATCCGATATACAAGGTGTATATTAGTAATTACATATACGTATGCAATTGTATATTAATTAAAAATTTGTTTTACTGATAATATATTGGGTGGCACAGATGGATAATGATAATGATAATTATACTAAATATATTAATATCGTAAACTTTTTATTAATATGTATGCACAAATATTATGTAGAATGATTTATTAATAGAAAGTTTACTTTGCAGTTTATGAAAGCTTTGGGATATTCTTTTGCCTGTGGATTGGATAAAGGAGTCTAAAGGGCGTGCTGAGTTCGTCAAGAACACAGTTATGCTATTAAGGGAGGTGTTTACGCATAACATACATTTTCAGGAGGTTTTACTGTCTCTCGAATCAATGGAGGCAGCTGAGAAAGGCTTAAACAGCGACAAGGAATCTCGGACGCTTGCTAAGAGGCTTTTAAAGACCACACGCGAGGTACTCTGTGTGTGTGTGTGAGTACACTATGTTATCTTATATTTATATCTTACGTTTGCACGTGTTCCGTATGTGTGGAACTGCAACTCATACTCTCTCTCTCTCTAACATGGTTTCTTAATGTAATGAACTAATATCTAATTCTGACCACGCACACACACAATAACCCGATTTTTCTTACTCTATACCTATTTAGCTTTGCTAGATACATGTCTGCATTATATATTTACATACATACATATTTACTGACATATGTTCAGTGTGTGTGTGTGATAATGGATTTATGTTATTGCAGGATTTACACTATGGGCAGCATATGCTTGCTTTGAAGCATCAGCAGGGGACGTTGGAACGGCAAGGAAAATATTTGACAAGTCCCTTATGGCTTTGGCGGCACTTCCTAAGGTAGGCTATACATCACTATATATATGGAGAACACACACACACACACAAGTTGTTTATGAGCTGTCTACAGGAAGCTCAAGCGGATGCTCCAGTTATATATCTTGCATATGCAGAAGTGGAAATGGCACAGTGTGCTAATGCCGAAGATTACCAGAGGGTTTTACACATACTACACTTTCTGGGTACAGGCGAACCGTATAATACGTGTATATCTATTCTTAGCAAGCCACAAGTATTAAAAGCTCTACGTGGTTATCAGGTAATAACAAAGATTAACATATAATATAACAAACTATATTACATACAGATATCTTTTGTGTGTGTGTCTGTGTGTTTCTGATTTATGCAAATATTCATGTCCAGGATAAGCTGAAGAAGTTATATGATACTGGGAAAATTACGGAGAGTGGAGCATCTTTGGTTATCTGTGCTGCTTTATTTCAGCAACTCACTTCTGGCTGGCAAGCTGCTATTTCGATATTTGAACAAACTCTAATGGCTTTGCCAGGTAATTATAATATATATATATATATATATATATATAGAGAGAGAGAGAGAGAGAGAGAGAGAGAGAGAGAGAGAGAGAGAGAGAGAGAGAGAGAGAGAGAGAGAGAGAGAGAGAGAGAGAGAGAGAGACAGACAGACAGACAGACAGACAGACAGAGACAGACAGACAGACAGACAGAGACAGACAGACAGACAGACAGACATAATATATACATACATATATATGTTTATTTTTTTATTCAGTAAATGACAATGTGCATTTGGAGAGACTATTACACTCTTATATATCAATGCTGGAGAGTCATAAGGGGTTTGTAAAGCCTTCGGATATTCGACGTGCAGTGAAACAAGGGATTGAACAGTACCCATATAACTTAAAACTCCTTGTTCTGTATCATCAAAACAGTCTCACAACTGATATGCGGCGATTCATCGATGAATTATCACAGAGGTATGTGTATACGTGTGTACCTGTGCAGCTACGTATGGTTACCGGCGTCTATGTGTTTGCTTGTGTGCATATTGTAGATGGAGAGGTGGAAAGATAGACACACATACAGCTCTATGTGATGTATCATTTGTATATTATTTCATTACAGCATATATACACATGCATGCTTATATATCTATAAACGCAGCATGTTTATATGCATATCTATGTATGTGTGTCTATATGTGTATGTATGTGTACATCGACAACAACGTGGCCATGCATTGTATACATATACATATATAGTGTATTTTTACAGGAACCCATCTATGGTGCTTTGGTTGTTTGCATTGTCCTGCGAACTCAGAGACTTGAAAAGCTCACGCATACACAACATATTTGAGCGTGCGCTAGAGAGTACACAGTCCGTACTTCTGTGGCGTTTGTATATTTCGTACGAGCTTAAACTCAACAATGCTGAGGCTGCACGTCGCGTTTTCTTCCGAGCCATACATGCTTGTCCATGGTACGTGTTATGTGTGTCGTGTGCGCACGCGCGCGCGTTTTGATATATTCAGACGTCATGTGTGCTTGTGTGTCTGTGTGCGTGCGTGTGTGTTTTGTCTATCTTTGCAATACATATTCCGTATACACACATATATATTGTGTGTGTGTGAATCCGTAAAGGCATTGATAGATACATATATTATATGGATATGTACGCGCATATATACAGACGTATAGGTACATGCTTAAAAACATACATTTAGAGATTTATATGCATACCTATATATTATAACTAATTATAAATATTTGAATAATACAGGTCAAAAGCGTTATGGATAGATGGATTTCAAAAAATGCACTCTATACTTAGTGCAAAGGAGCTCTCAGACCTTGTAGAGATAATGCGTGATAAGGAGCTACGTATCCGTACGGACGTGTACGAAATACTCCTGCAGGACGTACCTTAAGCTTAAGGTAATTAAGCTCGTTTAGTATTAGTTAAACTGTTTTAATTATATTACATAATTAAGAGATAACATATAACATTGCAATTATATGCATGTATGTCTTTGCAGTGAAACTTACCATACACACAAGTGTGTGGTGTGCGCTCGTGAATATACATATTACATAAATATATTGACATACATATACACTGGAGGATATCTCTTTACTGAAGAAACATAGGTACTTCATTTTATTATTATCATTGTTACTATTTTCTTTAATTTTGTAATAAATTTTATATGTTTTGTATTATAGTACATGAAGAAATAAAACGAGAGATATGCAAAGGTATATATGGTAGAGAGAGATTAATTAAAGTATATGTAATAACTATTATTTAAATACTGATTTTTATACATTATTTGCAGGATTACTTACACCTTGAAAGATTCTGTAATGGACCAAGTTTTGGATAATTAACATGTATATTTTTTCTAACTTAAGTATTAACAATAGTTTAATAGCTGCATATATAAATTGTATTCTAAGATATGTACCGTATTATAATTATTATATTAATATATACATATTATATATATCGATTATACAAGACGTGAGATCTGCCCGTCCATGCATATTATATATATATAATATATACATATATATATATATATGTATGTGTGTATGTATATGTATTATACATGCATTTAAATATATTATAAAACTTATATATAACAGTATAAATATTGTATTTAATGTAAGACAGGAATGAATAATCACCGTATCTTACACATGTTTAAGCATCCTATGTGTATACGATGTACTTACACGTGTAAAATTTTAAAAAAATTAATAATTCAAATGTAAAAATATTTTTAAATATAACAATATTTCCATATTATGAATACATTATATATTATAATATGTATTAACATTAATACTGATGTAATTTAAGAATATTTATTATATTTATAATCACTATTATTTTAATTTATAATATATATATATATATATATGTATGTATGTATATGTGTATACACATAAATCTCTCATGTATGTATACCTTGGATGAGTATACATACACGTATATATAAACGTGATACATAAGTATATGAGTTGACGTTTAGAGACGCGAATGCATTTAATAAAATTATATGTTATTAATTGTGTAATCATAATGAATTTAATTATATGATTATACATAATGACATAATATAATTAATAATGAATCATTATGTATGAATAATGAATTTAATTATATGAACAATTTATTTAATGAATATTATTGTAAAATAAATTGTTTAATTATAATAAAATAAAATCATAAACTGTTTAATTAAATTAATTTATATAGTATATATACATAAATGATGAGTATACATACACGTATATATAAACGTGATATATAAGTATATGAATTGACATTTAGAGACACGAATGCATTTAATATTGAATAAATAAATATATGTCATTATGTATAATCATATATTTAAATTTTATGCAATGATTCTGTAACACGTGTATAAGGTTTAGGGCTAGGGTTTATGAAATGAATTCCCGCATTTACAATCTTCTGTGCGCGATCTTCTTTCTGGATTGTTCGAGGGCATAATCTACGCTTCGTGTTTCTTATGAACTTCTCAAGAATCCGGCATTTTCAATCTTCCTGTTCTAGCTATAATCTGCGTAATCCCGCTTTCTGTAGCTTGTAATCTTCGATCTGCGGGCAAAATCTACACTTTTGTGTTTCTTATGAACAAGAAGAATCCGATCTTCCTGTTCTAGTGTAATCCCGCTTTCTGTAGCTCATAGTCTTCGATCTGCGGGCAAAATCTACATTTTCGTGTTTCTTATGCACAAGAAGAATCCGATCTTCCTGTTCTAGCTGTGCGTAATAGCTCGTAATCTTCTTTCTGCATTGTTTCGAGGGCAAAATCTGTATTTGCCATGTTTCCACGTACTCCGCGCAAGGGTTTTGTTCGGAAGCCGCAAAATCCGTCCAAAAATGAAGAAAATCGAGCGAAGAAACGACTCAGATTGGAAGATGATCCGTTTGATGTGGTTTTCTTGTTCCCAAATGAGACCTCAATGCATATAGCTCTCTCTCAAGGTCGGTCTCTCTCTCTCTCTCACACACACAGACAAAATGTGTTTTTTTCTGTGTTTTGATATGTTGCGTGTGTATCTATTATGTGCATAATATGTATATTCATACATAAATATGTGTAGATTCGTTTCCGGATCTGGATGCGCTTATTACCGAGCTGGAAGAGAGATATGGAAGGACTGAAAGCTCTCGTTCTCTCTGCACAGGTAACCATTGGATATATCGAATGATATTAGAAATGATTTATTTTATGAGGCCTATTGAGAAGTATATTTAATTACAGGTCGATTTCCTGGCTAAATGCATGGATAGAAGACTCTCGAGGGCACAAGATTGATACCGTAGAGAAGTTCTTTGCGAGTAAGGAGAAGAAAGAGAATATATTTCTCCTACAGGTAATTAATTAATAAATGAATAACGACTGTGGTATGTTCTTTTTTAACATGTGTGATTTTATTTTAGGATGGCCATGTTAAGACCGGGCACATTGATCCTGTAAGTTTTCATTGTTATTATTTTGTTACTGTTCTGTGTGTGTATCTCTGTACTTCAGATATTTGTCCATTAGCTAATATATTTTTTCTATGCAATTTAGCACAATGATACAATTTTTTATTTACTGTTTTTGATATATATCACACAGAGGTTTATTCATGCGTGTGTGTGCCTGTGTGCGCATATATTAGCGTATCTGTATATGTGACTATATGTGTGCATTATTCTACATAGTTTCTTTTGTTATTTCAGGAACTTTGGAACGTTACACCGGAGCCTGAAATGCTGCAAAGATTACCACATGGGTACACCCTAGAAACCGCTCTTGCAGATCATGTGGTAAGCGTATGCATGTGCCTCTCTTCTGTCTGTGTGTATGAGAGAGAGAGAGAGGCTATATAGATTAGTTTTAGAGATATAGTAAGCTATGGGAGAAATGTATGTGCACACACGTACGTGTATATATATATATATGGTTGACGCATATACATGTGAGTATTATACATGTACATGATGTCTCTCTTTCTAAAACTATGTATACATACACCAAACATGTAAGCTATCCAATATACTTTTGAATTGTATTGTCTCAATTTTAGCTTTTCTGTTTATACATATAATTGATATATACGTTCAACACACATGTGCGTGCCAACGTGTAATGTATGAATATACCTCTTTTTTAAAAATAAACGTAAGAGTAAATAACACGCTGAACAGGACAATGCTCTACAAGCAGTTTCGGAAAACAAAGAGGGAGACCAAAGGCTTGTGAGGTATATTTCACAGACACACATACGCACGTATGCGTGCTTATATTAACTCCTTGCCTGTGCAGTGTTGAAATTGCACCAGAATCAATAACAATATTCGATACTGGTCTTGGAATGAATGCTACCGGAGAAAATTCTATCAAGAAATGGTATTTACATGTGTGTGTGTGTGTGTGTATTATATACATACGTTTACATATACATTAGCCTTGCTTCAACCTAATTTCCAAGGTCGCTCTTGCCATTGACATGATAGTTAATGGTGTTATGTTGTCTTTAGAACCAACACCATCGTATGTGTGGATGTGTATGTTCCTACATGCGATTGTGTTTATATGTAAAGCCATGCATATGTTGCAAATGTGTCGTATATAATAAGCTACAGTTTGAATGATACACAATAACCAACTCTATAAAATATAGTCTGAGTGTATATATAACATATTGTTTGTAATGCAGGGGCACAGTAGGGGCATCCAGTCACCGCTCGGTCCATCATAAGGCAGTTGACATAAAACCTCCATTCCTTAAGGTGTATATATGAATTTGTTTTTACAAGTTATGAACTCAAAAGTTTAAGCTGATTATTATAATAATAATAATAAGACATTTACTCAATGAAATTACATTTTTGTAGCCTTACTTTGGAAAATATGGTGTTGGGGGTGTTGCCGCGGCACTGCATCTTGGAGAGTAAGTTTGTGTGTGTGTGTCTCTTCTCTTTAAGATCCCTAATGCATTTCTATATATTCATATATAACGTAAATTGAAATATCTGTAGACGCCAGTTGTAAAAATATATCTGACGTATACACGTGTTTTACAGACGTATAGAGGTGTATTCAAAGACTAAGCAGTCAAACCACGTGGTTTGCTTGATATTAACGAAAGCTTTGAAGAGAAACGAATTAAATGGAGTATGGAAGGTATGTATGTTCATTATAGAGAGAGAGAGAGAGACACACACACACACACACACACACACACACGCTGTAGTAACTGATTGCTCTATATTAATCGTTTATTTGGGCATATACACATATATACATGTACATGACAGCCTCTATACTAATTGATAGAGTTGTAACTGACATACATATAAATTTACACTGACTTATAATATGAGTATATATGCGGTATTTTTTAACGTTATATATTTTAGTATAGTATTATATATACACACATACATAGATGCTTCTGTGTGTGTCTCTGTCTAATGTAGATTGGAGATTTATGGATTTGTATATTTGTAGACATCTGGTGGTTTTCGGGCAATGACGGAGGATGAAAAACAAAAATCACCACACGGGAGTTTTACTGCGGTTAACATAAGTATGTTAAAACGAGCTAAAATGTGGAGCATTAAACAAGTTAAACGCATGCTTAAGGACATATATTCCTTATATATTCAGGTACATCTATGTGTGTGTATAGTATATGAGTGTATTTTTATAACAAATACATTACATTATATATTGTACATGGAATAACATGTGTATGTTAGTTTCGGTATTATTAATTAAAGATAAGATGAGCCCATTTACCTGTGTACATAGACACTAAAATATATAGTCACTGTTTATTATTATATGCTATTGACGCATGAATATATAAATACATGCTGTACAACATATTTAAGCAACATAATCCAACATTGTATAGTATACATATTCATATCTGTAATATACATTACATATTATGTTGTCTTCATGCACAAACACACAAATACACGCACGCTCCCAATTCTGTACGACCATATATGTTCTTGTACATGTATAATAAATACTATACAAACACACGCTATATATATATATAATATATATATATATAATATATATATATATACCTTCAACGGAATTATAGATTTAAGTATAGTGGATAGCTTACAGTTTATATACACATATATTGGTATATGTATACTGCTGCTGCCATATAGATAATGTATATATAAGTACAGTATACGATGCTGTATATACTATGTGTGTAAATGTGTATGTATATGTGTGTGTATGCAGTCTGATGACCTGGGAAGGACAGTAACTCCGGTAGTATTTGAAGTAAATGGAGAAGATTTACTGGAGGAAATGGGGGGTGAGATTACTACATGTAATAAACACTCTTCAATTGGTGCACCTTTCATATTTGATGTCAAGTTTTACAAGAAAAATGGTGGTACGTGTCTCTGTGTGCGTGCGTGTTTGTGATTATATTACATATATAGTCAGTATATATATATTACAATAGATTATATTACATAGTATAGTATTTACTAAATACATTGTTATATTGATAAGCATATTGCTGTTGGTGTATATGTTATGATCATACTGTTAGACGTAATTTATAGAAAATGCATTGACACATTTTTACATCAATAAACAACGTTCTCTGTAGTATAAGACTGAACTAGTATATACCTTATTTACTAAATGCATGTTTACACACACACACGTTGTATGTAATAATATTTACGTGTAACTATACATATAAAATATATAATGTAATTCTATATTGACACCTTTACTATTTTTCTTTTGAAATAAAAAATTTCTTTAGTGAACAATGTTTTAACCGGAGACATGGAAAAGGGGAATGCACGTTTAACTTGTCAGTACTTGCCGTGTATTAAGGTAATCCTATATATATATATATATATATATAGAGAGAGAGAGAGAGAGAGAGAGAGAGAGAGAGAGAGAGAGAGAGAGAGAGAGAGGGAGGAGGGAGGAGGGTTTATTATTATGTCTATCTATGTATTGAATATACTGGCATAAGCACGTCTTACGAAATGTTTTCATTAATTGTCTTCATTAAACATCAATAACTATTTCATAAGATTATGTACTGTTCATATATTTGATTCGATTTCTTCTTTTTTAATAATATAGGGGAGGGAAAAGATTAGTGAAGTAATTGAAGAATTAACATCCGATGGTTTAATTGAAAATTCTAACTTTGACACTTTCCCAAGAATACGTGTTAGATGGCTTGGCCGATTACTTCCGCATGCATGCTGGGTACGTTAAACGCGTTTGTGTGTGCGTGAGCCATATGTATATCTGTACATACATATGAATGCTGATATATGTTATTAGACGCATATATGTATAGATAGATACAAACTGGGCATATCACACACACACACAGATACAGACACACACGTGTATTAATAATATACATATGTATTGCAGGACAAAATGCCATTTATGGACTTAAAGAACAGAAACCACGTACAACGTTGGATAAGAAGAGTCAAGATATTTGCAGGTTCTCTCTCTCTCTCTCTCTCTCTCTCTCTCTCCTGATACGTTTATTTTTTTTATTTACCACAGACGTGGACGCCGGTTTTCATCCTAATCCCACTAAGGTCTGTATTATATGAAAAGCTATCTTGCTTTAAATGATTTTATTTTAGTATTATATTTTTTCTTAGTTATTTATTAGACTTAATTTTCTCTAGGTAATGTAAATGTGTTATGATTCTTATAATTTATATTTATTTTCCAGACGAACTTGGCTGATGAGCATCCCTTTACTATTGGACTAAGAAAGTTGGGTTTAAAGGAGGCATCTCCAGGTAATGTATTCATGTGCGCATGCGTGCGCATGTGTATACGTGTTGTAATATATATATATTTAAACGATTATAGGTTTTCTTAAATTCACAAATATATGTCTATATACGTGCGTTATATCTATTATTCATAATCAGTTGATACAGGAGTAGCTAATGCCACTATATGCATAACTAAATTAAACTAATATTAAATATGCTATATTAAATATTTAGATAGAAACTCCAACTAGCTACATATGTATTGTGTTTTTAAGGCTATTACTAATCTGTTATAAAATAAGCATATATATTTGCAGCACATATACATATGTATTGTTAACTTATTTATTTTTAAATTGTTTTAATAGATATCAACATCGGGATTTTAATTGAAAACAAAGAGGTCTCAGCTGTGAGTTACATAATCAGTTTATGATGTGGGTTAAATCAATGCATGAACAGTTTGATGAGGATGTGCAGTTCGGTGATGAGCCAACATTCGTGTTAAAATGGGAGGGTTTAACATCGGATAAAGATGGTAAGCTTTTTACGCACGCACGTAGTATATACATAATAAATTATGCAGTAATAAATTTTAAGTATACGTATGTATGTCTGTGTATATGTATAATACACTTTGTTATGCAGTTTTAACATTACATAAGCACTTAATTGATGATTCTAATGGAGATTGGAAGGCCGGAGATAAAATTAAAATCCCAAATGGTGTGAAACATAAGCAGAATTTTTATGGCATTATTGAGTGGTCTTTTCACGAAGGCCCACCTGAAGCACATGGTTAGTTTATTATATATAAATGTATACGTAACATATTTATATGTAATATAATTATAAGACTCCCCCATTATCTTCTCATAATGTAATAGATATATATATTAACATAGTGTTATTTCCACAGGTGAGGTAAAAGTCATCTGCAGGTATGTGTTTGGATTGGTTTTAGATTTAACTAAGAGCTGTTTTATGTTGTATATATACACACACGTATATACATATATCCACACTCGCACACATAGTCCTCTTATCTTATATGCACATGCACATGTTTCTTTGTGATTTTTAAACCTTGTACTAAGTTTATGTGTGTGCGTGTATGTCTCTGTTAATGTACTTACAATATATAAGATGTACATATTATAGTCCTACATGTGTATACATTACGCACATACATAGATATATGTGTGTGTGTGTGTGTGTGTGTGTGTGATATAAATTTTAATAGATTGGTTTTTATGTATAGGCCGATTGAAATTGATGTGTTACGCGGGGGACATGAAGAGAGCGAGTTTAACAAGGAGTTGTTGCAGTTTAAGCTAAATCGCTCTAAGTGTATATTAGCATGTCTATTAACCACTAAATGTCGTATGAGCGACAAAGAGTGGGACGCCCAAGTCAATAAATTGAAGAACAAGGATCCCTCTTTCATACAGATTCTTAATGACCAAGAGAGAATACACTTCGAAGAACAGGTATGTATACATTTGTATTATCTGTGTACATATGTATATATCAGTACATGTTATTATGCGTGTAACTATATAATAGTATGAGGATATCTACTGTTTCTGGTTGCTTATATGTTGTGAACGTGTTTGATGTTATTCACATGTATGCGTGTTTCTATGTATTATATAATAATATAAAGTAAATATCTATTAAAACGTCTCTGATTGTGTTGTATGCTATTCACACTACTATGTGCTTATACTACATTTCTATGTATAATTGGTTACGTCTCTCTCTTTCTCTATGTACAGCCATATGATATGAGCATAATTTGTACGTATATTTTCTGAGCAGAAGTGTTAGACTATTATGTTTTATATGTTCAATTTTACAGGCTTTTCCAAACAGCGGAGGCACAATGAAAGCAGGACAACAACTGACAGGGAACATTCTTCTTGTAGTTAGACCTCGACAAGGCCAGGGAGATAGCTGGAAACAGGGGATGATTGTTAAAAGAAACCTCAAAATGAACCTCGAGGTAATGTATATACTATATAATGATAATATTGCGTATTTATTTAGTACAACATGTGTATTATATATCGTATTTATGCCATTAGGAAAGTTTAGAATGTAGTAATTGTATATATCGAGTTCTGATCACAGCTTAACTTATTTTCGGACGTTATATACTGGTGCATGCGTGTGTGTGTGTGTGTGTGTGTGTGTGTATTCGCTTGTGTGTATAAATATTAAAAAAAGATAGATAGTAGATTGCGTTAAACTTCATACTAGATGCAGATAATATATACTTATGCGAGTGTTATATGAGTATAATTAATATAATATATTTGTGCGTATGTGTGTAAATATTAATAAAAAGTATTTACAGTATAAATAATATATTAAATATTATATTGCATTAAACTTTTTATTTATAGATTGTATGTAAGTGTTTAAATGAGTATAATATAATATAATATATTTCTTACCTATCTATTAAAGTTGTGTTTACAATATTGAGTATCCAATAAACTTTTAATATAAAGAATATGTTTATATATAAAATGTTAAGGTAATTTAGTGTGCTAATCACGGTTTTATTACAGGTCTTACATAAAGATGCGACATCTGGGACAGAGAATATTCTCAAATCTTGCACTTCAGTGGGTGAAACAAGGAAATCGATCCAGGGAATATATTCCTTTTCGGCAACTGACGCGTGTCCTTCACTGAACAAAGCTGGCCATTACAAATTTATCTTCTCATTGGTATTTTAATTAACATTAATGATATGAAGTATACTATATATTGTATAGTATTTAAATTACAAGTAAATACGTATATAGAGTAATATGCAATAGCTTTCTACATAATAACATCATATGGTACTTATACTAATGTGTGTGTGTGTGTGTATCTGTGTGTGTGTAACCAATTACGATATATATTGTTACTAAATTATTCTTATGTTTATGTTAATGCTATAACAGTTCATATATATCTGTTTAATTAATTTTTAAACTGCAATTACAGTTAATCTCTTTTTGTTTAGGTTGATGCCCAGTACCAACATGTAAAACCGGCAGTTTGGGATTTAACTGTTACTGCGGATGAGAAGGTTAACCGATGGTGTGTGAAAGCTGATGAGCCCTTAACAATCATGTAAGTGTTTATAAATATAATCAAGCAAGGTAGTATATATTTATGTAGTTTTGTTATAATGGTGAAGTAAAAAATGATTAATTATTAATTTTTTATGAACAGGCTAGATGAGGTTGTTAAGCACGCTGTATATATTGAAAATACGACATGTTTGGGAACGTTATTTGTTTTGCAAATCCTATTTGTGTTAAACTCGGGATTGTTGTAAGCGAACTACAGTTACTAAATCTGTGTTTATCAATGCATATCTTTGTCCGACAACAAAGCGAGGCTTATTGTCCAAGTAAGTGTTAAAAATTGAAACTTAAATGTTATATATATTAATTTAATTTTTACAGATATTTTTTAATATATGTGTGTTTTTAAAGTAATTTGGAGAATATATAGTCTACAGTAGATGAACTAAGAAAAAGAGCACATACAAAGATTCACACTTACATTATATAATATATACATAGATCATAAGTATACTTCATATGTTTTTTAATATATGTACTATGTATTTATATTTTTAATAGTATTATATATATTACGTAACTATATTATATAATTAAACAGCTAATTAACTGCGTTTATGTATAGAACTTCTGTGTTCCCAACTGCAATTTGGGACAAGATCTTGCCAAATTATCACGCCCTTTTGAGTGTTTACGACGGGGAAGACCGTATAGGAGAGCATATACGCTGCTTTGGTACTTAATATGCACACATACACATACTTGTTCATAAACATATGCATAAACACATTTATAACTGTAGGTTTGTGTGTAAACATATGTAAAGAGCATGTATGTTTTCACCGTCTAATGGTGCTGGTAACTGCTATCTATGTGTGTATAATCATAGAGAAATATATATATATACATGTTTGCGTATACATATTTGTATATTTATCCTTAATATTGCAGTTTATCCTGGAAGCTGGAAAGTATTAAGATAACAAGCTGTTCTATGGAGCTTAACTCTAATCCGGTCTTTATTAAACGATCATTAGTGCCTGGAGATTTCATTAGCATATCCTTGCAGGTTAAATATATTAATTTATTAACTCAATTAATGTATTAAGTATTTAAGCTATTTTTTTATTATTTATTGCAGGGTAAAGATAAGAGTCAAAACCTGGTCAAGAAAGGGACGAAAGTGATCTTGAAGCTAGATGGAATCGAACCTGTTGAGTGCCACCGAGAGGTTCTCTCTCTCATATATATATATATATATATATATAATCATTTCATATATATAAGTACATGTTTTAGATGGATGGAAGTGGCCATTTGCACCTTTAGTAATCTCAAAGTTCAAGGCCCCTTCAATTCAAAAGGTTTGTGTTATTTAATATCTTATATACTGTTTTACAGATATTTTAAGTAATGCACGCGCACACACACACATTGTTATATATGTAGGATCTGTAGTGTCTACTCTGAAGACGATGTGAAGATGATAGAAGTCGGATTTCGCACAGCTACAAGGCGCCTATGCTTTTTAAACAAGGTATTAAACGGCCCTTGCTCGTATACCCTTTTATTTACCCTTTATACTGACATTACCCTTTTTCAGCCGCCGGAGAGAGCTCTCATAGGGAGACCTTTGGGGTCACGGTCAATGTTGTTGACCAGGATGGCAGGTTGACCAGTCAATATCTGGTCAACTCTCAGCTGACTGGGAAAAGGGTGTTTATTATATACTTAATAAGGGCGTTTGCGACCTTCCGAAGGTAAAGTGTTAATAATATTAAAGCATACATAAACTTATCGTAATTATATTTTATACGTTGTGAATTTTTTATTAAAACTGAATTAAATTTTATCTTGTTTTAGATTAAGATGCCGAAAAGCCCGGGAGATTGGAAAGGGCGAATATCCTTCGGTAACCTTAACTTGTGTTTTGAGGTAATTGTATTGCGTGACATATACATTACATAATAGATATGTTTTTCCACTATAAGTTTCAAATGTAATATAAATTTTACGTTCATGTATAATATATGTACACTTTAATTTTATAATTTGACTATATATTGTATTTCTTGTTTCATAATCATTGTAGGATATTTTTGATGTGGAGTCACATTGTTAATAAATATTCCATTTTAATGAAAACATTGTTTTATTGTTGTAATGAAAATAACATGATTTAAGTTCTTTTATATTAAATTTATTATGCAGATAAGGGTGGAAATGGACGAAGCTATGAAACTTTGTCATTGTCAAGATGTCCAAGATGTATATAAAGTCTGGTGTGCAGAAGAATTAATTTTATCTTGTCAAGCTCTCGACGATATGAATCTACCTGCAACCTTAAGTGAAAACGCTATTAAGCATGTAAGTTTGTTATTAACACACATATTCACACACACACACACACAGTGTTGATATTCTATACTTAGATAGCTTTATTTGCTGTATATGCTAGTACAATATGTAGACATCTAGCTAGTATATGACAATATATGATATACGTTCTATATATTTATATTTTACCTATATTAATAGTGTATATTGTGTTAATGTAACTTTTATGCACACATTAGTTCGGAAGTAGCACAGATCATAGTAAGTGTCGTATGTAACATTTAAACATATAATGTAGCTATACTTATACTTCTCTCTCTCTTTTCTCTCTCTCATATACTCATATCTACAGACATACATAAATGTTCTTGTATATGTGTACATACAGATGGACGTCGAGGCTATACCAGAGGACCCAACACTTACATTGGAAACTGTTTTAAAACACAAAGACGTTTTCTGTGAAGGTCTTGTGTACGTGTTAAGGTTATATTAACGGGATGGAAGGCTGCTACGAAGTTGTGCTGAAGAACGATATATTAACAAATGTATCGTGGCGTGTACGTTTAGGCCACGGCCCTGTCTCAGCATTACACCCTATATATGGAACCATGAACAGGTTAGTTAAAGTCTGTGTGTGTGTGTGTATGTGTGTGTATGTGCGTGTGTGTGTGTGGGTGTGTAGTTACTCTCGCCATGCACAACTGTGTATATATATAGTACTGAGTTTACACACACACACACAGATGTATAATACGCTTTCATATATGTATATATGTATATAAATTACAATATCCTTCTGCCACAGGTGTGACGAGGTGTGGAAATGTTTAAGGGATGGGGCAAGTGTTCAAACAGTTCGCAGACGAAGCTGGTTTCCAGAATTTCAAGTTGCACTGGTTGATTCCAAAGGCAATATATGCAGTGAAAGGTGATATATATAGATAGATAGATAGATAGATAGATAGATAGATAGATAGATAGAGAGAGAGAGAGAGAGAGAGAGGTGTTAGAACTATAAAAGGTTGCTATGCAATACACACACAGACGTATATATACATGTATTGCAGCAGTATATAGACATACATATTATGTATATTAACATAATATTTGTGTATATATAAATATTTTCCTCTATGTATGCGTGTGTCTACATTGTGTGCATGTACGTGTCTATGTTATATATTTATAACGTACGCAGACATGCATGCTTTACATTCACATATGACTTATCAATATCAAGCGGAAGTTTTGCGTATATATATGTACTATATATAAGCGTAGAGTTGTTTTGGGAAATACACGTACATATATGTATGTATAGAAGTTTAATTAGACATATAAATGTATTTAGGGGAAGGTTTTCCGCATGGCATGCATAGACACACATATGTTGGATGTTGTATAATAACGCCATACATTATGTGTGTGTGGTGTGTGTATACACACACAGACACACACGAATATATTTATGTATTACAGGTATGAAGGGAAAGAAGTTTTGTATGTGTGGAGAAACCAAAAACACAGAAAATAAGTGGATATGTTAAAGACGGGTTTGCCTCAATTCCAAAGGTTTATGTTCATCTTGAAGTGGGAAAGCACCAGATGCTCGTTAATTTAATTCACACAGGTACAAGTTCTAATTAGCTTAACTTAGGATATCAGTATAATATATTAATGAACATACGGATATATAAATAATAATATGTATATAGCAATACTATTTGAAAGTTAATCGTAAATATAAATTAAGTATTAAACTTATTTATGTATTAGGTGTAAAAGAACTCTTGGAATTTGAAGTTATACCTGGTAATTATCCATCAAGCTTACGCTTGTTAGATTGACACTTGTAAGCATCTGGAAGTAATTCTCTCGGACAATGGAGATCCGAAATATATTCCCATATTGAATATCTATATAGACTCGGAAGATGGTTGTCCCTTAACCAAGCGTGAGCAGCTCATGCTTTCTATCATGAAACACACAGGTACACATGTGTGTGTGTGCGTGTGTGTGTGTGTAGCTTATCGTGGTTATATTTTAGAGGAACAAGTAGCTGTTTACTACCCATCTAAACAGGAGAACTCGGAATACTCCTTTGAACACGTGGCAGTACCAACGAAGGCGGGTAAATATTCTATCAAGTTTTACATTGACGGAAACCACGAAGTCACACCATTACGTCTTCAACTGACGGTGTTGCATGCCTCTCCTGTGCAACTGGACCTTGATATGGAAGATAATGTTTTTCGAGTGGTAATATATGTGTGTGTGTGTGTATTGATATGGTGTGTGTGTGTGTGTGTGTCAATTATAATAAAATTTTCTGTGACTTCATAATGTAATAAGACATAAGTTTAATATGCTAGGTACGTAATTAAGATAAATAATATGTAGGAAATACAAATAAGAAATATGTAATAATATGTCCAATGTAATGTGATATGCTAGTTATAATAAATTAATTAAAAACTTTTAGTGTATATATGCACTAATTATTATATGGTTCGACATATTTTGTAGATGCTCATACTTTATTATACAGCAAATGATTGACAGATATGGAAACATTTGTTTGACGTGCCCAGAAGTCGAATTGAGGGAGAGATTATCTCAAGCAAGGGATTGATTAAGGCTTATAATATCACATTAATTAATGGGGAGGCTGCATTTGAAGACTTTCGTGGGTTACTTAAGCCAGGTACTATTATACATAATTATTATGATGTTTATATTTATTATTTTCATATACTTACTAATATTATATAGTTTAAAATTAAACTAGTTTTAGTTTCTAAGGCTTTCATTCTCCCTCACGGTTTATTTGCAATTATTAATTTATTGTTAATAAACCAGGTTATTATCAAGTTAAAATCTCCGTGATTAGCAGTAATTTCGAGCTCCCAATTGTGATTAAGAGATTCTCTGCTCTATGTGGTGAACATCCCCGTGATGAGAGGCTCACTGTGCAAAAGCTTGTAAACAGGATAAGGTAATTAATTGATTAATAGTTACAGTCATTTTTTTGTTAAATTTTAATTATACACACTGTGAGAACCCGCGCTTAGTTACCTTACAACACGTTTTATATATACAGGAATATAAACAAATTCTGGAGTATATGCGGAATGTAGAGCAAAAGCTTGAGCAGAAGAGGCTCCTATTGCCAATTTAGAAAGGCAAATAGTCACCTACGAAGGTATTAACACACACACAGATTATATATATATATATATATATATAATTATATATATATATATATATATATATATATATATATATATATATATAATTTAAATGATATATTTTAACTTGCAGATAATTTAAGCGTATTGTGGCAAACCTGGATGAGCAGCAACTAATTGAATACAATGATGAAGAAGTTGCAAAGAGAACGTGACAGGCCTGATCTGAGGACTGAAAGGGATATAGAGAGGTAATATATGTTGTGTTTGTGTGTATGTCTATGCATGTGTATATGATGCTATAATTTATCGTATATATACATAGATTATGTTTACTACTTACACTTGTATGTATATTTTGTGTATGTCTTAGAACATTAGTAGTGCATATAGGATATATTTCATAAATATAAAGCTATTAAATATAAATATAATGTATTGTTATCTAAATGTGTGTGTGGTGTTTACATTAAGGATATTTAAAGCACTTAATATATGTGTGTTCAATATCATATGTAACTTATGTGTTACTTACACTTGTGTGTATACTACAGACAGTAGATTACATCAGCCGTGTATATAGGTATATTTCATAAATATTAAACTAATAATATAGAGAGAGTATATACACATGTGTACATACTTGGTGTATGTGTTTCAGGGATCTTAAGTGGTTTGCAAGTAAAGGTTGGGGTCCTGCACTTGCTCTCTGGAATGTACAAGGCGAAAAATCTCGAAATTTCCCATCATCTGAAATATTGGGCCTTGTAGTTATGCTCGCTCGTGTCGAAACTGATGATTTAAATAGGTATTTTCGTATATATTTATTTTTAACATAATACTGTTTAATTAAATCTGATTGAACTTATTTAAATAATCTATTTAACTAATTAATTGTATACTTTTAGGACGTTATCGGACTACTTGGGGTCTTTCAAGCTTAACGCAATGGTGTGTAAATCTGAGAAAGGGGCAAACTGGTTGGAACCGTTGGATGCAACGGGATGTAACGTGGACGAGACACGTGGCCTTTATTCGTATGCAAATAAACATAATTTACCCATGAAGAAGTTCCAAGTCATATGTTTAGACTTAATCACGTAAGTTGATATATATAGTGTATTAGACATATACACACTGACATATTTTCGTATGTGTGTAGGCCGTATAAGAGCACGAAGAAAGGTGAACCAGCAGTGGATGTGAAACACCCACAGAAACTCCTGAATATTCCTTTGCCTTACAAGAATGTACCCCCTGGATTCCTGGGATATGCAGTCAACCTTCTGCATTTGACCAAGGAAAATCTTCCCCTCCGCCAAACACTCTTTTATGAACTCTTTAAGGAACTCCAGGTATATACATGTGCATGTATATGTATATATTTGTGTATGTGTATATATGTGTGTGTGTGTATGTGTTCACCCGCACATACACAATCATCTTAATAGATTTTAAACTCCAGGTTTACGACACGAGGCAGAATTTGATGAATGCTGTGAGGAGAGGGTATGAAGCTGTGTCTTTGGATGGTGCTATGCGTACCCACCTTGGACCTTGTGTGGGCAAAGCCAAGTACGTTCATCTCTCTCTCTCTGTCGTATGCCATCATGGCTAAACACACACACACACGCGCGCGTATGTTTTGTGCAGTCAAACACACATATGCTTTGCAAATGTGCCATTTGCGGAGAGACAAGTGTGTTCCCTTGTTCCACCAGTTTCGGAAGTGCTTCTCAGGAGGTCAAACCGCTCCCTATTGATTGACGAGAGAGAGAAGACTCTGGGACAACTGCAGCTCCTCTCCCAAAATCAATCCCAGTTCTTCACAGGTATGTTTCTATATATTCATCTATACATGTGTGTCTCTGTCTGTCTATCGCTTACATATACTCTCTCTCTCTCTCTCTCTCTCTAAGTAGACATTCGTTGGAGGTACACACACACAATATTATATGTATTCGTACGTACGTAGATGCAGTTGCATATGTCTATATATACACAAGGGAATACCAGTCGTGTGTGTGTGTGTGTGTGATATATATTATTGTAGAAATATCGGAATTGGAAAGCGAATTGGAGGCGTGTAAGGAGAAACTAAAAGGAAATCATACAGTGAGTAGACAGATTATTGCTCTTCCTGAAAAGACGTACATGGATGAGGATGGTGGTACTTCTGACAATCTCCAGATATGCCTTCATCCAAATAACCAAGAGGTGTGCGTGTGTGTGTGTGGGAATTGATATTAATGTTCTTTTGTAGGTTGAGAAAGCTTTGAGTTTGTTGATACAGGCTGAGGGCTTCTAATGTAATATAAGGTACTAGGATTGTACATATATGCATTGCATATTGTATATATGTTTTTCGGCATTTAACGAGGGTAAGGATATATACACTATTATATTGTCCTTTGTGTTATGTAATATTTATATTATAAGTTTTAATGCTTTAAATGAGTCGTATACTTTATATAATCTAACATATATGTATGGTATTATTTATATTTATAGTTATATGTATTTTATATATAATTGGGACTGCCAGTTTAAATTTACTATTTAATCTCTTTTTCAGAGGACATGCATTTGAATGTTAGAGAGACAGTTAGAGAGACAGTGTGTATTAAAGTAATATAAATCTGTAGATTTAGTTTTGATATAGCTATATTATATTATACCCTATATTATACGTATGCATACACAATTCATTTGTATAACACGTATACATACATACCATAGTGACGACATCTCTCATGACACACAATAGAGCTTTTGTACTTACACATAGTTATGGCATTCATATTACACACACATGGTGTGTGTGTGTGTGTTTGAATACGTGTAACAGAGTGCATATATATATATATATATATATATATATATATATGTATTATTACACACACACATGCACACACTCGTATATATGGATTTATTTATGCAGGTCAGTGTGTGTGTGTGTGTGTGTGTGTGTATATATATATTGATGAATGAAATACCTATTTAAGACACACATGTGGATGTGCATATACATGCAAATAGTGTATACATATGTTTATGGATCATTAATAAATAAAATCTTAATACTTTAGTATATAACTCATGAATATGTATAAATGTTTAACTCATGAATATGTATAGAATTATAACCAACCTTGTTTTGTTAACATTAATCAAGAATATATTATTTAAAAGTATTTTAATCATTAAAATTCATCATTAATAAAATTGACAAATCTTATAATATATAACTTAACAACTTTATGAAATTTTAAAATCCTTTAAATTTATAATTAAATAAAATTAAGGATTAAGATTTATCATTAATTAATTGTAATAAAGTATATAATAATAATAATAATAATGAAGGATTATGAAATCCTCAACTATGTTATTTTTCAGTATAATGAATTTTAATTAAATTTAAACACAAGATGTGTTAATTATTATTCAGAAGCTTCGGTTTAAAAATGTTTTAAATCTTATCTTATTACGAGAGACAATTTTCTTTTGTAATCAATATATTATATAAGAATATCACATTAGCATTATTATTTCATCATAATTAATAGTGTTTTAAATAATAATAAACACGTTTTAATTAAATATTTAAAACATAAAATATTATTGTGTTGTTGTGGTCATTTCATTATGTTCTGAATGGGATGCAATGAAATAAATATATATTAAGAATTGAATAGCCTAGATATACTTCATTTTTAATTTCATTTAAAATAATTTAATAATAAAATACTTAAAATATATAGTAGTATGTTATATTGAGAATATAAATGATAAAGTCTATATATATATATATATATTATATATATATATATATTCAATAATAAACATTATAAATTTTAATTATACAAAACTTTAAAATATACTATTATTTAAGATAATCATATATGTTTTAATTAATTAGTTTAAGCTTTATTTAATATGTATTTGTGTATTTATTTAAATTGTGTTGTCTCACGTAAGAGGAAATGCTTTAATATAAATATATAAGTAATTACATTTGAATAAAAAATATTATATACCAAATGCATTGGACAATAAATTTCATTGATTCCTATTGTGTGTGTCTTTAACTATATTATGTATATGTATTAAACATAGTAATAATCAAAAGCATTTTATTATGTATTTACTTGGATGTTAAGATTAAAAGTTTTTAAATATTTAATTTAAATGGTTAGAATGAACAATATTGAAAACAATCATTTATAATTTACATTTAAAATATTTATATAAAATCATTCTTGAGTAAAATAAAATAAAATAAATTATTATTTATATTTCTTATTTAAATAAATATTTATGTTCTAGATCGAACATAATGAATATAGTTATTTAAAGTTCATTTTTAATTTCTTAAAATTAATCAATCATAACCGACATAAAAAACGTATGATATAATATTGTATATCTTAATTTTAAATTTAAGAAGACATAAGATTTAATTTTAAATTTTAAAAATTAATATTCTATCTTCAACATGAAGATAAAACATAATTGTAATAACCTTATATGCCATGCATTATTTTAACTATTAAAAATAGAACAAATTTTATAATCATTTACAGTCGTGCACTATTTCAATTATGAAATGGAGCAAAACTCATAAAATTTTAAGATTTATATTTAATACCTAAAGATGAATATACATAAGATGAGATTATAAAAATAAAGCAAAACTTACAAAATTTTATGAACATACAAATGTAAATATATAAATCTTTATTCCTTCTTTCTTAAGTTGCTAAATATTATTAAATGTTGCAGCTTAAAGATATTTTATGGACAAAAATATATATATTTCTTTAGATCTATAAGCTAGATTTTTATTATTTTGTATTAAGTTTTAATATGAGATATTTTATTTCTTAAGAATATAATTTTTATTAGAACTTACTCATTACAATATAGGCTGTATTTGTTACTGTTGATTATAAATTAATATATCACAAATGTAGACATTAGAAATTCTTTTACATTGAACCTTCTATATTATCTTTGTAAATATAACACTTGATATTATTTTTATATTTTGCATTTATTCAATGCCAGTTTAATATATTTATTTCTCTCACTCACCCTAAAGGTATATCTATAGTTAAGTCATTATATTTAGTATATAATAATAACGTGTGTGTATCATCTTAATTAACTTCATTTTTAATTGTCATTTTTATTTATCTTTCAATATAAAAGTATTATTCCTTTATTATATTTTATATCTTTACTTGTGTGCTCTATACTTAATTAACAACACATGCAAAGACATACACACACATGTAATGTGTTGGTTTCAATAAGCAAAACTGGTTTTAATAAACATAACTAGGATATTTGCACCAACCCCTAAAGTACATAAAAAAATCCTTACCTTTAAATTTATGTATAACCTTAATTAAATTAACCGTTTAATTTTTCGTGCTTAAAAATAATATAATTTTAATAATTAATAATATTTATAATTATATTTGTATATAAGATCTAAGTATTGAACATTAATTAATAATATAATACAATTTATATATTTAAAACAAACACATAATATAATATATATTTATATAATTATTAAAATACTTATATTAAATGGAATTTTTATTCTTATTATGTCCCTTAAATATCCATGTTGCATATAAGTTTATAAAGATAAAATTAAATATACCATATAAATTATTTGTTAACACAATTTTATTAATATATATTTAGCGTGTTGTTGTCATATATATATATATATATTTATTTATTTATTTTATACATACATACATATATACTAGTATAGGCATACATTAATGAGCAAAAATATAAATTTTAAATATATGTTGAATTTAAATATAAATTTTAATTTTAAGTACATTTGCAAATATATTGTATTTATGTTAAATACATTAGTATTTGTGCAAATTGAACACCCATAACATCAAATTTATGTACTGTAGCTATGTTTCAGTAGTTGGAATTCATATAACTATTTGAATTTAGAATATGATGTGTATATCTACATGTATATGTACGTGTATATGTTGCATCAACAATCTAAATGTGATTTGCAACAATAGAACGTATTAAACTCAACATTAAGACTTTTAATATTACTTAATAACATAGTATATAGGATTATGTGTGTGTGAATCCTATATTAATTAAATGATTGAAATTTTAATTAAAAAATGATAATAATTAAAATAATATCTTAATAGTATTTTATGTTTAACCACAATATATTAACCTTAAAATTTTATTTAAGAAATGAATTTTTATGTTTACTTATATGTTTCCCATGTATTTTAAACAAACCTTAATATAAATATGTGTGTGTGTGTGTGTGTGGTAGTTATGTGAATTATGTGTGCTTTAAATATACTAAATGTGCATAAATTTATTTAATAAATAATAATTATTTGAGATCAAATATTATATACATAATGTTTATCTTAAAGTTATAAAACACAACACACACACACACACACATATATATAATGTATGTACAATTTAATCTATTTGTGAAACACAATAATAATATTATGAGTGATGAATTAAATATTTAAAGGTATTACACATATTTAAAATTGTATGTATATAATATTTATATATTTAGATACCATATTTGATTATTATTTCTTAAATAAAAGTTATGCAAATATTTATACACATACGTATATAATCATATTTAAAATTCGAACAATGGAATAGTAATCCATATTAAGATTTTAAATGATAAAACGTATTTTAATTTTATATGGTATTACGCAACTTTAACATATAAGAAACACATAATACTTACCGTGTGACAGCTCCCGTAATATTTTATTATATATATATATATATATATATATATATATATATATATATATATATATATATATATATATGATTGAGCGAATCTTCTCCTTATCATATAGATTTTAACAAATTTGCCATTCATTTAAATAATATATAAAAACCTTTTAACATGTTCAAAAATATTATAGACATACATGGAATAAAATACACAATTTACTCTCTTAAGAAGCAATATAACTTAAATAAGTACATATGTGATTTAATTTTGAAATGCTTTCTTTTGTTATGGATTACCATTTTCTAAATTAAAGTTTAAGAATGAGTAAAATTAAACCATTCAATTAAAGTATGTCCATATCTTTTAAAGATTATCATTTATTTAACTAAGTTAGAAGTTGAAATAAAACCTAAGCAGTACAAAACATATTCTTAATATATATTTAAATTTAGTGCTAATGTCTCTTGAACATAAGATATTATAAAAATATTTTAGTTGTCTAAGATTATCATTTTTTAATAAAATATTGATGTATATTCAATATAAACAATATCTAAATAAACATCATTTTTTTAATGAAATCCAATCCAATTATGGCATAAAGTGTATTTGTTAAACGATCATAGTAAAAAAGTTAGATTATATTAAGTATAGGCTATTTAATTACAGTATTATTTAGTAAGTTTCTTTAAGTGTGAAACTTTCATAAGAAATTTATAGTAACATCTTATTTATATTAGAAATATACCTTAATTAAATTTTCTTTTAACCTTAATAAACTGCGTTTAAAGAAATTTAATCATAAAACAATTTAAATACATTAATAATATCCTATTATTATGCTTTTAATGCTTAAGATGGCCGACACATTGACATATATTAGTATATTCTAAATGTGTGGCTTGTATTTCATATGTAATTTTAAATTTAAAAAGAAATTATATTTTTCTATTTAAAAACTATACTATAGTTTTGATTTGTGTATTATATTCATTAATATAGTATGATATTTCATCTTGTATATATGCATAAACATAGCATATATTAAAAAACACACTAAAAATTTGCATTAATACATGTTGACGGTTCGTGTATATATATAGAGAGAGAGGGGAGTTAAACATATAGATTGCAGTTGTGTTGACGTTTGATATCGAGATATTCTATGCCTTGCCCAGTTGCGCTCGTGTCTAAAATTTACCTGTTTCCATCCCTCACTCATTTTAATGACTAAAATTCAGAATATATTATTTATAAATTTTTTAAAACTTTCTTAAGCTCATAATTAGCTAATACTGACTTATCATGAATAAAAACTAATAATTATAAATTTACATAAAATGAATGTCATTTTCTAATGAAAAATTAGAAATTGCAATAAAGTACATAGATAGAATATATATAAATATTCTTCACAAGTCTGTTAATATTTATAATTATACAAATAATATTTAAATTTTTTATTAATTATAATTATTAACTGTTATTTATTAATTATTTTTAACATATTTATACACTATATTACTAAACAATTTATACACATAGGCAAATATATATGTTTTTGGTTAGATAATACATGTTTATCTTCTCATGGATTTACTAAATATTTTAATTTTTGTATATTCTTATATTCCTAACATATGAACTTAAGGTTTGAAATTAAATTATGGCAATAAAATATATATAATTATAGTGTCAGTTGCTATTTATAAGAAACATATGCAGCGTAGATGAAACCGTCTTTCTAATGCAACTGCAATCTTCTTCTCTCTTCTCTTCTCTCTCTCACAAACACACTTACATGCACGCCCGCAAGCACGTTGTGCATTCAAAATTAAGTTAGTTACTCATAACATCAGTAAAATTGTTTCAAAACAGAAAGTTTAATCAAGTTTGTGCTGCACATTCACTTCTATCTTTGTATTTAATCACAAATCCCGCACCCTTGTTATCCATGATCACTGTACGCAGGTCGCAGTTATTGAATCTACAAGTTGAAGCCAGTTCGTTACATGTATTAGAGAGAGAGAGGGGGGGAGACAGACAGACAAACAAACAGACATACCGCGCGGGTGTGATGGTGGCATCACCATACTGGGACAACATCTCAAAGAGGAAGCCTCCATGAGAGACAACTGCAATCTCCTTCTCTGGACGAACCCACAGCCTGTCAACACCAATGATGTTAGATGTCTGCCTGCATGTGCCAAAAGAAAAGCTACGTAGTTACCATTCAAGGAAGGCTCTGATCCGTGCAGAGAGCTGTTGCGGCGTTTCGCAAGTGTTGGGCTGCCACAGGCTGTCTTCCTCTTCTTCAACCTACGAAAAGGATCAGAAAGTGAGGGAGCCCGTGGTGCGTAGACCTACCTGGGAGAAATCTACTCCAGGGAACTCGGCCATGGCTTTGGAGGTGGATCTCCTCCGGTCACATGGGAAGTTACTCTAGTTTCACAAAGAGTCAGTAAGAGGATAAGGAAAGAGAGAGACGACGAAAACTTACTATGACCTCCCTGCAGAGTTCCATGGCCACTAAAGGAGGAGCACCAAGGCTGGAGATTGCTGGAAAAGAACACCTTCCCACCTTGTCAGTCATCAATGGGGGGCGCTCCTCCTCGTCTGCATACGCTCCTCCCCCAAACACGCCAGAAGCCGTTTGTAATGTCCTACAGATACATACATACTCAGTTGGATAGATTTGAGCTTAGAAATACTAACCGCGCAAAGGGAGAAACCACCACGAGCTCAATGTCGGCCCTGCGGATGTGCTTGGCAAGCTGTGTGACCTTTTGGAAAAGCGGCAAGGTTAAGGGCAGCGGAGTGATGGAGGGGAGGGCTTACCTGTTGCCAGCCGGTGGCTGTGAGGCTGGAATCGAGGTGCTCGTAAGGAGTGAAGGCTGGCGATTTGGCAGCAGCTGGGAGAAAGCCGCAAGAGCAGAGAAGACGCCAGATGAAGCCGCAGAGGAGACGGCAGATGCAGCTCAAGATGCGAACCAGGTGATTCATTGTGAGGCGCCTCCACCTTCCTTGGATCAGCACGCTCTTGAAATCCAACACCTGACACAAGATCTCGCCTTGAACATTGTGGTAGGCCTCGCCATGGCGTATCAGATGCAGCGTCTTCCCCATCACAGCCCTAAACCTGTGCTGTGCCCTAGCCTTTACTTCAAACTTATAAATAATTTTTGAAATTTTAAAAGGTTGCCCGGCGGGAGAGTACAAGCAATAGTCGGCAAATTTAATTGCATAAAACCGGCTCTTGGCGGGCATACTATCCAAGCGTAAAATCATAGAATGCAGGCTATTAAAGCCAGGTCTTCTGGTATTCAAGTGCCTCCGCCCGCCTCTCCTTGTGTAGTAGGGTTTGCCTGTGGTTTCTCGTTCAGCTGCACAACTAAGTGCCATTGCTCTTTGTGTTTTCAAGTAAGCATCTATTTACAAATGGATTGTTTTCATATATAAAATGTGCACCTTTGGCTTGAAAAATGTTTAAAGGTCCCTCTTTTGCAGCTCATTTCTTTCCACAATGCGTGGCCGTAGCGATTCCACTCAAGCAGCAGCTTCTGCCGGTGCTCATCTACCATCAGGTAAGGGTTCGAGCATGCCCGGCGCCCGTCAAGGGCCATCCGGATCCGGCATCAGCTGAGAGTTGCTCTGCCCCTGACCGTTGTATCCAAGCCACGGCCGAGACACATGCTGACAATATTTCGGCATCAGGTAGCAATTGTCTCGCCAGATTACTGATCGGAAACTGCAGGTTCCATCACAACTGTCGTTTTGCCGCTCTCTATCTCCTCGTTGAAGATGGGGCAACCATCTGGGGCCCCTGAGGTAAGAGGTTGGACAAGAGATCTAGGAGGACGAAACTGATCAATTGCCTTTGAATGTAGGAACCGTGTACGCTGCTTCTTCCTGAGGAAGTCCTACACTTCAACCTCTTGAGCCTGGAAATAGAACTTCTTCTTCTGCTGGAAAACAGGTATGTACATGAAGATTGATTCGTGCTATATAATAGACGGGTACTTCTTCATGCAGTGTTGTGTTCCAGCTAAGGTATATGGATCTGGTAGCCAAGGCGATGGTTAAGGGGAAGAAACTCGTTGAAGGAGTCCATGTTCTCTACGATTGAGTAGTTCACAGAGCTTTGACATAGTAAAAGAGACTTGATAGCCTCTTTGCGTTCGATCTTTGACACGGGTTTTAGAGATGGAGCGTTCTACATCAAGCAGGTTTTCTATTTGTACCTCGGGTCTTTCAAAGATATACATCAACGCTATTTCACCCACGTGATGAATCACCAATGCACTCTTGCACCTCTAATGGCGGCTTTCGAGGTACTAATGCTACACAAAATAACACTGCATCTGAATCTGTACGTGTGCAGATGACTGACCTCCATGGTGGCATCCTAGTCTTTGCATCAACGACACCACGCTCTCGGGCTCAGACATTCTCAGAAAATACACCTTCGGGTCAACCAATGTCATGCATGCAACAGTCCTCGATGAAGAATCCTATTCCAAGTTCTTCTTCTCACTGGAAGAGGACATCTGCTCTCTCAAGGTTTGTCTAATGCATGTGCGTGCGTGCGTATTTGTATCATGTGTGTCCGTGCCTGTGATATGCATACGAAACGATTCTTACAGTTCGAATCTGCTCTTGGTGTTTGGAACTATTCTCTCCTATCGGACAGCAGGATTATGGTTTCCATCGTCGATTACCTCACACCTTTCACGTGGCGTACCGCCATCAAAAGTGCCGCTCAGATCATGCAGCTGCTCGGACGAGCGTATTTCCAAAGATTGTTCACCTTGAGAGCTCCTCCCTTCATCGAACCGGGGTGCTAAGTCCTGCTCACTATGGGAATACATTTCTGGATTCCTGCCGTGCGGCCATCAAGCCTGTACTGGTGAGTTTCTCATATTCTACGTTATGCGACACGCACATGTGTATGCATACCCGTCCGTACGTGAACTGACCAAGTACTTTTTAAAGTTTGTACAGCCGGCATGGTTGGGTCCTCTTTTGCAAATACTGGGAGACAATCCTTGCGGAAGTGTTAAAGTTGTTCTAGCCACGGAATTGGAACGGCTTAGACAACTGAGGGGCTGGTCCTCTGAAGATTATTTATCTCTTTCACAGCTTTTCGTCAACCACTTCATGTAGTGGCTCCCAATTCTACTGTTCGAGCAACGGCCGTCTTGTGGTAAAGGATGTGCCTGAGGAAGATGTAAGCACTTTCTTTCGGATTAGCTCAAGATACTTCCATCACTTCACGGATGACCATGAACTAGACAGCTGCGTTCTCACTATCATACTTGGCATATACAAGGTACGTGTTTGTGAAAAAAGATCTGCAGCTTGTGTGTGTGTGTTCAAGCAGCAAACCTGTATATATCCAGAAAAAACACGATTAATACTTCTGTGTTTAACAGGTGACATTACCAAACTCGAATACCTCTTGCTTTTTAATAGTGTCAGAAGATACATCGCCACCAACAGTCACTGTAGGAGCTGCACATTATGACCTCAAAGGCGTAATACAGCATCACGTGCCAGATAGGAGCTGCACATTACGACTTCAAAGGCGTGGTACAGCATCACATGCTAGATAGTGATGCATCGTTTCCGGCCCTGTTAGGTCTATCAGCTCTTCACCTCACTAAAAGCCGATCTCAATTTCCTCAAGGTATCAACCTTTGTACTTGATTCTGTTCATAGTGATTATGTGTGTGTGTGCGTGTGTGTACATATATGTATGTCTAACATCCTAAATTGTTTGAAAACAGGAGTGTGCAGTGACCGACTATTCCCTCCTGATATTTTGCAGCCGAGACGGAAGGATGTTCTCGTCCGTAATCGACTATCTCACTACGTACACCTGGAGCACCGTTGTAGTTCATTGTCACGATTATATTGGCCCGAGCACAGCTGAACAACGTTCTGAAGCTGCTGGGTATGATATCTGAAGATACAATCAAACTGAAACTGCTATGTATGATATTTGAAGATGCAATCAAACGTCGCCTCAGGAAGGACATTGTGATGAACCATCACAAACAGTTAATGACTACTCTGGTTTCGTATTTCCCTTGTGACAAGGTATATAAATGTATATATTGGACCCTTTTGTGTTAACTCATGCTTTCTCTTGGTTTTCCAGATAAAACATGATTGAGCCCTTCCCCGCTAGAATCTATCGTGCATATAGGTGTGTCCGTTCGTTCATGTGTGTGTGAGAGAGAGATTATGTCATACTTACACAACACAAACTAACACGTACTTATGCAGAATAGCATTTCGCTGGTACGAAGCGTACTCTTTTTCCGTTTTGCTTAGAAGGTGGATAACATTTTCCCATTGGTATGAAGCGTATTCTTTTCCATTTCGCTTAAAAGGTACTGCTTCCTTTTCCTTTCAACTAATGAACACTCTGTATACATACATACACCTCTCTCTCTCCTCTCACCTCACACACACACACACCACGTACTTCAATTCTCACATGCATAATAACATTTTTGCTGGTATGAAAACCTACTCTTTTCCTTTTACTTATAAGGTACTTCTTCCTTAAATGAACAACTCGTTTTTATACTATGTATACATGCATACACCCTCTCTCTTTCTCTCTCTCTCTCACACACACACAAACCCGTACTTCAAAGCATATTACCAAACTTTTTCAAACCTGGCACGTGGTTTATATTTGTTATTTCTTCAATTGCTTTTGCCAATTTAACTATAATTTATTTACGCACGAGAATAATTCTTAAAATCTTCAAAAGTAAAAAAATAAAATAAAATAAAAGTAAAATAAATAAATAAATAAATATATATATTACAAAGCTTCTCATAATAACTCATAGATTGTTGAACTTATTTAAAAGTTTATTTATAGTTTTCATTATAATTAGTATATAATAATAAACAAGAGAATATCACGTGTGTGTATCATCTTAATTAACTTAATTAGTGTTAAATATTAAGTTATGTTTCATTATATACAACACACAGGATGCTCAGTTGGTACCTCGGACATTTCCATGTTCCCATTGTTGCATTAAACCAACCTATAATGGTTAATATTAGAGCATTCAGTGATATATTAATTGTCTTTTAATAAACAAAATATACATTTTAGAGAGCGAGTTTGTTCAATTCTGTAAACAGTTCAATAAATATTGTTAAGTCAAAATTAATATATAACCAACTAATAAATATCAAATACAGAATATACAAACGTGACATCAGCACATTAGGCATGACCCACGTGTTAATATTGTAACGATTTTTATTCATTTATAAAAACTCTACACTACATTACTTTTATTGTTTCAAGGTTACATGCAAATGGTAGTATATTCTTAGTGTAATGACAGTATATTCTTAGTATATAGCTCTTTATATAGCTCTTCTTTTATTTCACATGTACATATAACATACAATCAATTAATTTTCAATTTAACTTATTTAATAGTTTTTCAAACTTTACACTGCTCGTGAAGTCTTCTATCGCTGGTATAATGGTGTATGTGTAAATAAATATATATATATATATATATATATATATATATATATGTGTGTGTGTGTGTGTGTGTGTGTGTGTGCTCTTTCTCTCTCATATGTATGTTAAGCATACTTGCATCCGAACGTTCCAACGCAACCGGATTCAAACGGGTATTGAACGTTTAATACCCGTTTAGCTTTTTTTCGAACCGGTATAATGGTTTTCAATTTTAATATAATTAAAAAATAATTAACTGTTACTAAACAAAATTTAATATAATATCATACTTGCATCCAAACATGTAACATAATATCATACTTCCATGGACTCACGCCATGTCGGCCTCAGTTTCAGAACATGAGACTCCAGCATGGCTGCCTTCCCGGACTTACCTCAGCGCTTCCGGATCCGTGAACCCTGATTTTACATGAACCCTAATCCTAAGTAAAGAAAGCATATTCTTTAGGTTTTTTTAAATATTCTTGGTGTTTAAACGCCGTATTATACGCGCGTTTTAAACAGCGTCTTTTATTAATCGTACCCGTTCGAATGCAAGTATGATGTTAAGTAATAAAGTAACAGATATAGTACAAAAATACACATACACACACATACTTATATATATTATATATATATATTATATATATATATATATATATATTAGTTCTCTCTGTTGCATAATTAGCATTGACCTATAATAAAACAGCTTGATTAATAATTATATGATAATATCTCTTGTAAAATATAAGTATAATTAAGAATAATTAATAGATACATTACAATTGATTATGTATAGGCACTACTTTTTGTTCTAAGATGTATTATTTGGTTTTTAACTTGTATTTACATTATGTATTAATTTGCTGTTAATTTTATATATTAGTTTTTAAATTAAAATTTGTATAAATTTGGTAAGTTTTTGTTAAATAGATAAATAGATATGGATATATATGTGTGTGTATGTATTGTTCATGTTTAATACAAACATTCAACAAGGGTAATGGCTCCCAGAAAATGTAAAAATTCTTATAAATATTAATTATTATGCGTAATCTCCACGCGCTGTGTCGCGCGCACAACTCACTTGGTTAGATGAAGAAGCACAATCTTCATGTACGGTTTATCTTCAGCAACTCTCATATTTTTACGTTAACCATACATAATATCATGATTCATGATATTCTTAACATGTACATATATCATATATACACATATATACATATATATATCTAAGGGAAAATACATTTATATCCTAAAATTTATCATATTTACATATATTTATATATCCTCTTTAACAATTGTGAATTTGTATTTATACCCTTGAAAACTTTAATAATAATATTTTAATTTTTAAAATAGTAATATTAATTAAAAATATATTTTTAATTCATAATATATTGCAAATGAAATAATAAGTGTTAAATGTTAAAAAATTATCATAGTAAAAAATAAGATATTTTTAATAATTATTATATTGTGATATATATATGTTTAATAGGTTGTATTTTAGACCTAAATATAGTAAATATAATTAATTATAAATTTTTATTGATTTTTTAAAATTGTTTTTTAATTTTAATATTGAAATTTATAAATTTTAAATTAAATATAAATTTCTATGATAAATTTCACTATACTTAAACGTAAGTTTAAGATAAGACTAGTGTGTACACGCATAGACACACACAAATACATTGGCATGAGGGCTAGAATGCATAATACCGCCCCCCTCTTAATTATTCGTTAATTTGGAGGCACCACCTAAATATGGCGGTTCCCTAATTCTGTCGTGTATAGCTAGATGTGTATGTGTGTTTAATCAGTTTTTTTTAATTAAAAATTCATAATTAATCTCTAATGTGTGTGTATATCACATGCACACATATATTGTCTTGCCCACGTTTATTGCGCGTGTGTGTATCACATGTACACATATATTATTCTGCTCACATGTATATTATAGTAATATTTCATCTTCACTGTACTTAGGGGCACCGACATACATTGGCATGAGCATAGGGACTGGACTTTCACACGGACAAGGGCTGCATGTAATTAAGTTAAGAAAAAAATTACTATTCAAGGCTCGTTCCTAGATTAGGCCTTGTACTTTGGAAATTCCAAAATTAAGCATATAATTATGAAATTTAAATTATGTTAACAAAACATCACAATGTCTTGATTGTTGAGTTAAGAAGCCTTGTGATTATAGGAACTTTGTATTTTACCTTCAATAAGTCTAGGTATATTGTGGAGTGTAAAGAAGAGGGATGTTTATGGCTGTATGGCTCTATTATTGCTGAAGGACTGTGTTGTAAAATGAATTTTTATGTTAATGATGAACATAAATTTGGAGCAATCAAAAGGTATGGTAACTATGGTACCAAAGAAGGAACAACTAGATGATTAGCAAAATAAGTATTTGGAAAAGTTTATGTCTCTACAAACCCAGAGAACTTGCAATAGATGTGAAGGTTGAGGTCTTGAATAAACTAACTTGGCGACTTATATTGGCACATATTCCTAAGAATGATGTTGAAATTTATGTGTTACATTAAGGATTTTTAACCAGCTTTCATAAACATTATACACAATTTAAAAATGTTAAGCATTCAAGACTATGTTAGAATAGTGTATATTTTTAATATTTTAAAGTCCATTTTTGTCAATAAAATTATTTTTAACAGTCGTAGAGTATTACCTGGTCATACATAGATAATTTATAAAAAGTTTTTCTACCTTGGATATCGTGTTAAATAGTAAGCATATTCAATTTCACATTAATTATTACTTTAGATTCAAGAATAACCTTTTCTAAGTAACATATAACTTGTAATGCAGCTCCTGACATGCCATATTGCATTCCATTGTTTGATTATTAAAAAGAAAGGTGGTGAACTATTATAAAATCCGCTTTATTGACATTTTCATTGTTATCATACATATTTTATTTAAACTTAAATATTTAAAAGTCTTCTTTTTTAAATTTTTTTTTTATGACTTTCACAACAAAATTGTTACCTTCTTTTAAATACTTTATAAGTTGTAACTCAATCACTTCTTTGACAAAATCTTAGACTCATTATTATTACATAAAAGACTTGATATCGATTACATATTTTTCATGGGCCAACACCTTACATGTGAAAGATTATCACAACTATTAAAGTCATCAATGACATAAGTTTTACAAAAGCAACTTAGGCTTTTAACATGTAAACAAGTAATATACCTTGCATTTTTAATTGATGTCAAATAGATTCTTCGACCCTTTAATAGTCTTACAAGAGTGTTGTTTTATTATATCAATTTCACATAGAAATATAATGAAACAGAATCTCCAACTGTTAAGAATGTTAACTTGACAAAGTCCACTACATCATTAGAACATAATGTCTTATAATTAAGTTCATGATTAAGTTGTTTAATAACCATTTTATTTCTTAAATACAACCCTTATACTGTCTTGCTCCTTAAAAATTTTAAATCTTTTACTTCAAATGGTAACATGCAACATCATATAAATAAGTTGTAGATCAAAAATATATAGTTGCACAATTTAATAATAAATTATACCTTTGTGGATTCAAATATAATTCATCCATCTTTTCTTTAAAAAATATCAAATGACTTCTCAATAAATACAATTGTGTGTACAATTTGAATTAATAAAATAATAAATCTCCTTCATTTTCTCATTTATGACATTGTTTCTTAAAGATAAATATTAATATATACTTTATATATGTTACATATGTATGTATAATATAAACAATACAAATATTAAGTATAATGTCTAGATGCATATTATAAAATAAAACATGTATAATAAATAAATAAATCATATATTTATGGTGCATGTGTGTGTGAATGTGTTAGTTAGTTAATCAAAATTACATCCATTTGTATTTAAAGAGTGATAGTAAAAGATATGTATGCATGAAGTAACTTGTTAATTATTCTTGTATTTCATTCTGGAATTAAAATGAGTAGTTTTATATAAAATCCATTGTAAAGTCAACACTCCCACTAGGAAATTTATGTATATAAAATTTAAAAGTTAATTATATAAGCATGAATGAAGTCCTTAATAATATGATTTTAAAAGTTATACACAAACTCCTTTCGATATTACTTTTTTTTTTAATTGAATATGTGTGATACTTTTATCATCTATGTTTCTTTTTACGTCTTTATACTTTAACATATTTCATTTCAAATTTAATTCAGTTGCATGTAAGGTAACATTTAAAATTTGAAAAATTGAAATGTTAATAATTCATTCTTATTATGCCAATTTGAACATGGAAGTTTTGAATATAGAAAACTTAAACAAAACTCAATGATAGACTCAATATTTTTATCTATATAATCTTCATTAGTACAAATTATGTAGTTGCATGTATATTAACAACACTAAACACATTTTATTGTATGTTTATTTACACAAAAGTCCATATGAAGATGATAACAAATATTCTTCTTTACGAGTTTTCGCTCAATACAATAAAGTAAGGTTATCTTAAACTTTAATACCAAGTTGTTACACTTTTACAACACGGTACTTGGATGTTGTTTAATTCACTACCCAATCTTACAACACAGTACTTGGATGTTGTTTAACTCACTACCCAATCTTACAACACGGTACTTGGATGTTGTTTAACTCACCACCCAACCTTACAATACCTTGGCTCACCCTTGAGTTGCAGTAATTCCATTTCAACGCTCCAATCGGTTTCTAAATTAAGGCTTCTTTTAAATTCACATGATTAGCTTAATCATGACATTAATCACAGTCAACCTTGATTAAAACTATGGACAAACGACACTACGGTACTCTATAATTTGAAAGGAGTCCTTGCATAGAATGTCTTCTCAACTCTCGCTAGAGTTTTATGAAAGATTTGTGAGCTAGAGTTTTATGAAAGATTTGTGAGCATGTTTACTTAAGAGATGAGTACGACCGATGATTGGAAATGCTCTAGGCGAGGGTATGTTTTGCGGCTTCCTTGGGACCTCATCATCCAAAACAATAGAAAAGATGAGAAGACAAATAGAGATGATAAAAATATTGTGATATCCATTGTTAAGTACATACACTGCTGGTCGTAGCCCAGAGCTCCATATATTATGTCCAAAGGATGCTTGGTAATTATTAGATTCTACGGGTCCAATTTGATAAACAGTATTGTACTTGATTCTTTATACAGAATATCCATACGTGAATAAATGACATCTGACACACACATACACAGATACCAATCTTGTTGTTTCAACCACCGAGTAAGTGTGTATATATATATATATAGTACAATACACACTCACCTTTTAATAACAAGGACATACATGAACTTAAAAACTTTATAGTTCTTATTACATTTTTATTTCTTAAAATTTGGGTTAATTTCAAATTTAAATTTATACCAATATTTAATATTTTAGAACTTACAAAGCAGGTCTTATAAACAGACTAAAAATATACACAATTTAAATATTTATTTTATTGAAAAAATACTTATTTAACAAACATTATACACAATTTAAAGACGCTGAGCATTCAACAGTTTCAAAAATAATACATTTTCATCTATATACTTATGACTAATGTATACGTGTATACATGCTTTCTCCTATGTGTCTCATACTGTTAATATATTTATGAACCGTTTAACTTCAACTATATTATAGTACATACTACGTGAGTTACGTGTGGTATTACCTCTCACGTGCAACAAATGTTAGTAAAATGCACATTTATGTATATACAAGCACCTGTGCTGGAAAGTTTTAACAACCACTCTAAAGAGTGGAAATGTATAAACTGAAGGAAGATTTATAAACTTAGTTTTAAACATTATAATAACAATCCATTAAACTTTCTGTTATTTCCAATTTTGTGTGCATGTTTTTATATATCCAGACTTAATTAGTATAATAGAAAGAATAGATCATGTATTAATATTTATTTGAATGTATATATTCTACAAGCCTATATATAAAGTAAACGAATTAATTGCATAATTAATTAAACAGCTTCTTATATACATATGCAGGTACCGGAAAACTCAGGGTCTTGTTATTAAAAGGTGAGTGTGTATTGTAATATATATATATATATAATATATATACATACACGCGCGTGTGTAAATAATAAATATTTACATACATAGGGAACGCTTTTACAATTTAGTCCTTTTTTAAATTTTAACTGTCCACCAAATCAAATTAATAATTCAAATTACAAAATAAATTTGACAATTGAGATTAAGTTATATCAATTAATGGTTAATTAGATATGAGCTATTAACCGTTAATAAATTTTTATAAAGCTAAGTTATATTGTTTTTCATATATCTTTATTTCTTTTTTTTTCTTCATCATTATTATTATTTTTTTACTTTTTTATTTTATTCTTATTCTCAATGCCTTTCAATAATGTTTTTAACATAATGAATATAATTTAAAATAAAAATTTATTAACTTAAAATGTATAATAAATATATTATGATTATATTTTATATTATAATAGTTTTATATATAAATTTAATATTTAATTATTTAATTAAATTGTATTAATATTTTTTTAAATAATAAATTATTACCTAATTAATGTTTAGACCTCAACATTTAACTGTTGGGTAACACCGGTCACGGTTAAATTTTTGAAAAGGGAGGCTAAATTATGAAAACTAACCCGTACATACATATACTTGGTAGTTGAAACAATGTGGTTCAGATGTCAGTTATTCACATATAGATATTTCTGTATAAAGACAATAAGAATAAGTACAATACTGTTTATGACACCTACCAAGCATCCTTTGGAGATAATATATAGAGCTCTGGGCTATACGACCAGCAGTGTACTTAGCGATGGATATCACAGTATTTTTACGATCTCTGTTTGTTTTCTCATCTTTTCTATCGATTTGGATGATGAGGTCCTCAAGGAAACCGCAAAACATACCCTCGCCTAAAGCATTTCCAATCATCGGCCATATTCATCTCTTAAGTAAACATCCCTACAAATCTTTCATGATCATGAAACTCTCCAAACGGTATGTACTTTCGATTCGGATCGACTAGGAAAGTTGTGGTCACTTCAGATCCAGAGCTCGCAAAATCATTTCTAGCCGACAGTGCATTTGCAGATCATCCTCAGTTCTTATTTGGGAACTTGTTTCTTCCAGCCGGTTTGTCATTCTCTCCGTATGGGAATCATTGGCGGGAGTTCTATGCAAGGACTCCTTTCAAATTATAGAGTACCGTACACAGAGTACGTGAATAAGTACTTAATAATATCTTTGTCTGAATGGATGTTACAGGATAGATAACCAATCTCCTCAACCGCATTCGTGATGCAGTGGGACAAGAGTTGATTATACAACCGAGAGAGCATATAGCGGAGTTCACATTCAAGATGGTAATGAGGATGGTCGACGAAACCGTCGACTTCAATCCAGATGCGATGAAATTCATGAATGACTTGAGAGAAGCCCATAGTTGTGGACTTCTTTCCTGTGGTCAAGTTTCTAGACTCGAAGAAGATCGAGAGAGCAAAACAAATAAATGTTAGGCAGCTTAAGTACGTGGATAAGCTTTTGAAAAGGAAGCTGGACCAAATCAAATCTTCAAATAACAGCACACCAAACAATTTTCTTAGCTATATGTTAAATGAGGGGGCTTCTCTCGAATTAAACTCCATCAAAGTCTTTGTCAAGGTATCCATTCACACACACACACACAAGTTAATTACTAAGCTATTCTACTGCACTAGGAACTTATTGGAGGGGCCATGCTCAATACAGTAGCCAGTATAGAATGGACATTGACAGAGCTTTTAAATAACCCCCACATTCTAGAGAAGCTTGAGAAGGAGCTACAAAGTCTAAATATTACATCTGATGATAATAGGGGATTAAATAGGAAACTCTGTATATGATATGCATATATCGAGTATAAAACTTAAAACATGTATATTATGTTATATCCATATATGTATAACATGTTTAGCAGGTATATATTATCTTCGTATCGACAAAATAAATTATATATGTAGCTCAACGAAATTAAATATCTTGCATATATAACATATATAAGACGTACTAAAAATTTATTTAAAATTTTGGTGATGGAAAAGTTATTTATCAAACTATGATGTGATGAACAGATATTATATTAGATGAAAGCCAATTTGGTAAACTTCATTGGTTATTGTGTATTAACATTATAAATTTAATCATTATTTGATTATTCAGTCGCTGATAATTTTGATTTACATTATTAATCTAGTTATAATAAATTTAATATGAACATATTTGTCAGGTTTCAATTTCATTTGCGATTTTATATAAAACAAGGAATATAGGCATTGTTTCATAATAAATTATAAACTTCAAAAAGTTTAATAAGATTCAATCTTTATGTATTCCCCCTTGAAGAAATTTTGTCTATAAATTTATTTTTTCTTATTTATGTAATTTTATATATTAAATATTTACAAACGACAGACATGCAAGCATATATATATATATATAACTGCGTATAATTGTATTTTTCTTAATAATCTTGATAAATTTATAATTATTCTATAAAGAGTTGCAATTTTGATATTGATATTCTCTATCGATAATAATCATTTTAATGCTCAAATCCTAATCTTACTAATTAATTATTATATAATAGATATAAATTTGTAATCATATTAATATATCGAAACACTACAATTATAATATAAAAATAATTTTAATTTACATAAACTGAACTTTAGTTTTGAAATAAAAATATAATGTCACAACAGTAACCGGAGCATATATGTCATACATGCAAAGATACATAACAGTAATTCATCATTACATATGATATTGTGGGTCGTATAGCATCACACCATAACTGTGCGTGCGTGCTTGTGTGTATGAGAGAGAGAGTGTATGTGTATATATGTGTGTGTGCCTGCTTATGTATATTACATAGTAGACACTGTCATATTGTACATTTATCCACATAGAAACGTACATGTCTTATGTCCGTATATCTATATATAATATAAAATGTGTAACCTTCCATTCTTCTTCCTTCTTTAAGACTTTTAAAAAAGATAATAATTATCTTAAATATTATAAGGTTTTAAGTTAATTATTAATTTAAGTAAAGGAATAAAAATACATAAACTATATATACTTTCTTTTGTTTCTAAGAGAGCTAGTTAATTGTAATGCTTGCCAAACCTAAAATATATTAGATACTTTAAGTATTATTTTTATAACATGTTAGAATGTTTATAAAATATATCTTTCTCTCTCTCTCTCTCTCTCTCTCTCTCTCTCTCTCTCTTCTCTCTCTCTATATCTATATATATAATATATTATATATATATATCAATCACACATGTATAGCGCTTTGCATCATTGATTAAGTTGACTTAAATAAAAGGCCAAGTCAATTATAATATTATTAGCAAAGAAATGAAAGAATAATATATCTATCCATACATAAAGAATAAATAAATTCTTAATTAATAAAAAAAATTAATTTAAGCATGATAATAATTAAGTCATGCTAAAATATATATAATGTAAGAGTAAAGGAACAAATGCAATATTTAATAATAAATTTTGATGTTTGAAACATACTAGTACACAAGTACATAAAAAACATTTCATATTTTATAATGAGCTAAATTCAATCTGATGTATAAAAATCAAATGCATTACAAATTACAAATTTAAAACATTGTATGAAACCAAAATAATATTTTGATACTGAAATAAAAATGTGTATTATACTTGTTTTATATTTAATAACAAATTAATAATATAATTTAATATTTTATGACATACAAATATTCAGTTTAACAAAATATGTTTCGATAAACCGGTATACACACACTTATATGATAAATTTAATTACCTTTTTGTGATATACATTAATTTACAGCCTTAGATTAATCATAACATTTTTATTTAAATATTGGCTAATTGAACACAATTATCATAATGAATAATTAAATGTGTCCAAAGCTACACATACACGCACACGTAATGTAAATGCTAAATGTAAAAACATTTACTAATTAATATAGAAAGAACTACGCACTATGTATGGAAACATTAAAACTTACATATAGAGTATCAACATATATCAAAGATACTAGTTGTAATCAATTATAATTTGGCTGAATCTATCTTCGTGTGCGTGTGTGTGTGCGTGTGCGTGTGTGAGAGAGAGAGATGTATGCATATAATGTTCTGCATGTCTATGTATATGTCTGTGTGTAGATATCTAGCCTTGCATGTACATATAAACTTTAATTTAAATGTTTACCTTAAGATTTACAAATAAAACTCAACAACATAATTTGAATAAACATATGTATTAAATTTTTAAACTTAAAGAGAAATATATATGTCATTTAAAATATATACATTTATAATATAAATAAATTACCAATCTGGCCAATAAATAAATAAAATTAATAATTACATTATAATGTTAAAAACAATTTACCAAATTGGCCTTGATTTAATATAATGTTTGTTCATCAGCCTACCGTAAGACCCAGGGCTCCCAACTCCAATTCTTGACGACACACTCATCACATCCATGTTTTGATAAATAATCTCTCCATCACCAAAAGCTTTTAATAGATTTTAACACTTCTCAATATATAGTTTATCAAAATCATTATATATAGTTTATATTTTTATTAAAATGAGAACAAAAATAACATATATATATATATATATATATATAGAGAGAGAGAGAGAGAGAGAGAGAGGGGATTTGTACCATAATTAATTGTGTGTGTTTTAATATGTACGTACGACACCATATGCATCTTAATATGTAACTTGGATACTCTCTTTCTTACACACCCGCACGCTCACACGCACACACACGCACACACACGCACCTGGAACTGCAGACATGGAACGGAGCCGTTGTTGTGGAGCAGGTGTTATTCGCGAGTTCGTACTCTTTGAGAGACTCCAATCCGTAAATAAGCTTATATTTCTTCCCATCGACAGTGAATAAGATAGTTTTTTAGCTTCATCCATTAATATTACTTCCCATTCTTCTGAATCCATTGTATATAAATATATTAATATTATTATTATATAAACTATCAAGCATTAATATTTATTGTGTACACACTTAATATAAGATTGAGTAAAAATAATTTTAATTATATACCTGTTAAATTGTTTGTGGAACTTGGAGTAGTTTCTTTCTCAGAACTTGCACCAAGAGATGAGGTCCCAGAATTTGATGACAGACTTTCCTGATTGTTGCATTTGATAGTATTAAACTTAGTTTTAAAATATTACATTTTAATAACATTTAATATAGTTATGTTATATACTAGATTATTATTGTTGTTTAAGTAAATAATTTTGCTATAAGCAAACCTGCTTATTAAATGTTGAGTCCGTTTCATCTATTTTTGTATCTTTTAAATAATCTTCAAGTAGAACAAGATGCTCGCTTGATACCTTCTGTATAGACGGATATTCCCCATCTCTACATATTCCTGCCTTCCTACAGTTTTCATACACCTCTCCCAACAATTCAGCCTGCCAATAAACACCTGTGTGTGTGTGTGTGTGTGGAGAGAGAGAGAGTATGTATACACACAGAGATATGTGTGTGTGTGTCTATATGTATGTGTACATATATTATAATACCTGTTTAGCGAGTCTTTTGTAAATAGAATAGGCCTTGAGACCATCTTTTCGAGCCATCAAGAAAAACTCATTAAGCAACTCACAAACCCCGTCACAAACCTCCATATAAACCGCAAAACTATCCCTTAAAACCAAGGAAATGGCAGATTTCACCAACGTATGAGGAATATCCACTCCGGACGAACACGTAAGCAACACGTGTTCCAATAGATGCTGAAGAACAGGTATCCTCTTTAAGAGAATATTCATTCTTGCATTGGGTATATCCGAGGAATCTTGCTGTTGAAATAAGGTGTTGTAATCTGTCTTATAATCGTTGTAATCTATAACAATTTGTTCTGTCTCCACCTAAACCACAGTATAATATATATATGTAAGCATTTGCATATGTAATGAGTTTGATAAATAACTATGTCCGTAACGAACAATAAATATACGTTTTTTGTTCTTCACACACACACACACACGTGTGTGTGTGTGTGTATACTTACATAATTATGTTCCGTTGCGTGTGAAGCAGCGAATATATCGAGCCACTCATCAATATAAAGTGCATAGTTTCTTATAAAACCATCATCGCTGAAGTTTTTGAGGCTCAGCATTCTTCTGCTGGCGAGCATGAGTTCGTCATCAAAACTACAATCCACCACTGTTGAATCATGTAACAGAAGCTTGTGTATTACCACCAACACCTGAACATTGTAAATATTAGTGTGTGTGTGTGTGTGTGTGTGTATAATATAATATAACACACGCACGTATATATACAACCACCTTAGTATATTTTATAAAAAATTATATACAGAGTGCATATAGAATCTCATACTTCGAAACGTGCATATAGAAACGCACAATGTGGTATGGAGTCATCAAGTTTAATACGATGTATATACATTATATATATATATATATATATCATTATTAAATACCTTCAATGCAACAATCCAGTTTCGAGTCTTTTTTAATCTTCTCTCTAATAGTGAAACGCAAATCCCAGCGTATCCCCTTGAAAAGGACATTAACTGTAGAAAAATGTTATACGTATATTCCTGTGTGTGTGTGTCTCTCTATATATATAAGCGTAATAATTCGTTATATTATAAACATTTCATAAGATTATATTTAGTGTATATTTTATAGGAATGTAAATTATATATAAGAAGTGAAACTGTCTGTACCTTTTTAAAATAAAGGTTATCATAGTCCCATGGACTGAGCTAGATGTATATGGAAATTAAATATACAATTATAAAAAATACCTGAGATTCTAGTTTACCTTAATTTAATTCAATATTATTTTCACCTGCACAATCTCGAGAATATGCTGTTCCTCCACTACAGTAGATTCATCGTGGCATGTGGCCTTTACAATAGCAATTTCGAGAGAAGGTACATTCCTTGCATTATAAACTCTTGCTAATCCAATACTTGTCTTGTCTTTCACCGCTCCAAGAGCCCTTTGAAATATACTCTGCAAATGTATAAATCTATATGTATATGTGTGTATATGCATGTATATCCGTGTATTTATAACATACCTGCTTCATTAGTTGAAGAATTTTACATGCACCATACTACATTTTAAAATTGAAAGCACAATTGAAACTCCTATATATTTCTTCTAAATTCAACTATTTTTTTACATACATTTTATATAGAGAGAGAAATCTATAAAAAATTCTATAGTAGTGTAACATGTCTATATACATAATGTAGAATGTTCAATGTAAAAACAAATCTATGATAGTTACATTGCACCAAAAAGCCTTCCAATAGCAAGGAAAATATGGGCTACATAATAAAGGGGAAAGGGTGTAAAGGAAAAAGGTCAACATTAATATTAAAAATAAATATAAAAAATTTAAAGCTTGCAATGACATGCAATGAGTGGACTTTAATTTAAATAAGAAATATAAGATTATATTGTTACAATATATTAATTAAGGTAGTCATATATAAATACAGTGTTGGTAAAATGATTGTGGTTGCAACATCAGCATTGGTGCCACATCCAAGTCTAGGAATTTCAAAAGTCGCTTACAGGACATTGACAAATTATCTAATGTATTAGGAGAGTATTTATTAGATATTACACAAGTATTAATATTCACTTAGAAATAATATAAAAAAAATGCTTAGTAAACATTTGACATCAGTTTTAATAATAACTTACACATGACGTTTAATATAATGACTATAGTAGAAGAAAAGTTAAGCGTTTCTTCAGTAAAGAAAAGGCTACAGATACTCTTTTACAGAGCTCTTTATTTCTTCTGTCCCACCGTTTCACATGGTTCACAAACACACACACACACACACACACACACATGAATTGTTTTCAACAAAATGTTTATATTTTTCTGGACTTCAAAGTGGTTGGTAAACTTTTCCCATCATTCATATAGTCTCTCTCTCTCTCTCTCTCTCGCACACACACGATGCAATGAACTTAACGAATAATTAATAGTTATATCATGTTTTAAGAACAATATTATGTTTTAATTTGTTGTACGTTTTTTTAAATTAAATGTTTAAGCGTTGAGATTAATAAAGTATGTAGTATCTGTTTAATAAACATAAGAATTGGGACTCTTATTAACTTTTATATTTATTACTGTTAATTTTATAGATCTTTTTTCAGATTTAGATGTAAATGTCTAAGCTTGTTAAATACTAATATATATATGTGTGTGTGTGTGTAGTACAATCCTGGTATCCCTACACATTATATATATCAATAAACTCAAAGCCTTCTCAGCCTACATAAAACCGCCAGCATTTCCAACACACACACACAACTCTCTCTCTCTCTCTCTCTCTCTCTCTATATATATATATATATATATATATACACTTTAAATTTTCATACTTTTGATTAAATATTCACTAAAAATAACGGTTAGAAAGTTTAAAGTTAAATAATTGATCAATAGTATAAAACGTACCACTCTTTTAAAATGTTTTGTTGTGTGTGTGTGTGTGTGTGTGTGTGTGTGTTACTTAAGAAAGAAAACTAACATATGTACTAATGAAACCTGTAGGATTTACCCTTACGAAAGTTAAATCAAATCTCAATGAAAAGCTGTATTGAAAATATGCATAAAAATTGTATATGAACTCATGCAAATAATAGGCAATAATGAACTTCATAAATTTTCCATTAGCGCACAATATATGTTAGAAATAAATATTTAAATATTGAGCTTGTAACAAACGACAGGAGCCTGCAATAAGTTTTAATAAAATACATTTTTTAGAAATGTAAAAAGTATACAAGATAACAGTAAATCTCTTTTGTAAAGACAAATAAAATAATATATATATTCTTGTTGTTAACGTTTTTTAAACTGTAAAATTTACCAACTTAGACATCCGCATTGTTACATCATTAAAAATTACTATTAGAATATTCACTGTGATATTCAGAAGAAAAATTAAATGCTTATAAAGAAACAATACTTAATGAGCTCTGTCTTCTTCTATATTCCTTCTGTCCACTGTTTCACATGCTCCTCATTTATATATATATATATATATATATATATATATATATATATACATATATTCAGACTTTACACTGGTTGGTAGTATCCTTCGTATAATAAACAATTATCTGGTAAATTTGTGTCTTAAGCAAATATAATGCCACATTTAGTGCAAACGTGCGGAGGCATCCAAGCGTGCATGTCAAATATATCACATATATGTATAGTCCCCATTCAACCATGGAAGCGAGACTATAATGCTATTTAATTACATTTTTATTGTTGTTATTTTATCCTAATTAAATAGTTTAGATTTCACTTTAACTTTATATATAGAATATATATATATATAAATTATATATATAAGATGTAATATATATTCTATTTATTTGAAGTTAAATCCAAAGGAATTAGCAGCATTTGCCTATAATAAAACATATATTATGAATAATTGTATATAAAAATGCTATACTTAACTACAGTTTAAATTTTTAGTTAGATTAATATTTTTAATAATATTTTAAACAAAAATTAATTTAGTATATGTAAATTATGAACATAAAAGTGTGAAATCACATCTCAAAATACATAATCACATTAATTTAATTTCTATACGTTATTATAGTCGACTAAGTATAAATTCTTAAGATATACTAGCATTATTTATAAATTCCTAATCTTAAGGTTTATACACAGAATATGGTTTCACAATCGCTACGTGTCATTTTATTATTTGTATCATAAATCATATCAAAGTATTTAATTAGTGAAAAAAAAATCACAAGGACATGTACATTTACACATAAAACATATATACATACTTTGCATGTATACACACAACACACACACAACAGGCGTATATACCCACAATATACCAAGATAGTTATTGATTTAGAATTAAACAATACAATATATTTTTAAAATATGTCTGCTTAGATTAATGTTAAACATTATTTAAAATAAGGAAAATTAATGTTTAAGGCAAGGGTATGACTTTGAAGTTTGTCTTATTAGGTTTCTCAGTAAGTCATGAAGAAGTGTCTCCAATGCGTGTATATATGTGTATATAGACACATATATATGTATGGGATTTTTAATTTTGAAATATAAATCTCATTAGTGTAAACATTAAAATTAAAAAAAGAATATTTAAATTTATACTTTAAATTAAAAATTAAAAATAATATCATATCGTAATAAAAAATTTGTTGTTGATTTTGTCTCAATCTTTGTTCATAGTAAATTTGTTCTTTTTGATTTTGCCTTAATCTTTTTAATATTTATTTTACTTGCTAATAATGAATTTCCCAATTTTGACTTTGCCTTAGTTTACCATTCTTACTCTAATCAATCTTTAACAAATTTTACTAATTTATCAACTAAATCAATTTTACTACCCAGTGTAAAGTGTAGAATATAGATTTGTTTTAAAGAGTGAGTGTGAACTGAAGAAATATAGAAGAAGATATATATAAGAGGTAACATCAAAAGACTAAAATAATTTAGCATAATTAAAAATTTATAAGAAGGTTTTTTTTATGATTTTTTTTTTTTTTTTTTTTTTTTTATAACATGAAATTTTATTTGGAATTTAAATGAAGAGGAAAAACCTTTAAGATTAATACATCCTTTCATTAATTAAAGTACAATATATTCTACAAAATATTAAAAACAGGCTAAAACCGGAATTAAGCTACTATATCGTAAGGCTTGGGCAACCCGTGGACAAGAACCATTATTGGACAAGGTATATATAAAAAGTGTGTGTGTGTGTTGGACAAGGTATATAATATATATAGTGTGTGTATACACAACAGTAAGGTACATATGAATGCCGTAAATGGAGATTTCTAACTTGTGTTAAAGGTGGAGCATCTGGTGTGACTTCCTTAATATGTGAGAATGCAAAGGGGTTTGCATTAGGACATGTCACTCCCCAAAGTTGTTTTACCACCTCATCGTTCGCTGAACCTAAATGTATATGAAGCTTGCCCGGTTAAATCGAACAGTATAAATATAACTTAAATAAAAGTGACTAACATGCTCCATGCTTTTTTTAGTTGTGTGTGTGTGTGTGTGTGAGAGAGAGAGAGAGAGAAGAGAGAGAGAGAGAGGTATCATTAAAAACAGAATTTTTGTTGCTTTCTGGAACGAACATCTTGTATTATGTATGCATCTTTGGTTCATTATTTAACTATGGCAATCTCGCTTTCACACACACATAGAGAGAGAGATCTTTAATGATTTTCTATTAGTGTTAAGTATTGAAAATACGTGCGAAATATCGATAAGATGATAAATGTATATATATAAATAAAATGTTTCACATACTGTTTATTTGCAAACTGAACTTCATTGTAAAAATTATAATAATTAATTAAATATCTAAATTTAATTTAAGAAATTTTGAAATAATGAAATCTGTTAAATAGAAATATTATTTCTTTTTAAATAACTAAATTATGTTGAGTTAAATTCTGTAAATTCCAAAATACTTTTAAATTTTTAAATTATATTTTAATTTTTTATTTTAAAAAGCATGAACTCAAGGGGATATGAAATTTCCCTTTTAGTTAATATTGTACGATTACGTATGCACATCGTGGTAAAAATGTTAATATAAACACTTAATCCTAAGATTAGAAAGACTAGACAATTTGATTCGAGTGTTATTATTTTATATTTACTTTTATTTAATTGTTTATAATGGCATGTTCAAGTATATACATTTTTAAAGAGCAGATCCTAGGCTGTAGATTGTGCGTATGTGCAATGTAATCGTATCTTATTAAAATTGAAAACCCATCTTTATTAAATCAGACACTCGCGAGTATGTAAGAAAGAGCAACAAATATAGAGAGAATAATCCCTTAACTGGTGAAATATAACCAGCTGAAGAAGAAGTAATAATAGGTGGTGGGTGGTGGGTGAAGTAGGAGAAGATGGTAAGGGTGCTGAAGTAGGAGGTGGTGGTGGTGATGAAGTAGGAAAAGATGGTAACGGTGGTGAAGTAGGAGGTGGTGGTGGTGATGAAGTAGGAGAAGATGGTAACGGTGCTGGTGCTTGTTCATCGGTAATGTTTGCAATAGGAAACGGTGCCGGAGCTTCAGTAGGAGGAGTTGAAAATTCCTAATAATATAATATTAAGTATTAGTATAAAATTTTATATAAATAAAATACCCTTTTGCACCCACCTTTTAGTTTATATGTATTTTAATAAAAAGTAACCTTTAGGATTAATATATTTATTTTATACATATGTTTTAATATAAATAAGATATATATTTTCACTTCATTTTTTTATTAACTTACCGGAGTTAAATCACTTGGAGGTGAAGGATGTTCAATTATAAGTGGAACTAAAGGAAATTCAGAAGGAATATGATCACAAAATTGCTGATAACCTGGAGGACTGAACTGGATGCATATTTTTCGAAAGTTTAGTTGTGGCATGTCTGGCAAATCCTCACAATCTTTAATCTTTTGTGAAGTAGCGAACTGAGTACACAACTTATGCAGATCCACGGGAGGGCTGACCTTTCCACAATACTCCCTTAATTATAATAGTTAGTTCACTTAATTCATCATTTATTTTTATATAATTTTTTAATATGTTTTAAGTACGTACTTTACTTTTGGATTGCACCACAGAGGAGGTGCGAACTCGTCGCACATAATCTGACGTGCTTTACACCATTCAGGAATATTATTGGGACCACAAACAGACTGAGGAATAGCATTGGCGATAGGGCATATCCACGATATTGAAGGGTCCATCAATTGTATTGAATCTTCCATAACTTAAGTTGATTCTTGACGATTCCTATGATAGGTAAAATCCTTGATATATACATGTTAAAAACCATATTTGTCTGCATAATCTTTATTTGTAAATACAAAATATATGTAAAAGATTGTTAAAGGTATTTAAATAAATAAAAGTGTATGATTTATTATGGGCAACTTATAAACATTATGCTAATTTGATTTCACATACATGTATATGTTTATTCTAAAGATAAACATAAACAACACACGTAAACATGATGTGTAAAATGGTTTGTTATACACACACCTAATTCACCGTACATATGGCCTTTGCCTTTTTATAATTTTTGTAGAATATATTTAACTTTAATGATATATATGAGGGTATGAATAATTAAATTTAATTAAATAAAATTAAGATACATATGGAATGGATTAACCATAAAGATTATTTTTTCATTTTTATCTTATTGTGTATATAAAATTTGCTCTCTCACACAAATAATATATTTTTGCAAAATATAATCTCTTAATTTAGGCAAACTAAATTTGTTTAATAAAAGGCAAAAGTTACAGAATATTCTATTCCGATATGCAACCAGCCAAGCATAGTTTATAAAATGCTTAAACATATTTCTTAATCACTATATGAAACAGGTACATCACATGTATGTACAAAAAGTATGTATAATATAATATATATAGATATAATATAAGAAATCATATTATGAAATATTATCTGAAGATAATATATAATAAAACACATAGTTCTTAATTATATATTCACATTTAGTAGTATATATATGTTATATAAGTAATTAATTAACTTCAATCTCTTTAGTTATGTCCAAAAGCCTCATTGATACTTGCACACTCACATAACATTGCAAATACATGGACTGATTTTTGAGTATGTATCTGTACAAGATTTAACAAGAATGAAAAAGTAAAGAGTAGACAAACGAAAGAACAACTCTAATGGGCAGAATATATATACTTTGCCTCAATACACCACCTAATTGCACATAGATAACCATGTGACATGGCCGACACTCCCTTTCAACCTGGACATCATGGATGCCAATGTCAAGCATGTGTCACTAGAACGTTTAAAGAGGACTTATTAAATTTATCATCTAGGGTTGTTTTGTATGTTGTAATACAATTTTGTAAAAATGTTTATTAAGTTAAGTACAAATTTTCTTTTCATTCAGACAAAGTGTCATCTTTGGTGCCAAGGGTGTCATTTTAAACATTCGAGAAAATTAAAATATCTTTTACATAACTAGATTATAGTGTTAAATGTCATTTGGTACTGTGGATAATTAATTTTTAATAAAGATAAATGAGCAACAGTTTGTGTATAGCCCACTTTATAACTTAATTCCTTCAACTAGTAAAGAATTTACTTAATTAAAGCTATGTTACAATCTTTGTATATGCTTGAATATATATGTAAATTTGTCCACTCTTTAATGTATATAGAAGCTTGGAAATTTGTGTAAAAGTAATTTCTAATATATTTATATAGTGTATAATACATAGTTTTTATATTGAATTGATCTTTTAGCATGCTACATTGCATTTTAAAGACAAGCTTCATGTATGTGCACATAAGTACCTTTAAATAAAAATGGGCATAGAATGGAAAAATAAGAATAATTCACTAATTTAAAAAAAATTATTAATTGAACACAATTAATAAAATAAAAAATTAAATTAGAAAAACAAAAAAGTATACTAACAATTTTTCAAATAAAAATATTAATATTTTTTTTCTTATTTTTTAATTAGTATTTATCTTAACACATGCACATATACACACCAACTTTTAATGTATTACAAATGTGTTATAAAAGTGGAAACTAAAAAGATTATGTACTCTATAAAGGAACCACACATTTATAAAAATCAAACATCTAAATTTACACATTTATAATAATTCAAAATATTTAGGGTTATGATTCTACGATAACAATTAATACGTTTTATGTTTAAATTCACTTCTCCCTTTAGTTGGTGCCGCAACATGTAAACAAATTTTTTAAAAAAATACATATAATATGTTATTTTATATCATATAAACTAATAATATATTATTATTTTATTTAATATAATTTACAATAATAAAAAGTTAATTTACTAATAATTATACATAGCCCATGAGAATTAAAATTTTATTTTTTTTATAGCTAATTAACCAAATGCATATATTAAAATTAAAATAATTTATATATTTAATTTATTAGTTTTTGTAAAATATGTACTCAACATGTTAAATTTGATTTAAGATTTTTAAAACACATTTTTATTATTACAAATATAAGTAATAATTTACTCGCATATAATAATATTTTATAATGTTTTATGTGACTATATAAGCTTTTCTTTTGAAGAGTCACATCTTTGTAAAAAAATCATCACCATGACGCTTCATTTGTTTAAGAAATTAACTATAAAAAAAACCCATTAATAACACAACACCTAACAAAACCATATTTAAAACTACTCATCTTATGTACTATACCCTAAAAGATTATATAACCACAATAAATACTATAAAAACTTATATTAAATGATGATGCTTTTAATCCGTTAGTACCAAAATGTATTAATTTTTTTTTATGCTTTTAAGATTAATTGGTCACATGAAATCCATTCCCCACTTCATAAATGTTGACAATGTTGCTTTGAGATGGAGTGGCTGAACTTGGTGATATGGGGCCAGCTGATGTTCGTTGCATTTTAAATAGTATTTTTGAATAATGTTGGCCACCATGATCCGGATTACAATACTTTATGTGTTATTAATGTTCTTACAAAATGTTCACCGTGTTTTTGAGTGAGCTTCTCGTAATATCAGACTGACTTCTTCCATTGGTACTCATCTCCTTAAGACTTCATCCCTTCCCTTCTTGTAGAGTATCCCTGCGATTATGCAGTACGGTTTGGATCGTAAGACTAATTGTTTGCGTTGTTGTGGTGATGTGTATTTCTCTAATGCTATTCCGATGGTTAAAAATTGTTCAACATCTCATAAATATCCTTGCTATAAGTATCATTTTGATTTCTCTTACTCAACTTGAAACAAACTTCGTCTGGTAGGTCATCATTGATGCCAATTACGTCTTCTCTAGTCGTAATGTGGCTCATGTAATTTGCTTATTGATGTAACTTGCTTGGTTTGTGAATGATTTGAAAATCAAACTCTTGCAACAATAAAAACCACTATACTAATCTTTCTTCAAGTTTTATCTTACTCAACAAATGTATAAGTGCCTGGTGATCCACAATAAATTTCACCTTATTTGCTAGCAAATAATGTTGGAATTTCTTGGCAGCATACATCATTTTTAGAGCTTCTTTCTTCGTATTTGTATAGTTCTCCTCTACAGGTGTTAACCTTCGACTAGCGTAATACAAGGGACGATTTTTTCCATCTTGTTGTATTTGTGTTAATATGTATCCGATTGCGTAATACAATCCGTCCACTTGGACATAAAATTCTTGTGTCCAATTTGAACTAGCAAGAATGGGTGCCTTCATTAAAGTTTGTTTCAACATTTGAAAACTTTGTTTGCATTCTAGGTTCCATGTGAAAGGTTATCCTTTCCTTAACAACATAGTTAACGATTTTTCAATTGCGACATGATTTTTTGATAAATTGTCGATGATATCCCATTTTGCCAAGTAGTCGTCGTATTCCACTTACATCGATAGGTGGTTGCATTGTCTGTATTACTCTCACTTTATCTTGATCCACCATTATTTCATCTTTGCATATAATATGATCGAGTAGTAATCCTAATTTTACACAAAATACACACTTTTCTAGATTGAGAACTATATTGTTCAATTGATATTTCCCAAAACATTTTGTTAAACATTTCAAATGGTTGTCCTTCGATCCATAAATGCTGAAATCGTTGAGGAAAACTTTCATAAAGGTGATTAAATAGTCCTAGAACGTTTCGCTAACCAAACGTTAAAATGTGAATGGCACATTACATAATCCAAAAGGCATAACACGATATGCATATGCTCCCTAAGGACTAATGAATGCTGTCTTTGGCTAATCTATTTGGTCTACTTGCACCTAGTTGTACATTTGTCCCCGCTATTGTGTCCAATAATTCCTCAGTGAAGTGAAGGGTATTACATATGTATCACGCTTAGTCACATCGTTCAAATTACTTATAATTGATGCAAATTCGTAATTTGTCATTTTCTTTGGTATTATAACAATTGGTGATAACCATTGTGGTTTTTCAATTGGATATATGAATTCGGCCAGTAATAACTTGTCCACTTCTTCTTTGCCTTTTGTCAGGAACATAAGGTTCATACAATAGGCTTGTTGTTTTTTAGGTATTGCATGTGGTAGTAATTTTATTTTATGGATACAAATTGTTGGTGGAACTCCCTTGAGATCTTCAGAACTCTTGGAAAAGACATCCGCATTCTGTCATAATACATTCACTAATTTCTTTTGGTATTCCGGTTCCAAATCCATTATTATTTGTACTTTGCGTGGTCCATGATCACTTATTTTGATTTTCACTTCTTCAGTCCTCTCGTTACTCGTAATTTCCATTTTCTATTTGGTTCATGATATTTGCTCGTGTTATATTTTGAATTCTGCATATGAAAATTCTTGGATTGACCAACAAATTCAAACAACCCACACAACAACTTGTTGCTGTTGATCATTGGGTGTCATAATTTCTTCTTCAGTAGCGCCCTTTTCGTCTTTCAATGTCATTTGATATAAATCAGCTTGTGCAGTTTCCACTAGTCCTAGATTGCTATTGAATAGTACTTTCTCTTCTTCCGTATTTAAATCGTAATGCCAATCATAATCCTCCATTTATAATGATCGGGTTGGTTGTTCAATTTGCTTCTTTTATTGAGTTTCAATGACTGCTTCTTAGCTATTCCTATACAATACCATTTTGTCGTGTTTCCAATTATGTTGTACTTTGGTATCACATAGCAAGGGTCTTCCTAATAAAATTTGGTATGGTTTGCTAGTTTGTCCAATGCATAATATGACCAAGGTCACTTTATACTTGATCCCTACAATTTCCATACATACGGATCTAATTATACCCATAGGTCGTACTTTTTTTTTATCAGACCAAAAATGATGCATTTTCTAGTGGACCCAAACCTAGTTCCTTGGAGGCTTGCTCTTCAATAATGTTGATTCATGAGCCCCCATCAATGGGTATGTTTTGAATGTTATTTTTGCTTATGCATGCCATAATCATTGGTACCTTCTCATCCTAGTCTTTTTCATCTCTAAGAACTTTGGCGGTATTCACCTCAACTCAGTTTGTTTGCTATGGAGTATTGCTGGTGTTCAATATGTTAGCTATATGTGATTGTAAAAATGGTGCAAGTGTAAGTAACTCTCCTATATTAACTGTACTAGTTGTTGTAATATAACAACCACAATACAATCTCCAAGTGGCACTACTAATGTGGATTCTTGGGATTGTTCAATTTCGTCATTGGGTTTAGGATTTTTCTGTTCTTGATGTATTTTCTGAATTTGATCTGCCACTCTTTGCACTGTAGCTTTTTCTTTGTCCCAATTTTTGCGTATTGGTTCTTCTTTGTTAGACTCTACCCAGACTCATTTAGCTCTTGTTATTGCGTATGTTTTCATTGAGGGTAACTCTATATCTTCTTCCCACTAACATTTGTGATTTTGTTCCTCTTGATCACCTTCTTGTTGTACTTCAATCCTTTGCATTGCTGGCTCTGGGGTGGTACTCCGGTGTTGAATTCACGTTGTAGACACTCTGGTAAATAATGTCCCATCTCTCCACATGTGTAGCATCAAACATTGTTGAGTCTATTACATTCAATCATAGAATAATGTTCCTTTTCCCCACATCTGAAACATGTCACGTTTGCATTTGTACCACATAGCATTGGTGGAGGTGGTATTGGGTAATAAGGGTGGCTCGGTTTATGTTGGTGCTGGTAATAAAGATTGTCCTCCTCATGGTATCTCTAAATTGTTGTTTTGCCGATAATACGGTCCTGGTTCTCAAAGGATATCTCCCCCATTTTCGTTTCTTCTTTCCCCATTATACAACCTTTGTGGGTTGGTGTTCCAAATATGTGGATAATCATATGTGTTCGTATTCCAATTTGTGTCCCATCTAGGTGGTGGCGGGTAGCCTTTAGCTCACCCAATCATTGGTTATGGTTTGTATCTCATACTTCAGCACTGTTTTGCTTTGTGTTTTACCCCTCCACATCTGACATTTTGGTATCTTGCATTTCGATGCATTATGTCCTTTGTTTTTCCATGTTGTGCAAAATACTATTATGAGTCGTGCTCGTATTTCAGTCTCTTTCTTATGTAGTCTCCGTGGTTCTCATTCCCATCCTCTATGTATCTTGGTAGTATCAATACTTTGATTTGTTCAACCTCTTTTACTGTACTTGGAGTTGAAAACTTTCTCGTAATCCGTTAACATACCATTTTCTTGCCAATTTGTCACTGATGTATCCCACTTCATAGCGATTGTATATCCTTCAAAACCTACGCATATAATCCTCTATTGCTTCTATAGGTCCTTATCGTATTTCTTGCAACTGAACTATTGAATCTCGTTTGTGATACTTTCAAAAATAATAATTTCTGAATAACGTGAGTAATGTATCGTACTTATCAATTGTGATGGCATTCTTGTAATACCAATCACTGGCATCTCCCTTAAGTGTGAAAGGGAAAATTTGAAGTTTCTCGAGCTCATCCTTAATTTTGTTGGTCTCACATGCCTTCTCAAATTGTTGAATATGTCAATTCATATCCTCATGCTCTAAGCCTAAAAGGTAGAGGGTACTACTTTCCCCATGATTGTTAATGTCCCCATCATCTCAGGTGCCTCAATTGGGAGTAAATCCCAGTAATATTGTGCTAGTACGTGTCTTTCTCTATCTTTGGTTTTGTCGATGTTGTTCTCTTCTTCAATCAACTCGTCATGTTCCGGTTGTCATTGTGCTACTATGTGTGCTTCTAGTTGTTCCTTATGCCTCTATTTTTTTTGCTCCTCCTATCTTCTTCGTGTCTCAATCACATTTTGGCGTCGTAAATATCGCTCCTCACATTCTTGTTGTTGCCTTTCTCTTATCTCTTTTTATCGTTGATGTTCTGCAAGAATCTGCCAGTAATCATCCAGTCACTTACTACTAGATGCAATAGATCCATTCTCGTGAGGTCGTTGTTGAGCGTTCTTTCGTCTTTGTGACAGCTGACTTGATGTATTAAGTACTCACTTCATAGTCTGTGGAAAGCCTCGAATTTCTTCTTTTGCCGCAATTTCTCTTTGAATTCTAATATTACCTTGGGTATTGGCCTACCCATTTTGGTACATCCCTGCACACAACTCGTTAATTACCTGCTAATACAACCATCCCTCCGTGGTTGCCATATGTTGAATTAAGAAAATCCTAACACTAAAACATAATAATGATTGCCACAATCAACTGGTATTAAGGGTCTAATGGAAAAAGGAGAAAGAAAAATATATAACATATCAGACTTCAAAAGGTTGGAAAAGGGTAAGGATGGCAAGGTATGTAGCAGGTAGCAGTACTGCGGATCCCATCACATTACTGTGTAGAGAAAAGTATACATCGGATTAGGAAAAATTAAGTAAGACAAGACATATTGAGAGGAAGAGGAAACTTATATTATGTCCACTCACGACACATAGTCCAATATACAATATACTTAGGATGTCTTTCCTAGTCCTAATCTGGTTTATTTATACTCGTACTCTTGGTCCTGTATTAGCAGTTATCATAACTTCTCTTCATCCTTATCCATTTTGTTATGTAACGTCTTCCTTGCAGTTATGGATAAGCCGTATTCCGTTTCATCCTTTATATTACGTTGTTAGCTTGTACCCCTATCTTCTCATCTAATTCACTCCTACCGTATTACGGTAGTAGCTTGTATTTCTGTGTTTTTATTTGACTCTCAATTTTCATAAAATGTATTGGTTTTTGTGTTTTTTCCATTATATGCCCAAAGAAAAAAACATAACTTGAAATCTCCTACATGGCTAACTATGATCCTAACATCTATATATAAATGTATAGATATTTTGAGTACTTATACCCTAAAGGTGAGATGTACCCTTATCATCTAGAAGTTGAAGCAGCACAATAGAGGGTTGTACTTTAACAACACAAATTAAAGCTTGTATCGGTAAAAGAATAACGAATCATGAACCCATGAACTCTTACTACATATATTATTTAATATATGTGGTAGAACCTCCTTGTTTCCTGTTTTGTAAATTGGACTAGCATGGAATATTATTCTCAATAGGAATATACTTAGTGAGTTTCAACTTAACAACCTCAAGTTAGGGTTTAAAAGTTAATGGGGGTTTAGGGTGTCGGGTTAGGGCAAACCCTAAGGGTATATTTAAATATATTTGACATGCCAAACTCACCAAAACTAACCAGGAACCTAACCAAGACACAAAAAATCAAGGTATAAGTTTTCTAGATGGAAGTGTTAACTTCACCTAAAAGTTTCTTATAAGTACCCAGTGACAGCTATCCGGACCATCAAGTATACTAAGAGGACCTATTTCCTTAACATTTGAAGTTTGTCAACATAGTTCAGTAGGTAACAATAGTTAACTTTCAAAATAAATAGGAGTCATAATAAAAATTGTGACTTGGTCCATCTTGTAAAGCTTGTCTACCACTTCCTCATTTTGTTGACTCCCCATCATCCTTTGTGTCAATGCACATTGGATGAGCTATGTCGGGAGCTCTGTGAGCTTGAAACATAGTGACAACACCACATTGTTGCACAATAGGTTTGACAACCACTTGGTTGGCTTGTGGAACTAGTGCTTGAGTAGTTTTAAATGTATTTGTGATGTTTAAATGTATTTCCTCCTTCATCTAGGGTTGTTGCATGAGCCTCTAGCATGGGCTTGATTAAGGAGATGCATGAGCAATAGTAAAAATGGGTACCCATTGTACCATTGCTCATGCATCTCCTTGATCAAGCCCATGCTAGAGGCTCGTACAACACCTATGTTGCCTGCCCACTACACAATGTGCACTTAAACCCTTAACATAAGAAAAAAATATAAAATTTAACTATATTGTACAGTATTATCTCAAAGAAACCGTCACAAATTTTATAATTTAAATAATAAAAAGAACTTCAGATCTCTAGTTTTTTAGGTTCGTGAGGTATTCAATTTCATAGCATGTAAGTTTTAAAGTACTATATATTATAATATTTAATATCACGATTTTAAATGTTTAATTAAAATAAAAATGCATTCCATTCTTTTATAATAGTCTGTAACATTTACCAAATCTTAATCTTAAACACAAAAATATCAAACACTACAAGCGTTCACAGTATCAACATGCTCCACACGTTGTATACTTTTAGCAAAAAGTGTGTGTGAGAGAGAAGTATCATTCAATCCAGAAACAACAAACGCCTTGTATTATGTATGCAATCTTTGGTTCATTTTTATGGCAATCTCACTAACTCACACACACATGTATATATAGAGAGAGAGTTAATGATTTCTAAGTAGTTTAATGACTTGCTATTAAAAATAAATAATGAGGTTATCCACGTGTGAAATATTGATAAGGGGCTAAATGTATAAATTATATAAACAAATGTTTCAAATAATGTCAAAGTTATAATGATTGAATGAATTTAAATAAATTTTGAAATAATGAAGTTTATTAAGTAGAAATATTACTAGTTTTAAATAACTCCATTATAATGTGATATCTAAGTTAAATTCTATGAATTACATAATATTTTTAAATTTTAAATTATATTTCAATTTTTAGTGTTAAAAAAGCTAATTTGAAATTTATTAAGGGGATATGAAAATTCCCTATAGTTATAGTATTGTAAGATTACGTATGCGGTCATGGTAAGAAAAAAAATATATAAACAGTTAATTTTGATACTAAAACGATGTGTGGGTCTAAACAATTTGATTCGAGTGTTATTGTTTTATATCTACTTTTATTCAATTATTTATATGGCATGTTCAACTATATATCTATACTACCTAAAGAGCACACCTTAAGTTATTGTGTGTGTGCAATGTAATTAAAAATTTAAAAACCCATCTTTATTAAATCATACACTTAAGACCACATAGGAAATAGCAACAAACAAAGAGATAATAATCCCTTTAATTGGTGAAGTATAATCAGCCGAAGAAGTAGTAGTAAGTGGTGGTGGTGAAGCAGTAGAAGATAATGGGGGTGGTGAAGTAGGAAGAGATGGTGATTTTGGTGAACTAGGAGGTGGTGTTGGTGCTTGTTTATCGTTATTGTTTGCAACAGGAGACGGTGCTAGAGCATCAATAGAAGGAGTTGAAAATTCCTAATAAATATATATTAAATATTAATATAAAAATACCATTTAAATAAAATATATATGTATATATAACTCACTGGAGTTAAATCAAGTGGAACCGAAGGAACTTCAAAAGGAAGATAATCATCACAAGATTCTTGGTACTCTGGGGGACTGAACTCCATACATATCTTTTGAAAGTTGAGTTGTGGCATCTCTGGAAAATCTTCACAAACTTTCTTCTTCTCAGGAGCAGCGAACTTCTCACACAACATATGCAAATTGAAGGGAGGGCCAACGTTTTTCACAATACTCCCTTAATTACAATAGTTAGTTCACTTAATTTATGATTTATTTATTTATTTATTAACATGTTTGAAGTACGTACTTTACTTTTGGATTGCACCACAGAGGGGGAGCGTAGTCATCGCACATAGGTTGAGGTGTTTTACACCATTCAGGAATATTATCAGGACCGCAGACAGATTGAGGAATGGCTTTGGCAATAGGGCATATCCATGATATTGAAGGGTGCATCCACCATATTGAACCTTCCATATTTATGCAATTCTTGACGATTCCTATAGTAGGTAAACCTTCAATATATACATGTTAAACACGCCATATATGTTTGCACAATCTTTATTTTAAGTACAAAATGTCTGTAAAAGATTGTAAAAGGTGTTTAAATAAATAAAAGTGAATATTTATTATTTTGTCATGAAAGGACAATATATTCTACAAAATTTATAAAAGGAAAAGGCCATATGTAAAAGTTATTAAGGTGAATTAAGTGTGTGTATGACAAAACCATGTGTATCCAACTGCATATTTATGTCATCTATAGTCTATCCAGTGTAAACATATTTATGTATTTGACATCAAATTAGCACAATGTTTAATTAAACCTTAATTAAAAAAAATAATATAGACTAACCCTAAAGATTTTTTTCATTCATTTATATCTTTTAAATGCATATAAATTGATTAGGAAAATTAAATTAATTAAACCAAAGGGGCTCTCAAATTTAGGGAGCGAGGGCATCCTTAATACCACTCAGCCCAACGTCAATGAGCATACTTTATAAACAAGCTTGACTATGCATAATGATAAAAATGCTTGAACATTAATAACTATATGAAAACATGGGAAAACATGTACATACGTAAAGGTCATAAGCATATACAAAAATATGTATATCATATATTTAAAAAAGAAAAAAGAAAATCATATTGAAAAATATGAAGATGATATTGTTCTTAATTGTATCTACATAGACATAAGTAGTAGTAGTGGGTGTGTATATATATAAAGTAGGTAATTAACTTAAATCTTTTTTAGTTATGTTTAAATATGCCTTCTCAATACAAGTACAACAATAACTCCATATGGAATGTTTAAACACTAAGGCTTTACTTTTTTACTTTTAAGGTAGATTATTATTACATATTAAAATAATGAGCCTTAGATATAATAACAAACAACTCCATTTAGTGCACTTCAGTATTAAGAGATAATCATGTGTGTATATATATATAATATATATATATATATATATATATATATATATATAATATAAGTGCTTTATGTGAAAATGAATGTCATAGTTTCCAACATGTGGCAATATGTAGATGTTAAATGATCATCTTTCTTTAGTGTGACCAATAATAAGTCTTCCAAGACAATCCCATGAGTTTAACTCAAATGCCCGAACAAGTAAGAGATTTAGGGTTTGACATAAAGTGATTACCCTTGAGACTTCACTTCAAACATGTGCAGAGTTAAAATCTAGACTTATAAGACCTAGGGTCATGCTCTATTCCCATGACAGAGATTAAGGCATCATCAATTACCCTTAAAGGGGTAACTTGTGACAACATGAGGACTTACGTAAATGCAAGTGTTTTACTAAGTAAATCTTTAAGGCTAAATTTAAATAAGCCTACGTACACGAATAAGTGAGTACTTTGTAAAGGCCCATGCCAACAAACTTAAGTTGTGCAACCTTATTCATATATACCAAAGATGAACACCCCTAGTCATGTGTGTTAATAGGCACACTTGGTTAACTTCTCTTGAACAAATGGCTAAAGCGTAGCACTCTAATGTGAATACAATCTAGCATTGAATCATTATAAAACACAAGCAATGTGTTTGTTAAAGTGTCCACTGAGATTCCATGAGTGTTGTTATTAACTTAGCATGCTAGTGACATGTCTCACTAAATAATAGAACTTGAACAAGACCCTCCATACTTCATCACAATAGTGTACATTTACTTAGGGTAGGTTTACCGTTAAGGTGTGATGTACCATTATAACCTAAAAATTGGGGCAGCACAAAGTATGTGCCTTAACGATATAATTTTAGGCTCATGTTGGTGGGGAAGAAAGAACCGAAAACCTTTTCAATTTATACGATGTTCACCTTTATACCTACCCTACTTAATATATGTGATGGAGGGGCCCTTTATTTTCTTATTTGATTAAGTGGGTTGGCACCATATTATTAGGGTTGGTGAATTTAATTAATGTACTAGCTACCCCTAAACCCTACCTCAAGGGGCATGTGATTAGGTCAACCCTAGAGGTCAATGCCAAACTCACCCAAATGACGAACTCATATTTAATATAAACAAAGGGAAGAATTTTTAAAACATAAGTTTTACCTTTACCTAAAGTGATAGCATGCCAAACCATCCCTAAGTGCACTAGGTGGGATCGTTTCATTACATTTAAAGGCCTGGCAACATCGTTCATTAAGTAAGAATAATCACCTTCCAAAATGAAGAGTAACCATGGAAAAAATTATGATAGTAAATTGGCAAATATTAAATGGATTTTAAAAAATTTAAATATATCAAATCATGTACATAAATAAAATTAATTAACCTTAAGTATCTTTTAATTTATAATATTAAAAATTTATTTTAGTTTAATTATGATTAAGGAAGGAATTATATACTAGATTCCTCAATCATGAAATGTTTCTCCTCTTCACAGAAGTCAACATCCTCTATCTTCAGCATGAAACACTTGTCGTGGATAGAACTTATCTTTTAAAATACTTTTTTTCTCGTTTATGTCTTAGCTATATTCTTGGTAGTTCAACATGTTGGTTAAGGTTAGCCTAACCCTAGGGTTGCCCTAACCCCCCTTAGGGTAGGGTTTAGATTAGAGTCATTAAATTAAACTCAATACAAAGGGCCTGGCATTTTGGTGTTAGTCCACTTAAGCAAATAGATGTATATTAGTAGAGTAGCTATGAATGAGCATATTAGATACGTAGAGGTCTTTGGTCTCAAGCGGCATAAACCTAACTTGCATTGTCAAGGGACACCCTTTATGCTGCCCAAATTGGGTATGTCAATTAGTTTACATTTATTATTGGTGAATTTTGTATTGTTGTACTTAGATACATTGCATTTAGAGAGTTACCTTACCCATTTTGTCGAATAATCCATTCACACACTTGGCAGGTTTTGCTTGCTCCACCTCCTCCTTTACGCCAAATTAGGAATGATACTTACAACAAAGTAGGTCACATATCCTAACTCACATTGTAAGCATTGTTCATGCCTTAGTTCAATTGTGAGCATGAGTTAAGTTTGTAACACAAGTTCTTTTTACTAGTTCCTTAAGTGTTCACAATGTGGCATTGGATAGATACTCTAACAAACACCTAGGGGATAACCCCAGTGATTCAACATTGAGGGGTTGGTGATTCTAACATGCATACATGTTTATACTCCAATAACATTAGATCTCGTAATTGAGTGTGCTAATTGACACACTTGGCGAAGAGAGTTCATCTTGGGGTTATGTAAAAGTGAAGGACCGTGAGCAAGTAACATTGGGTTGCTACCACCAAGGAAGGTGTACATTCAGCCCACAAATGCCCAGAAATAGGGGATGAAGAGCCTCATCTAAAAGGACCTTGAGGGGTGGATCAAAAATCACTAAGGAGATGCTAGATTGGTCATGGGAAGATCATCAACAAGGGAACATCTACACGTAGTCAAGCTGACAAACTAGGAGGAGGCACTGATGGGAGGAGTGTTGCAAAGAAGAGGCAAACCCCAAATAGCAAATAGGGAGGCTATTAAGCCATATCAAGGTGTGAATTCCAAGACCAGGGAGAATGACCTAGATGTGCCCTTTCAACATACCTAGTAGGGCCTAGCAAGCATGCCACAATAATGTATGAGCATCACTAAGGGATGAAGGCATTTTGTCATAATTCTAACCTGGTGAGAATTAAACTTGAGACCACTCTGATACCAAATGTCACAACCTTTTTGACAAGTTATACTTTACTAGAAAACCAACCTTGGAATGTCAAACTGAGAGAGAGTTTTCTAGAAGGTAAGTTCTAACTTTGTTTAGAGTTTCATGCAAATACCTAATGACACTCGGCCGGACCATCATTAGATACCCAAGTGCACTAAGCGGGCATGTTTCCTACTACATTTAAGGTTCATCACACAACTCGGTAGGTAACAACAGCCAAACCCCAAAGTAAAGGGTTAAGTCACACAAAAACTACACATTTTGTCCCTGGGCAAGGGAAATTCGTCTGAATGGGCAAGACCATTACGATAAAGCGAGGTGGTTTTGCATTTTGAACAATGTTGCCAAGAAAACCATTGGACAAGGGGATGTTGTTCGACAGAAGAATACTGCATTGCCAACAATGGGAGTGGCGAACTGAGGGTGACTCTTGAGGAACAACATGAAGAAGCCCAAAGAAACAAGGCTAGAAGGCAAAATAACTATAGATCACATGTGTGGAACAAGGAGAGAGCCCCAATGTGTTTGAGGCCAAGGAGATGACTACAATATCACCTAGGGATTGTCATAAGATCGGCGGAGGAGATCCAATATCACTTCTAGCAAGGGCACTCAACAAAATGCAGGAAGGAACAATATCAATACCATTGCCCACATTCTGAAAAGCATGAGAGGACACTAACAAGCACATGCTCAAGTTTAAACAAGTGTGTGACCTGTAGGGAATATTTGATAACTCCAAGAAGTTGAGCGCATTCACTTGCAACTTGGAGAAGAAGGCACATGCTTGGTGGATGAGGTTTCAAAAAGCCAATGACAAGATTTATTGAATTGCAGCATGCAAAACCTTCTTGGATAATTTAAAGCTGATTAACTTGAGGTAGAGGGTAGGAGAGTCCGTAGACAACTACACTATTAAAATGATGGGCTACATGGCCCGTCTTAGGGACCCATCAATTGACTTGACTAAGAAGATGTGGTAATTACAACATTTGTCATGTTTGAGGATCCCACACCACAAATGAGTGTTACAAACTAGCAAAGCTTGTTGGTAAGGTTCCACCCCATGTAGCAGTCATGGTAGTTGAGCAAAACTAGGGGGAAAATAAGAAACCTGAACAAACACCAGTCACAAGTCGGTGAAGGGTAAGGGAGATCATGTCTAGAGGAAAGATGGTGTTGACCTGCTCTTGAGACCAATGGGTCTAAGGATGGTACATGGAGTGACAAAATGATTGAGATAGGCAACCGAATTGCTGCAACATAAAATATAAGCCAAGACTTATTAAACCATAACTAAACACACACGCACACATATATATATATGCTATTGCTTCAAGAATCACATAGTAAAAAATTCACTAGCAAGCCCAAACTTGTTTGGTGGTTTACAGTGAAACCAGTCACTCTTTGCGGTTAACGTTTGGGAAGTGTTTTTCCACATCATCCTCGTTGTTTACACATTCGCTTTAGTTAGACGTGCATGTGTGTGTTATAGTCATACATATATACATGGATCTATACATCTTGTAATTGTATTCGAATCTTTATCTATATACATAGACACGCTAGTGTATGTATTTAAATACACATATTAATACGTGTATTTACACACACCAGTTTTGCAGTTCGCTCATCAATCCCACAACATCAACAGGATCATTACGGGGAAAGCATCATCAACTTGGGGATTTGACGGTTTGGATCCTCCCAAGTTTGGCCGTACTATGTTGTAAGGGTAATAAAGGAGCTAGAGCAAGGCCTCAACCACTAGTTTGCGAAACGTGAACTCAGACAATACCTTTGAGCTTGCGAGCAGGTTTTCGGGCCAAGGAATCTGATTGATTCCTTGGAAGTAACATATTCCCGTCACAAAGGTGTGATCCTGCCAACAATAAGAATAGTCTAACCCAAAGGTGGGACGTAACCCTGTTGTATGGTAGTTAGAGCGACACAACAGAGGGTTGTGCCTTGACAACACAAGCTTAGCCTACATCGGTAGGAGGTTAACGAGCTCTCTTTTGAACCCAGAAAGCCTCACTATATATACTCTACCTTATTTATGTGACAGACCTCCCCCTGTTTACCTAAGTGAGTAAGTGTGGCATGGAAATGCCAGCCCTTAGAGAAAATAAGTTGTCCTAACCTAACCCTAAACCTAACCCCTAGGGGGGGTTTAGGGTGTGGGGTGAGGTCAACCCTAGGGGTGTCCCTAACCCTTATTTTGACAAGCTATACTTTGCAAAGAATCCTAACCTAGAACGGAAGAGTTTCTAAAAGGTAAGTTCTAGCTTCGCCTAGACTTTCATGCAAATACCTAATGACACCCAGTCGGATTATCACTAGATACCCAAGTGCACTAAACGAGCTTGTTTCTTACTACATCTAGGGTTTGTCACACAACTCAGTAAGTAATAACAGTCAAACCCCAAAGTAAAGGGTCGAGTCATAGTAAAAACTATGACATTTTCTTGAACAACATTATAAAGAACTAAATCGTTTTGTTGTACTAGGAAAGCATCTTTATCTCAAAAGTTCCTCTTCTTCTTTTAAGATATAAGAATGTGTTATTGCCCTTACCTCAGAGACATTTTCTACCTCCTCTTTATTTACATTAACTAATCAAGTTATTGGTTGTTGCTTACTGACATTTTTAGAAGTAAAAGCTCAATTACCTTGGGGCTTCCCTAATAGTATGTCCTTCTCATTACATATATAAAAAATAGATGCGGGAAAACTTCTTGTTGAATGTTGTGCTTCCCAAAATTCTTGATTTGAATTTATATCCCTCTCTCTTATCTAAGGATAAATTCTTTCTTTTACTTTAAATGGTATATTTCTTTTATTATTGTATCGCCTATCATTTTATTGCTCATAATAAGGCAGATTTCTGTATATAGAATTTATCATTTTCACCTTTATATATAATAATATCATTCCTATTTCCATAAGGAGCTTCATTCCTTCTCTCATAAGTATTATCATTTCTCCTTCCATAAGGAATACCATTGTGTATTTTCATAGGATTTTCATTGTTCTCATAATATCCTTCATTTTTAAGGTTGTCTAAAAAGAGGTGGTCTATTGTATTGACCTACTTTCTACTCTTTGTGCACCACACATTTGCATCTAATTCATGTCTGAGAGATTTTCCTTTCAAAAATTTTCACTAATTATAGTAATGTTCTGATGATTCCAAACCTTCACATGTTCCTCCTCTCATCAATTCACCTCTTCCTCCTCTGAGTTTTTCTAAATGTTACTTTGGTAATTCTTACATACGGAAGTATTTCTTAAATAAGTTTATCATTCTCTAATAATTACCTCTTCAATGTATGAGAAAATATAAATTGCTATAAATGCCTCTTAGGATCCTCATTCTTATGCTAAAAAGATGGAATATATCAAAGTACCTCCCAACATAGTACTAAGAAATAATGTTATGTTCAACATTATCGGTGGACTTCCTCTGTCACCTTCCTTCACTCTCCTATGGGAACTCTTTTGGGAAATCCTTCTCCCTATCTAATGGGCACTCCTTCACTTCTATGTCAAAGTAAATTTTGATTTCGTGGGATTCTTTTAAGGTTCTTTGCTCCAGCTATATGATAATTCTTTCAATAAGGATTATCTTCCACATTTTAAAGCATACTTCTTTTATCTAACCAATAAGTCTTATAAGACCTTCGTGCCTATTGACAATGTCTATTTATTATACACATGCAACCTCTCTCTCGACCTGCTTATTATCTCTCTATTTCACTAGAGACGGATTACGGTTATGATACCTCTAAGGCTCCATTCATTCTTACAAATAAACACTTTTTTCTTATATAAGCTCTACTTCTTCCAAGCATTTAATTATTATATTTCACTCAAATCTCTGCTCTAATTAAGGAATACTAATGAAATCTTACACAATAATGGAAAAATCTCTCTGTGGTTACCAATTTGTTTCACAAGATTTATCATGAGAAATAGTGTCAAAATAACTTTTCTTTTATCACTCTTATACTTGCACACATAAATTACAACAACCAGACCTCTTAACTAGTCTCTTAAGTCTGGAGCATGTATTTACTTTGGCCACATGTTATTATAGATTACTCATTAAATAACTTACACATGATTACATATACAAAGAATTTCAATATAACATGCCTTGCATTACTAAGATGAACACAATGAGAAGCAAGCTTGAAGATTCTTGTGTGTGGAGATCTATTTCCATCATGCCTCTTTACTTTCATATCCTCCTTTTGGTACATCGGTCCAACCATTGTAACTGTCCACATCTTATTAGCATAGGATTTTCTCTATTTAAACTTTCTCTCTTAAAGATTTTCTACTCCAGAGGTTTTATGTGGACTGCCTAACTCTTATTGCTTCACAGTTAGTGAGTTTATCTTATGAATGCATTTCTTACATGCTCTTTCTAACCTTCATAGTGGCCATTAGTTAAACTCACCAACCCTAATATAGTGAGACTAACATTTAGTTTTAGACTAGTTAAGCAAATAAAAAAACAAGGGGGCTCTATTACATATATTAAATAGGGTAGGTGTAGGGTAGGTGTGGGGTGAATATGCCATAGATTGAAAGGTCTTTGATTCCTTCCTACCTTGTTGGCATGAGCCTTAGCTTAAGTCATTAAAACATACACTTTGTTTAACCTATAAGAGTATTACACCCTAAGAGTAAATCTATTCTTAGGGTTGGCAAATCTACACTACTATGATCGAGTACATTGCATTTAAAGGGTTAATTAATTTTTTTTTTGGTTCGTTAACCCATTTACATGCCTGGAGGGTCTTACAATTGTTTTAGTACACATTCTATTAGTCTAAAGTATGAGGCAATGTTTGTAACCTCTTCTTCCACATCAAGTTAAAAATGACATTCACCATTAAGTAATGCATGCATCCTAACTCACAATGTCCAAGACCTTGTTCAATTATGAACATGGAATCTTGGCATATGGGTTTCTTTACTATGTTCTTGAGGGGGCATTTGGTGGGCGCACAAGTGACACAAGATGAATGCTCTAAAAGACATTTAGGATATGTCCCCTTGGGTTATATGATGGTTCAATGCTTAGAAGTTGGAAATTTTAATAAGCAAATGTGCTTGTGCTCTCATCAAGATGTTAAGCATTAAGCATTTACTCAAGAGAGTTTAAGCAAGGAAGGGATATGTAAGTTAAAACTTAGATGAACCATGAGTATATAATAGTATGTATATATGAGAAAAGTACAACTTGGCCAAGTGTGCCTATTAGCATGCATGTCTAAGGGTGTTCAACCTTGGAATATATGTAACATGTTCGAAGGTTGTACAACCTAACTTTGTTGGCAAGGGCCCGTTTATGTGTTTAAGTGCTTAGGGTTGTACATACTTAACCCTAAAGATTTACTTAGTAAAACATTTGTGTCCATTTTAAATTATACACTTGTGTTATTACTAAGTATTAACCTTAGATTGAGTATATACCTTGGCCCTTAATTAGTTGTGAGTCAATTTAGCCTTTGTAGCTACATATACTCTAATGAAGGTAATTCCTTTAAGGGTAAATGGTGATACTTTAGTCTATGTCATGAGTGAATATATAGAAGTCATACAAGTTTTAATAGGAATGAAAGAGCAAAGAGCATAAATTAAATGAAATAGAATTAAAGAACAACTCTAACTACATAGTATTGCCCCACACACATCTTTTAACTGCATATAAATAAGGGGAGATGAAACATGTGACATGGCTAACACTCCCCTTCTTCAAGTTGGACATCATGAATGCCTATGTTAAGCACGTGTCACTAGAACTTTTCAAGCAAGGACTTAATGAAGTTGTCCTTTAACTATGTCCTTGAACACACATCTTAACACTACTTAGGCACACAAACTCTCTCTCTCTCTCTCTCTCTCTCTCTATATATATATATATAATATATATATATATATATATATATAAGTGGTATTAGTGGTATCGAAGATCAATATTCTGGCAAGTTTTGCTTTTACTACCTTAATCTTTAAACAAGTTTAGTTACCCAATATTAGGGTTTAGGGTTTAAGGTTCAGGGTTTAGGGTTTAGATATTTTGTAAAAAAAAATTTTAATTTAATTTTTTTAAAAGGCTAAAAGGTTTATCCATTCCAATTCATTAAGGTTTAATTAAATAAAGTTTAATATTAATACCTTCATAAATGTCATACAAAATTTATATAAAAGGCAAGGGGCATATGTAAAAGGTGTTAAGAACTAAGTGTGTGTATAACAAAACCATTGTGTATCCAACGGCATATGTTTATGTTTGTCTATACTGTATCTGGTATGTATGTATGTAAAGTCAAATGAGCATAATCGTATATAGTTGTTTATATTAAACATACACTTTTATTTATTTAAACACCTTTGTACTTGTGCAGACATATATGGCGTGTTTAACTTGTATATATTGAGAGTTTACCTACTATAGGAATCGTTAAGAATCGCGACGTCAACAAGCAAGGGATAGAAAGCCACCAGGTACTCCAGCAAAGCTAATCGCAAAGGGTTAAGAATCGCATAAGTATGGAAGCTTCAATATCTTGGCTGTACCCTTCAATAACGTGGATATGCCCTATCGCCAATGCCATTCCTCAGTATGCCTGCAGTCCTGATAATATTCCTGAATGGTGTAAAACGCCTCAGCCTATATGTCACGACTCTGCTCCACCTGTGTGGTGTGATTCAAAAGTGAAGTACGTACTTAAAACATATTAGAAATAAATAAATAAATTATAATTTAGTGAACTAATTATTGTAATTAAGGGAGTATTGTGAAAAGGTCGGCCCTCCCTTCGATATGCAATTGTTATGTGACAAGTTCGCTACTCCAGAGAAGAAAAAGATTTGTGAGTTATTTTCAGACATGTCACAACTCAACTTTAAAAAGATGTGTATGGAATTCAGTCCTCCAATTTACCAACAATTTTGTGATCATATTCCTTCTGAAGTTCCTCTAGTTCCAAATGAAGACCCAACTCTGGTGAGTTATACATATATATATATATAATATATATATATATATTATTATTAGATGTTAATTATATAGTATTTATACTAAGATTTAATATATATTTATCAGGAATTTTCAACTTCTCCTATTGAAGCTCCATTTGTAAATAGTAATGATAAACAAGCACCAACACCATCTCCTACTTCACCACCATCACTATCTCCTCCCACTTTACCACCATCACTATCTCCTACTTCACCACCATCACTATCTCCTACTTCACCACCATCACTATCTCCTCCCACCTTACCACCATCATTATTTACTTTTACTTCACCACCACCATACTATTATTACTTCTTCGGCTGATTATATTTCACCAATTAGAGGAGTTATTTTCTCTTTGTGTGTTGCTATTTCCTACGTGATCTTAAGTGTTTGATTTAATAAAGATGGATTTTAAATATTTTTAACAAGATATGTCTACATACAAGCTATAGTTAGGATGTGCCCTTAGTATTATACTTGAACATGCCATATAAACAATTAAATAAAAGTAAATATATAAAATAATAACTAGACCCATACATCATTCTACTTTCAAAATTAAGTATTTATATTAACTTTAGACCACGACGCACGTACGTAATCTTACACATATTAACTATAGGGTAATTTTCATATTCCTGAAATTGCAAACTAGAAGTTCTTTGTAATTCATATATTACATTATCATTTAATTATTTAAAAATTTGATATTTCTAAGTAACTTCATTATTTCAAAGTTGCTTTAAACTAAATTTATACGACTGATTTCATCGTATACCGTACAAAATACCGCTAGCTAATTTATACGACTGATTTCATCGTTCATTAACTTCTAATATATTATTATATCAATAACTTATTAAAGCATAATTTATATATTAAACTCACATTGATTGTATCAAACCAATGAAAGATCGCCAGGGGGGACAGACCTAGTAACAAGCTTAACCCAAGCATGATGAGCCTCGTCAATAACCTTCAAAGCATATTCCTTACTAGCCGCCTTGTTCCGAGCCCAAACTTGTTTTGTGGTTTACCGTCCGGGACTTTGTAGTCCCGAAACCAGTCCCTTATCGCGGTTAAAGTTCCCGGGAAGTGTTTTTCCACGTCATCCTCGTTATTTACCATGTTCGCTTTTGGATCGTCCATGGATATGGCTACCACCTTCCAGTCTAATTCTCCTTCGTCGATCATCGCAAGTACAGCAACAGGTTTAACCTAACAAGGTCAAAAGGTGCATATATATGTGCATGTGTGTGTTGTAGTCATACATTTTTTTGTGTGTATTATGTATCACATATATACATCTTATATATTGTCTTTATAAATATCTCCTCTTCCTCTCTCTCTCTCTCTCTTTACACACACACACACACACACAAAGTGTATGCATATCTTTATCTATATACGTACACACACACATACACTTGTATTTCTAAACGATCGCAACCATGTATATCAATATGTACATGTCGTTATACATGTACTAAATAGACATATACACGTATTTACACACCTACGTACCTTGACGACTTCACCTAGTTGTGCAGTTCGCTCACCAATCTCTACAACATCAACAGGATCATTATCCCCAAAAGCATCCTCAACTTCGGGATTTGATGTGTTTGGATCCTCCCAAGTTTGTGGGAGAAGGCCGTAGTTCCACCGTATTTATAAGGGTAATACCGGAGCTTGCCCTTTTTTATGTCCTGCTTTATGGGTGTGAAAGGTTCCTCTGTTGCTACCTCCATCTTTGCACTTGTCTCCTTTGGTATTCCACAACAAAGTTGAAAATTCCATTCTCCTGATATATACAGTCTATAAGCATATCTATACTCACACACGTGTGCGTGTGTGAGAAAGAGAGAAAACACACACACACACATATATATATAACTGTGTGTGTGTGTACGTAGATAAATGCATGAGCTGGTATATGCAATCACCCTTATTGAGATTAGAAGATATACTCCACTTGACGAAGAGAGAGAGAGAAAGACATTCCTGGATATAGTTATGGATGTGTAGACAAGAATAATATCAATATATGTTTGAAATTATCCATATCCCGAAGATATGATTACATAGTAGCGTTCATAGTCTCGTTATCCCAAAATACAACAACAAAAATAAAACATTGCTTATGGAGCACTGTAATACACACACACACGTGAGGGTAGCTAAGAAACCTTGTGAAACATGGGACCACCAATAATGATCTAATTTGAATCCACATAGAGACAATAATAGAAGAATACTATACACATACCGATGCACGGAGAGGAATGTCGTGCCAGGGAGAAAGTGTTTTCCCACTATCTCCTACAACGAATGCCCTATAGCCCAGACTCTGTGGTCCCCTTCTTCACGCACCTTACAAATCCAACATGCATTACAATTTGCATTTTTCACACACACATTGTAATCCAAAGTGTTGCATCTTCATACACGCACACATACCTTGTAATTTGATGTGCTTTGTTTGAGAACAACGGCGCGCGGACTTTTGAAGCTGATTCTACTGCAATAGCTGCTCAGATTTAATCCGCGCCAGCATGAGATCCTGATTGTCGCAATAGGTAGCGGATTTGCACGCATTACCATCGACATCGCCGCTAAGAGAACGAATTCTAGGAACCCTAAAAACAGGGCCATTGGTTTAGAATGCACTGATTATATAAATATTTTAATTATATGTTTAAATATTTAACTTCAAATTTTATTAAATAATACATGATATGTCTTAATTTGTGTAATCTAATAGGATTACTAAGTACTTAATTTACACATTATACAATAAATACAGTCGAAAAACCTTCAATAATTAAACAAATCAATTATATAATTTCGGGAATCTTATGGAAATGCTTAACCTTACTTAAATGCCTGTTTAAAGTTGTTTCTTTAATGGAAAATTTTAAATTTATCGTATTTACATACAATCCCTTTAAATTTTAAATTTACATATATAATCACAGGACATGGATTTAAAACTATAGACACTTTAAAATTAAATTAAAATATATCTTTTAAAAAATCATGATTGATTTATATATTTATTTAGTTTCAAAATACAATAATTAAACATATATATTGCAATATAATATTATTTTAAAAAATATGTCATTTCTTAATATTTGTTATATGATATTTTTAATATATTAACAATTATAAACTTCAATTTATTTCATTTTAGATATGTTATAGTTTAAAAAACATATTTTATTAAGTATTATTATTCAAATATTAAAATTTTTTAAATAATATAAATGTAAATTTAAAACTTTTATATGGGTATATATGTAAATTTAAAATCTATAAGAATATATGTAAATATGATAAATTTCAAAAATATATATATAAAATTTTCCTTTTTTTGTGTTTAAATTTGCATATTATGTTAAATAATCTTTATTACCAAAAGCATGAATTATATATAATTCTTCTATTTATATATATTATTGTAACCCAAAATATATATTGATTGCTTACTTACACGTAGTCTAAATCACTAATTTACTTATATTGAAACTTTTAGTATTGCGAGGAATTGAATTCAAATAATTAAAAACAAAATAACTTTTAAAATTTCTTAAGTGAGATTTTATTAAAAAGTAATTTAACAACTAGTTTAAATACTTATTGAGCTTTTGGTTAGTATAAAGTTTTTGAGTTTAGCTTTATGCAGCTTTTTGTGAATTTAATATAATTTTGTTATAAGGTTTAATAATAAATATTTACATATTTAAGAAAATTATATTCTACAATTATAAATAAAACATCATATTGTATTATTAATAATAAATTTAAAAAAGTTAAATAAATGAGGTATTAAAAAGACAATAGTAAATTCATTATGACAATATGAAACAGCCAATGGTAACATAACAACACATTAAATTCATTAAAACATTATTATTATTGTTAATATGAAGTGTAAGTTTATAAATTTTTAAAATTAATAATGTAATTTTAATTAGAAATATATATAATATCTAATGTATTTAAGTTTTAAAATAATATTTTAATTTAAACTATATAACATATTTTTCAAAAGAAAAAGATACATTCTCCCTTCAAATTTAACATTATATATATATAAATAATAATAGGATCAACATGTAATGTAATGGTATTTTTGCTTACATATGGCATATATGAATTGTGTAAAGGTAAAAAGACTTAGTATTTAACTGAGGGATATGTATAATATAAAAACCCTTCTTTGTATACAAGAAAGCCACACCCATATTAACTACCTTCAACCTAATCTACATGTGTTATGTGTCATCCTAGTTAGCTCCTACGTGGTCAGCATCCTATGTGACAATATATAACAACTCAATATATACTATGGAATATACATAAATATATTTTGTACAATCTTTACATTACTCCTTTTGACTTTGAACCTTAATACTATAAATAATTGTTTAAATTGTAAATCATGTATACTTGAGAATTTAATTTTTACACAATAGAATATGAATCAAGCCGTTTAGAAATCAAACCTAAAGACAAACCTTTGAAATGCATCTTAAAATATAAAATCTTTTTCACCCACAACATAATTATGAATAAATGAATGTTAAACATTATAGCATTGTTGTACCTTCTAAGCATGGGACATGGTGCTAACATTTTTTGATGGAGTACTAACAAAGTTTAATCTATGTACTAACTTCACATTTGGGCACCTACTGAAACATGATTAAAAAAAGGAAGAAAACATCAAAGGGATAAACATGGTTATGATCGTGAAGGGTACAAAATGGGGAGACAATAATGGACTAATGAACAAAAGAAACATAAATAAATTAAAAGAGGGATGAGTGTTAATCCCAATCGTTTGCTTTTCATTCACATACTTAAAAAACATGCACTTGAAGGTACGATTGAGACACTCTATTAAGTCATATATTTCTAAATGATAAGGTGTTGTGAAAGATTATTTAATTTCCAATGAGCAATCAAAAAATTCAAAATTTCAGTTATAAATGAGGCTTTTGATCTGAAAGGATGCGCTCTAGACAATCATGCCACAATACCACATGAGTTGTCTTGATATTAACAAAAGCACAAACCTTCACATAACTTGAATAAAACAATACCATATGTATTCTTATTGTTGTTTGTAAGAAATGATTTAATAAATGATATGTAACCAATTTAAAAGGACAATAAACTTGAATAGATTACAAACATCACAAGAAGTAGAATGAAAGATGACGTTACTAATGAAGATCGTGCCAAAATGAGAACAATATAATCAGGCACATAACTAGTTCAAAACCTTGTGGAACCTAAGATAACTACAAAGAGGATCATCATGAAAAGCATAAAAAAACCAAGAGATATAGCACAATGGAATCATTTACAAAATAAAGAAGATCTTCCACAAATGTAAACTTAGCAACATGCTCTCAAAAATGAACATTCACATATACAATTAACTCATGAGCTTTGGGGGCATCAATTATTCATTGACTTCATAGTTATAAGCATTGTGCCAATCTAATCTTGTGGAGAGTAGATAATGAAGTTTATTTCAAAGACGATGAAACACCAACTGCCATTGGAGCACGTGACAAAACATTCATATTAATCATCAAAGAACTTAGAAAATGACGAATTATAAAGTTATAATTTTGTAATGTCAATGTCCATCGAGCATGTTGACCCATCAGATGTGTTCTTCTTTAAAATTGATTGCACTATCACATGATCACATTTAATCAACGTGGAAGAACCATGAAGATAAGTATGAAATTTGTGAATGCTTAAACAATTATTAAACACTCCTTATTCGTAATTGAATAATTGAATTTTAAATCGTTGAGACTCTGATTAACATATACAATGGGGTGTTATTGATCAAACTGTATATCTTTTTGCAATATTTGAAACATAAAAAAACCAAGAGAATTAGGGTATGAAGAAGGGGGTAGAAATTATGAGATGAATAAGAGACTTAAAGGAAGACTGACATTAAGAAGACTAAGAGAAAAAGAGGATTATAACAAAGTATGTAGTGGAGCTGTTTTATTAAACAAATAAGGAAATGAACTTTGCCAAGTATGTGACTTTGCTCAAGAACCATTGAAATTCATGATGTGTCTTTGGTATGGGAAACTCCTTCATTTTTAAATCTTTGCTAGATCTAGACAAATATCATCACGAAAATAACAACTTGTAAATACTTTACGAAAAATTGACCAAACTTACACTTGGACAACTTCAACCTCAATTGATAATGTCATAGTTGCATCAAAACATGTTCAACATGACCAAATGATACTCCCACATAATAGTTGAGTGTTGTTAAAGAACACTTTTGAAAAAAACTCCAAACCCTTAATGACTTTGTTCATTAATTGATGAAATGTTGAAGTAGCATTCATCAAACTAAATGGTATCAATGTGAACTTATACAATCCATTAGATGTATAAAAGGAAGTCTTGGCAGCATCAACAACATTTAAAGCAACTTACTAGTGCTAAATCAAAAAATGTGAACTAATGACTCTTCTCCAACTTATTAATAAGATTATTCATCCATGGCATAGGGTAACTATTTAATACTATCACACCATTCACATGTTGAAAATATTTTGTGAAGCATCTACCACCATATACTTTATTGATGATATGAAGTTTGGAAGCTCAATGATTATATAAAGGCCACACCACACATTTAGTTAACATATCTTAAACAACCTGCAACATTTCTTATTTCTCTTGCGAAGATAAAAAATGAACCAAAGCCTTGATTGGTAATGCATCATGTGTATCAATCAATGTTGAGTGTTGACTGTAATTCTCCCAACAACAACGAGTGTTCCAAATTTAAAAACCAATTGCAATTGTTCCAAATTTAAAAAACTAATTGAGAAGTTGCTTCAAATTAGCTTAACAATGTTCATGAGAGAGATCAAGAGGAAATATCACATTTGAAACAACATAAAAAGATACATGAATTGGTAGATTGTGTTGTTAAAAAAGAATAATCATGAATAAAAACTTTTTCCATGTTGAAGTTTACATGCACACCCATAACATGCATCCAGATCACATTGTACAATTGTGAAGGCATCACCCTAAGTAGCAATGCTTTAAGAGTACAACTCTAATCAAATGGGACCATAACATGCATATGAAGAAAGGGCAAAAAGTTATTATTGTCGTACAATACTCATTAAAAAATAGCATATTGTCACAAGAATGACCAATAAATGAAATTGTTAAACTAAAATCAAGAAAAATCAATACTTGACGATCACCCACAAAACCAACACCACAAGTTCGTCCTTGAGTATCCCTACACATTGTGGCACAATATCATAAAAATACATAACTTACAAAACTTAATCACTCAATTTCTTTGCTACATTAGTGATGAAAATTAGTTTTCCTATTTCATTAGGAAGAAAAAGAAACATTCACTAGAGCAAGGGGTACAACTCCCATATCTTGAACGCTTTGACAAGCATGACATTATTGATTAGCACAATCGATAACAAGATGATTAAACCCTTAACACTCAAAATATTATATGCCATGACCACAAAATTGGCCACATTCATGACTCATGTATCCACAACCACATTTATATTCTTGTTGAACTTGTTAAAATGGGGCTTGTGGAACTAGGACATCCATGTCCATGAGTTATGAATGAGTAGCTAAGTGCTGGACCAAGTAGCCCAGGTTGAAGACAAGCAGAAGAATAAATGACACCATCTTCAAGGGTTTAAACAATATGAATTGCATCCTCCAATGATGTGGAACAATGCCCACAAATTGAAATTCCAACAATACCAAGTACTTAATAGAATATGCCTTTCTTCACAACCTTAAGCATGTTTAGATCCACACGAGTAAGAAGGTTCTTGAAACGCATGCTAAATGTAGTAGTTATCTTACCAGCATTCTGATGCATTCGTAAACCTTTATTGCATGATGATCAAAGGCAATTTTTAATTAATTGTTGCTTTTGATGATAAAGCCAAATGTTGAAACCAAAATGTAGTAGATCCACAAAGACAAGGAGGCATTTGCAAAGTTGGTGATAAGGATTCCATTAATGATTATCCATAACCATACAAAATGTTCAATCTAAGCATAAGCATCTTTCATGGTTGCCCCTGAGAAAGAATTTCGAACGAAGACGAGGATTGTAACTAGCTAGGGGTTGTTGCTGCTATGTTAATGTCCCAAACACTAGTGTTTGCATATGCTACTCCACTATCACATGCAAAGTTGCTCAATTGGAATAGTAATTAATGAAGATGAGAAGGTGACCACGAATAGATCACAAATGAAATAAAAAGAAGAAAAGAAAAGAAGGAATTCTCCACCAATAATACATTATAAAAGCCACACCCATATTAGTTACCTTCAACCTAATCTAGGTGTCCTACTTGTCATCTTAGTTAACTCCTATGTAGTGTCTATGTCATCATCTATATATGGCCAACTCAACATATATTATGTAATATACATAAATATATTATGTACAATCCTTAAAGAGGGCTAGTCAAACCCCAAATAGGATAATTAGTAATACTTTAGCTAATATTTTATAAAAGTGTCGAAAAATCCAAATAAAACGAGGATAATAGATAATGATTTAACTAATAACTTTATAAAGTATTAGCATGAATTGAAAAATTCAAATAAAGTGAGGAATAATAGGTAACTTTATAAAGTATTAGCATGAACTTATAAAATCCAAATATCAACAGAAGTTCATATTTTACAATTAACATCAAAACTTTACATCTTTTATATTTATTATTAATATTTAAAAATTAGGTCACTTTTACTATTATTAATAATTGCCTTAACCAATCAAATTTTAATAAATTATTTATTTTATTAATAATGTGTTTTTTCACTTGCTAGTTCTTTAAAATTTAATATTTACATGGCACTTACATGGCACCTACGTGGCACCTATATGACTTTTTCGGTGGTAGCCAAACAACCAAGCAAATTGCCTGGTTATATGGCTACTATGTATAAAATAGTGACATATGTATAATTTAAACTTGTAGGTCATTATTAAAAAACTTTTCTTTTATTTCATTCAATCATCATAATAGATTTAACATTTGCGGAGGTGCACAAGCCCATACAGATGGCAAGGTGCTACAACCTGTGGCAATTACCAATTGATCTTTTTATCATTTATTATTAACTAATTTAATGTGATTTTACTTACTTCTTTTTTGTTTTTTTAATTTGTATTACATTAGATTCATTAAAAAAAGATGCGGTGAGCTTCTCAATGTTGAAGGAGAATTAATCAAGGCAAAGAAGGATCTTGTTGAGATACTCATGCATATTTAATTTCTGTGTTTTTATATTATAAAATACATAAATATACATACAACATATATATATGTAATTATGCATATATAACCCATATATATTTTAATTACATCCATTTTTGCATTATAAAGAGGAAAACCCCAATATTAAAATTATAAAAGTATTTATATGTACGAGTGTTTATAATTATACATATAATCTTTCTCATGTGTGCATGTAATCTCTTTCTCTCTTTATGCATGTATATATGGGGCAAGTATTATGCATGGAGAGCTGATTTGTATAAGTACTATGTATGAGTGCATATATCTATAGTACTATGTAAATATATATATATATATGTGTGTGTGTGTGTGTGTGTGTGTGTGTGTATGTATGTGCATTAATATATTTATGTATGCAAAATGCATTTGTTTAACATGTACACACAAGTCTTGAAAACAAGAAAGTCTAGAAAAATATATAACTTTATATATATAAAAAGGAATGTTAACTTTAACTAAAAAATTATGATTTATGTTTATAAATTAAATATTTAATACACACAGGAGTCAAAGTACCATTTGATATAATTAATATATACATATACTTTTGTATCATATATATAAATACAATATATATTGACTTATATATTGACAAAGAATATATTTATATTTTTTGTTTCATATAATTTATTTTTAGGTTGGTAACACGTATTCGTATCTTCAAACCCAAAAATCTTAATTAATAAAAAAAAGTCCATTAACCATGGTTAAATAAAAATTACTCACTAATAATTTAATTTTTAATTTAATTAATCACTTTAATGTAAAACCACAATGGTAGTTATTATTAATGATGTGAATTTTTTTAATTTAGGAGAGACCCAATAACCACCCGCTAGTGAAAACGTTAATTATTATATTAGCAATGGTTATATTTCATCTATAATTCATAACTTATAAAGGTAAATACATAGCTTTATAGTATATATTATGCCTGAAGAACTTGGCAATGAACAATGTGGCTCTTAAGCCGACTCCTACCCGCAATGCTAGAGATTAAATTCGTAACAAAGGTTTTAAGCTGCCCTTTACCCGCTATAGTTTCCCAAACCCTACCACCTTGCTGCACATTTTCCCCGCTTGCACTCCAACCTTGTTCACACTCCACGTCAACAACAGTCATACTCATATTGTTCCTCACAATGCAAAGCTTGCCATTTAATGGCAATAATGCGGCTGCTTCGAGTGCCCTAGAATTACCCAAATGCAACTTACTATCCACGGAACCCTTCCACGTGTCGCTCATGCTGTCGTAAACTCTTAATTTGCATCCATCCGGGCAATCTAGAGCGTACAGTTTCCTGCCTAGGGCTGCACTAGGGTTTCGCCACCCGCTTACCATTCCGTCTAGTACCGGTGACCATGTGTCCATCTCGGGTACATATACCTCACTCATCACCTGCATTTTCATATCATCAATAACATACCACTTAACTATAAGATCTAGAACTATTTTCCACAGCCCATTAAGTGATTTCCCTCCAATGTGCATGCACACACACACACACGCACGCGTGCACACACCTGGCGGTGAGGGCCGAGGCCTTTTAAGTACCAGCTCCCCTTATAAACCACTCCAATGAAAGGAACCATGGAAGTGCTCATATCTGCAATGGTTACCCATCTGTTCTTAGCGGGGTCGAACATCTCCGCACTTCTAAGTGACCTCTGTACTCCCTCACACTCTCCTCCCGCCACGTATAGGCAGTTCCCAATTACCGCAGATCCAAAGAAATGCCTCCTCTTTATCATCTGCAACCAGAGGTGCGTGTGTGTGCGTGGGGTGCCTGATTAGCAAAATTCCTAGCATATTCTAGTAGAATCTAAACAAAAAAAAAAAACCATATAATTAAGATATTATTATATTACCTCGGGTGCTTTGTGCCATTTATTAGTTCTTGCACTATAAAACACAACCCTTCTCATAGAACCACGTAAGGGGTCTTTACCACCAAAGAGGTAAAGGTGGCAACCGCTTAATACAGCACAACCAAACCCTAGAGCCTCGGAATATTCCGATGGTACAGTGGCACAGGTTGCCATTGTTGGTGACGAGGGTCGAATGCGTGCCATGAGATTTTACCGCTGTTATCGCGCTTAATTACGTAAACCCATTCTTCTGCTAAACCCATGCGGTTTCTGAGTGTATAGAAAAAATTCCCGGATAATAATCTATGCCACCTCCTGTATATATACAGCAATTTATATAATCTGCGTGTCTCTCTCTCTCTCTCTCTCTCTCTCTCTCTCTCTCTATATATATATATATATATATATATATAGAGAGAGAGAGAGAGAGAGAGAGAGAGAGAGAGATGTGTGTGTGTATGCAAAAGCTTTGGACCCATTATGTATTATATAACGCAAGAATTGATATACTTAGTGATACACAAACGTAAGTTTATCTGTGTATTTATGCATATACACTCACGCACGCACGTGTATACCTGCATACAACACGCATGGCTCGGTGGTTTATCCTTGGAACACGTGTAAGGCAAGCAATAGCAAGGTCATCGGGAAGGCCTGGAATAAGTGGAGTTGGGGGCGAGTTAGACTTTGAAGAGGACCTGTGCCGGGTTCGAGTCGGCGGTGGGATTGCCTCCGGCCGTACACAGTGCCTTGCCGTGGATGGAATATACCTCTTTATTGCCGTGTTATTCTCTGCGTACGGAACTTCTGCTCTACAGTAACATGATGCAGTTTCGACCTGCAACAATATATGTATCCATGTATTACCAAGTTATATGTATATGTATATGCAATGATTAACCTTGTACCCTCGCTCACACACACACACACGCAGACACAGATATACATGCATATATGTGTGTTTCTAATTATACAGAATTAACACACAACATAAGAATAATTTGGATTAATTAAACTAAATTAAGCAGATTAATTTACTGGATGAGGAAAGAGAGGCTAGAATGCAGGAGTGGCTAAGACCGGAAATACATACCTGTGGTGCATGAATCTTCTTTGTATGTGTGATTCTTGCTGAAGAATTCTTCATTTCTTGCCCTTCTTTTTTATGAATTATTCAAATTTCATAGATCAGATCTGGAAATTAACGACTTGGGCATAGCTAAACCATGTATAATCTTCCATTGGGTACTCCCAGATTGCCCAAAAATGTGCATATTTTTACAGAATTATGTAAAAATATTGCTATTTGTAAGTAATTCCTGTGTAATTCATGTATCCAAACATGAATTAGAACCATGCAGATGCCCAATTAAAGAGGAGAGCAAGTTAGGAACAGGAACTACCTGTGTATATAGAAAATATAAGAAAAATATAAAGAAATAAAAAGAAATTGACACCTTTGCAACAACTGTGATGCCAACTGCAGGAAGAAAAAGAGGTGTGTAGGTGTAGGCCAGTCTAGAAAATAGACCCCTTTAAGAAATGTATGAAACTTTGACAACAACGAAGAACACAAAGATTTCCAACTGTACGTGTGTGTGTATGTGTATGTGTGTGTACACTGTGTGTATTTTCATGTCAAATCAACAAACAGTAACAGGAAATACAACAAGACAACAAGTGGTGAATTATTTCAAGGAGAGTGTTCATTTCACATTCAAACTGTACTTAGTGAGGAGTTGTCTTTGTCACACATACACACACGCACATGCACACAATGTGTATACACAGTGTGAGAGATTTTTCTTGGGAAAATTAAATGGGGGGCTGATTAGTATTATGCACACACTGCATAACAGTCATCTGTTTAATTGCACAATGTGGAACTTCAAGAGGTTTAAATCAATGCTGAATGCTGCTGCACAGGCAGCCAGGAGCATTTGTTTCCCTCCTTACATAAATATATATAACATGTGTTTGTATATATATATAGACCTATATTTATTGAGTGTTAAATATATATACCTATGTTTATCTAAATATGTATATGCATGTGTTTATGTGTGGGAATCTAACCTCATATCTAATCTCAAACCGATATATATTAGTAATTTATATCCTATCATACACAGTTATCTTTTAAAATTCCAAAAGCCTGTTTGTGTTGATGTGTATTTTCTATTAAAATATATAACAGTATAATATGAGGTATATTCTATCATTGCTATGTACACGTGTTGGTGTGTATATGTGGGTACATGATCTTTAATTCACGTAAATGTACACCATAATGGGTATATACTAAGAATATACGATACCAAAATAAAAATTAAAAAACAATTTAAATAATTTAATTAATTATTTGTTTTAGATGTGTATATTCCTCCTCATATTCATATACGGAATAGTATACTTTAATTGTACATTAGGATATTCTAAACCCACAGGAATAATGTCAGTTTGTACTATTTGAATGGTCATGAAGATCATGTGACTTTGGGATTCTCCGAGTTCACATGAACAAACTAAACTAAATTTAAATTAGTATATACATTTTAATATTTAGTATACATATTTTATATATATATATATATATAAACGTTGTTTATGAGTGTATGTTAACGTTGTCACTCTGTGTGTGTGTGTTCATAACTTTTTTACTTATTTAAGGGACGCAGAGAGAGACTCAATACTAAAGGCAATACAGAAATCTATTAAGAAAAACATAATAAGATTGATTACACAAACATGCTACTTGCACTACTCTGTTATAAGTACTCTAAATCTGTGAAAGGAAAATAACAGAACTTCATACAATATACAAGGCCACAATTTGTACGTGTATATACAGAAGCTTATATATGTCTTAGAGCATCTCTCTCTCTGCACGCGTTTTCTAATAAAAAGGTGTACAGACACATATATGGAGCAAACATAGATATGTAGAAAATACATATGCATAGAAATACATAAATACACACCTTTAATACTGCATTGTATCGTCCTCCTCGTCCTCAAAATCTTCAGTATTCCTCTGAATCTCCACTACATTACGTACTTTAACCTTGCTCTTGTTTGAGCTTGGAGTAGCTTTCCTCTTACTTGCTGGAGCATTCTTCTTACTCTTCACCACCTTAAAACCTGTATAAAACATATAACTAACACTAATTATTCACATATGAGAGTATAAGAAGTATTATACACATATACATACATATGTATGTGTGTGTACATCTATATGTGTATGTGTGTATATATACCTTCCAATGAGTATCGAAGAGGCTCTACGAGTTCTTTGAATTCAAGCTCTTCTAAAGCTTTCAAGACATCTTCACCGTTGATAGTTTGCCTCTTCGATTCCCGACATATATCATTAGCACTGCACAGTGAAAAACGTTGTTAAAAGAGAATATAAAACTTATCTACACAGGTAATGATGTGATATACATATATCTATCTGTGTTGTTTAGAGTTTGATAAATGCATGTGTGTGTCTGTGTGTCTCAGATATACATATACCTATCATACAGTTTCTCTCTCTCTCTCTCTCTCTCTCTCTCTCTATCTATCTATCTATCTATATTTATTTATTTATTTTCATTTAACATGTATACATTTTTCATAAACCAATCTACAAAGAATACTAAGAAATTGAGATAATTAACAAAGCAATTAGATGATTTATGAAGGATTAGAGTTACCCACGTCGCAGACAGATAATGTATGAAGATCCGGGTGCTCTCAGCAAATGCCTGAAGGGCCTCCTTCTGTACGGGAATATCCCTGTCCTCATTGAAATGCAATTTACAAAGCTCGCTTAACTTGGCCTTCACTATCCTCTTCACATGCGCCCTCGGTACCTCCTCGTTCTCCGGTGGCACTACCATTCTCTCTCTCGCCAAGAACCCTAACCCTAACCCTAAAATTTAAATTAATAATTAAATGGGTCCCATAAATTAAATCAATTTAAATAGTTTTAAAGCACGATTTAATTAAAAAATGAACACTTTAAATCAAATTAATGAATCTAAATGAATTAAATAAATATTCCATACATTAAAGGAATTTAAATGAATAGGCCGTTGAAATAATTAAGTTTAACCGAAGGGTTAATTATGCACCAAAGTACGTTCACTTATATAGTGAAAATAACAATTTAGTTAAATATTATGTTTTATTTAAAACTTCTTTGTTTTAATACCTCTGAAATCCATTAGAAAATTAATCGAAAATAAGCTATTTAAAGTCATACAAGTTATGTATCGATTGTGATATACACTTTGATGAAACTATTTTATAGATCTTTCATCAAATATTTACTTAATTTTATTTAAATTTATTAGTTTATATTAAGAATATCCGCATCACAATAATTTTATATTTTGATGTACTTACAATCTTATAATAAAAAATTTAGTTATCATTTAGCGATAAAACCTTGGTCTTTGGAAGTTCACCTTCGTAAACACTCTTTGCAACTTGACCACGCTTAACCACACGTACGCCACTCAGAACATCTGGGCGTGGTCGAATATCCTTATCGAATATTCCTATTGGAATGGCTAGTGTGGCAACTGCATTTGGTGCATCAACGATCCCCGAAATGCGACCTTCACACGGACAACAAGATAGCAGCATATACACCTTCAAAAGAACAGTAAATCAATCGATATATATATATATAGTATAATAATAAGTTAATAATACGCACGCACACACACACACACACACACACACACATCTATATATATATATATATATATATATATATATATATATATATATATATATATAAAAGTACGTATCTATGTATGTATAGTTTTAGATTTTATTTAAAACATATCCTCTGGCAGGGACATCTGTCTGGAGTCCGGTTTAGAAATTGGAATTAATCAAAATTAAGAATCCTGAATCATTTTCTAAAATTATCTTAGAACATTCTCTAGTTTTTAAACATGTATTAAAATTAAGATAATTAAATATATAGATATTTAATAATAAATTCACCTGTTCTTTTGAATAACCAAAGTTTGACAGATAATGAATTGCATTAAGAACTGCACGTTTGTAAGCAATGCTTGCATCTAAGTAATGCTGTTTACCAAATTCATCAACACTAATCCCCTCAAAAACCAGCCATTCAGAAAACTTTGGCTCCAATGGACCTATTTCAAATATTGGATTCACATGTAGTTTTGTTGGTCCTATTGGAGTCATATATTTTGCCATTCCACCTCTTAATATTTCACATCTGTAAAACAATTATTTACAACATTTATAGTATTTATAATTTTATAGTTATATATATCGTTTTTATCTTAGAGACTCTTTCACCTCTTTCCAAAAGCCACGTCTTTATTTAAAGAAAAGAAGAATTATTTATAATTATATAAGATACAAAGATAATTTTAGAAAATGATTCAATATTATAATTATGTATTTATTATATCAAAATATTTTTCATATTCTATAACTAGAATAACTATATCATTAGATTACCTTAGTTCAAGAAAGCCACTCATTTCGATTGCTCCACAGAAAGAAACTTCACCATCGCCTTGTGAAAAATGCATATCTCCCATACTAAGATTACCTCCTTCCACAAATACCGGAAAATATACCTTGCAAAAAAAAACACACCTTTATAACACACACATGCATCGTAAACATGTGTATGTGTGTATATATACACTATATGTGTATATACATTTACACAAATTTAATACCTTACAACCTCTACTTAAATTTTTAATATCGCAGTTCCCGCCATTCTCTCTTCCAGGTATTGTTCTTGCAGCCTCACTTGCAATTCTCTCCCAGTCCAGAGAATCTTGAGGAATCTATATTAAAGATTTCAATTAACAGCTAATGTATGGATTCTTTATTTATATAACTACTATTGATTAAAATGAATACATTTATCTATCACATGTAACCCACCCGGCAGCGTTTTTATCTTCTTTTAAATAGCGATTTTAAATAAGTTTTTTAATATTTGTACGAGTTAAATAATATGACCTTTCCAAGAAGTGCTCCCTTGGCAACAGGTAGATGTGCAAGTGGACGTGTATGAAGTGAATTACACAGAGTTAAGCTACTATTTTCTTCAACAAGCAAACGCTCACGTTCATTCCATATACTCAATAACTCTTCTGAAGGTGCAGTCCCAATAAGTCCCGGATGTATTAATCCCGGGAAACGAACCCCTTCAAATATATATAATATATTCAAACGCATGTACACATACATAGATATACACGCACGTATATACTGTATGTGTATAAATACCATATAATAGTTACCAGGAATATGTCTAGAATGGGCAAAAATGCCATCAAAATACCATATAGCTTTGGCTGCATCAGGGAAATGGTCAGTAAGGAATCCACCACCATTTTCTCGGTCGAATATTCCAGTGAAACCCCATTCGTCCCCTGGTAATGGTCCCAAGTTACATATCTCAACCATGAGAATATCCCCTGGCCTTGCTGGCACACCATCTTCGTCTACCACTCTTATTGGTCCGCTCAAATAATGCACCTAAATGTATTCATATTTGTATGTGTGTGTATATACATGTGTGTGTGTGATCTTTAATACAAAGTTAAGTTATGTAGTATCAAGTATAATTTTTTAATCATTATGATATAGACAAATGCTCCATATATATATATCAATGTATGGATATTTTAGTTTGTGTTTAAACTGATACACAATTATAATATGACAAATACATTTAAAATATGGAAGAAATTATATATATAATGAAGTTTATAAAATATATTTTAAAAATGTACCCTGGATAAATCGATATGTTTAATATCTTCAGCAGAATCATCGTCGTGGATTTGGCCTCCAGTCCAATCAACGGTCTCAATTCGAAAGAGTTCATCCACATAGACCTCTGCAACCGGGGGAATATCCGGATGCCATCTGTTGTGTAGGGGAATCTCTTGCTCCCATGGCTGTTTGCTCACATCCACCTTAACTACACATCTTGGTGTTCTTGGTGCCATACCCAGCTGAAAAATATCTGTATGTGTTTATGATAAAGACAAAATGGAGAATATGTGTGTGTGAAACAATATGTTTATTTTACTAAACATTTTGTTTAGCTTAATATAGTATTATACTTAGTTTAAACCCTTTTTGCATGCACCACCAACACAGAGTTCTTTTCTTTTCTTCCCCAGATCTGAGAGAATCACATACACACAAGGTAACCATTTTGCATGTTTGTCTTAAACTTGAATGATGTACATATAATCAATTTCTCATTTAAAAACACACTTGAAAAAGAAAAAGAAAAGCAACCATGCAATTATGAATGAAGATCGGGTTGTCCCCAGAGAGGGACCTGGTTGGGTGGATGCATTCCTGTCCGGGGAATACTTCACAAACTGCAATGTGCACAAGAACGGGAAGAACGAGCGGAATCACTTCTGTACTGATTGCAACGAGGGCCCCCTCTGCCACTTTGGACTTGCTCAGCTGCATGCTCACCATCGCACCCTCCAGGTCCGGAAGGCGTCCCACATGGACTCCATCCGTGTCATAGACATCCAAGTAAGTCGATTGGTTGTGTTTACTCTATCTAATATATATGTTTTGATACCCACAGAGGTGTTTGGAGGTGTCAGATATACAGACATATTCGATAAACAGTGCCAAGATTGTGTTCCTTCTGAGCCGTCCACAGCCTAGGCCGAGCAAGGGAGCGGTACACGCGTGCAGGTGCTGTAACAGGGCTCTCTCCGACGACGTCAGATTCTGCTCCATAGCGTGCAAACTGGACGTGCTCCGGGCGGTTCGGAACGACGACAGTATCACGTTTGCGGTGCATCCCTCTGCGATGCTTACTATGGAGCCAGATGTGGAACCGGCTGAACATCTACCCGAGCTTCGCGAAGATACCGCTGGTAAAGCTAATGGTAAGAAGAGGAAGGTGTACAAGAGGAAGAAGTTTACTGAGAAGAGGGGTTTCAAGAAGAAAATGTTACTGTCTACTAGTGCTGTTGCAAAAGAGAGTTACCTTGGAGACGGGTTACTCTTTACTGAAGGGGATTCACCAGCGACACCGGAGAAGTTTGACGTTGGCAGCAGCTCTAAATCCAGGTGCAGGAAAGGGGTCCCAAGGAGGGCTCCGTTAGGATAACGATGAAGAAGGTATTGTGTTTTTTTCTTTTCCTTTGTTATTTTTTTGTTTCCCAACATTTAAACACTTCAATTGTAAATAAATTTTAAAAACATATTAATAATGCTTGAGTTATGTATAAATATCCTATATACCTTGGCATCATGGTTTAAAATAATAGTTTATATATTGTTTTATTAAATTTGGTTATTGCTCTAATTATATTGGTTTGCTATCAGTATATGTATATACATATTACTATATATTTACACATATATATACAGGAACTTTTAGAAGTTCTCTTCTAGTGATAAGACCTTGACACGTGGCAGAGTGCCTTCGTAAACACTCTTTGCAACTTGACCACGCTTGACCACGTGCATGCCACTCGGAACACCTTTACATGGTCGGATATCTCGATCGAATATTCCTATCGGAACTGCAAATGTCGCCATTGCATTTGGTGCATCGACAATACCTGAAATACGGCCTTCACACGGACAACAAGACAGCAGGATATACACCTTCAAAAGAACAGTAAATCAATATCTATATATGTATATGTATGTATGTCTGTATGTGTGTGTGTGTGTGTGTGTGTAAAACATTTTTGAGTCTAGTTAGAACTATTCAATCATTTTCTAAAATATCTTACAAAAACTGAAATGTATTAAAATTAAATAATTAAATATATAGATATTTAATAAATAAATAATAATAAATTTTACCTGTTCTTTGGAGTAACCGAAGTTTGACAAATAATGTATAGCATTAAGAATTGCACGTTTATAAGCAATGGTTGCATCTAGGAAATGCTGTTTACCAAATTCATCAACACTAATCCCCTCAAAAACCAGCCATTCAGACAAGCTTGGCTCCAATGGACCAATTTCAAATAGTGGACTCACATGTAGTTTTGTTGGTCCTATTGGAGTCATATATTGCTCCATTCCTCCTCTTAATATCTCACATCTATAAAATAAATAAAATATATTAATCAAATTATAAATATATAATATTGTCTTACACATCATTTTCAATTGATTTTGTTATATGTATTAAATACTTAATTATTATAATTAATTTTACTAATTATCAGCTACCTTAGTTCAAGAAAGCCACTCATTTCTATTCCTCCACAAAAAGAAATTTCACCATCGGCTTGTGAGAAATGCATGTCTCCCATACTAAGATTACCACCTTCCACAAAGACCGGAAAATACACCTTGCAACACACACACGGAGACATGATCGCGTGTGTGTGTGTGTGTGTGTGTGTGTGTGTGTAATTATAATACCTTACAACCTCTAGTTAAGTTTTAATATCACAATTTCCTCCATTTTCTCTTCCAGGTGTAGTTCTTGCAGCCTCGCTTACAATCGTTTCCCAGTCTGGAGAATCTTGAGGAATCTATAATTTAAGATATATTATACATTTTATCTGAAGAATAATTAATATATATGTTATATAGATAAATCTTTTTTTATTTAAATATTATTTTTACTAATTAATAATAATACCTTGCCGAGAAGTGCTCCTTTTGCAAGTGGCAAATTTGCAAGTGGACGCATATGAATTGCATCACACAAACTCAAATTATTATTTTCTTCAACAAGCAGACGCTCACGTTCATTCCATATATTTAATAACTCTTTCGACGGTGCAGTTCCAATAAGTCCCGGATGTATTATCCCCGGAAAACGAACCCCTTCAAATATATATATATATTATATATGATGTGTAAATTATATACAGCATACATACACATAAATAACTTAACACACGCGCACACACACGCACACGCATATAGTATATACGGTATTAAGTACCAGGAATATGTCTAGAATGGGCAAAAATGCCATCAAAATACCATACAGCTTTGGCTGCATCAGGGAAATGGTCAGTAAGGAACCCACCACCATTTTCCCGGTCGAATGTTCCGGTGAAACCCCATTCGTCCCCTGGTAATGGTCCCAAGTTACATATCTCAACCATGAGAATATCCCCTGGCCTTGCTGGCACACCGTCTTCGTCCACCACTCTTATTGGTCCGCTCAAATAATGCACCTACAAATATATATAGATTTTACATATATATGTGTGTGTGTGTGTGTGTGTGTGTGTACAACATTGTATGTGTATATTCATGTCGTATGTATTGACTCATTAATGTTACTTAAATATGCATATGAACGTGCGCTTTATGTATTACAAGTACACAATGGTTCATATATATATATATATATATATATATATATATATATATATATATATATATATTGTATGTATGTATGTAATATATATATCATTTTTAAAAAATTTGAAACTCTGTTTTTAATGTAATACCCATGCATTGTATTGATAATGTTTTGAAATTTATTTTTGTGCTATTTTTTAATCAATTAATAACATTTTTTAAGTTTTATAACACACACACACACACACATCTATATCTATCTATCTATATGTGTATATGTATCTGTATGTATATATACTGTATATGGACACACACACACACACACACACAGATATATATACATACATGTGTGTGTATATATATATATGTGTGTGTGTGTGTGTGTGTGTGTATGTATGCATATGTAGATATACATATACATAATGCATATCCATATACATATATAGATATATATACATAGATACATACATATTCACACACACACACAGATATATATAATAAAACATGTACTCCAGATAAATCGGCATGTTTAATATCTTCAGCAGAATCATCGTCCCGGATTTGTCCTCCCAAACAATCAACGGTCTCAACTCGAAAGAGCTCATCCACAAAGACCTCTGCAACCGGAGGAATATTCGGATGCCATCTGTTGTGCAGGGGAATCTTTTGCTCCCATGGCTTCACACTCACATCCACCTTCACTACACATCTTGGTGTTCTAGGCGCCATTGAAAATATCTGTGTATATCTGTATGGATAATTTGTAATGTTATACAACCTAAGGTTATATATTTATACTTATATTTTTATTATAATAGTTAAAGCATTTGAAATTCTAATTTTTAAATCAATTAGTTAAACTTATACTTAATATACGTTGAAACCTTTTTAAATAAAATTCGACTAAAAGTTAATATAATAATTTACATGTTATACGTATATATACGTAGTATACTACATGATTATTGACTAGATGCACCAGCATATAGTATTGTTTATAAACTGTCTAACATATAGTACATATTATATATACATAGATTCATATACAAGGTATTGCACCAGGAATGTGCGTGCGTGCGTGTGTGTGTGTGTGTGTGTGAGGAGAGAGAGAGAGAGAGAGAGAGAGAGAGAGAGCGCTAGCTGATGATATTTGAGGATGGCCTGGGGGATTTCATATAGTGGTACTTTTATCATATTAAACTTTAGACGCGTAACTTTATACACACACACACTCACACACACACACACACACATTTTATTATTTATCTACAAATTAATAATGCATTAGGAAGGCTTATTTTTTTCATTAAAGAACAAAAAGCTTAGGGCTTTGTCTCAAATAAGTTAGGGTTAGGTCTGTAAAATTTAAATTAAGGGTAAACGAATCCTTAATGCAATCTTCACCCTTAAGCTGTTCAAACTCTGATGCTGCATATGTGTTGCATTCCCCTGCTTGCCCTTCATGCACCCAAACTCTGTGGCATTGTATCTTCACCCTTAAGCTGTTCAAACTTTGTTGCACTGAAAGATGCCCGATTACCCTTAATGGACTCTATCTTCACCCTTACGCTTCTCAAACTTTCATATGGCTGTTACCCTTACTGCATTGTGGAAACTTCAACGCATTGCAGCTTCATAGACAAGCTACCCCCCGAATATCCTTGAAGAATATTCTTCCGGATCACGACGTACGGTAGGAGTACGGAACATGCCCTAAGGAATTGTGTTGGTGAAGATTAATAAAACAGTTCCAGGTCAAACTGCAAGCAGCCAATCGGGCGATGTCACGTGGAGGTTCAACCGGTAATGATTGGCCAGGTGGATGCGACAAACACGCGGCAGAATCTGGTTGGTCCTTGTGCTAGGGCGTTTCCCGCCTTGGAGTCAGTTCCCTCGCTTTTCTTAGGGAAGCTTGCTGGTGAAGGCGGCTTAGGGTATTCGTCGGCACAGGTATAAGGTAAGCATCCTCCTCCTCGATCTTTTCTGCCATTTGCCACTGTTGCTTGTTCGAACTCGTTGAGTCTTCACTAAATCCTGCTTGACTGTGTCGGTTTTCTTGCATCTCATTGATTTTCTGTCTTTCGCAGCAAATCCGCTGTTTAGAACAGTACCTACAGAGTTTTCCCTTAAATCCATTGTTTTCTTGCTCAAAATCGCGAAAGTCCTGCATTTCTGTGTGGATTGTATACACATTTCTTCGATTTTGCGTTTCGCTGTGAATCCTATCGGATTACAACAGCATTTAGGGTATTTGCAGCGCCTTGCCCTTATTCACCCTTTTCTCGCAAAATCGTTTGTTTTATGCGAAATTCTGTGTTAAAACAGTATATAGGGTATCTACAGTGTGTCGCCCTTATTTGCCCTTTTTCTCGGTAAAATCCTGAACATTGCGGTGTTTTCCAGAGATTTTGAGCAGCAAATTTAGTGTTTATAAGAAATAAGGGTATTTCGATTGGATGCGCAAGGAATGACTTCGGCGTCATCTACTAGGCTGGACACGGAGCTGCGGAGAGCTCATTCCATGGACTCCAACTCGGACTGCAACGACGCTGAGATCCGCTTCAAGGAGTTGTGCAGGGTAAGCTTCAGAATTTATATTTCGTGATTAGCGCCTAATCTCCTTGTTAATCTGCAGGGTAAGCTCCCCCTGGACGATGAATGTCTGCAACAAGTTACGAAGCTCTACCAGGCCACTCTTCCGTATATGGGCGCAGAAACTTCTGCTATTGGCACCAGCAATGTAAGTAATTTGGACGTTCATATGTGTGAAGTGTATGCTTGTGCGCGTGTGCTAGTGTGTCACGGTTATTGATAGCCGACCTTCGTATCTGAGAGTTTACTGTATATTTCGGTGTATAATTGAAGTATTAGATATCTTTGATTGTGTTGACACATGTAACATACAAGGTGCTCTGTGTGTGTGTGTGTTTCATGCAATTTCCTATTCATGTAAAGGTGGAAGAGGTAGAGCGATTATGGATGACAGCCTTGCTATACGTTGTGAAAAAAATGGACAACAGAGTACTCCACCATTTACTCTGAGCCAAATCCTACGAACAACTGGATGCAGCGTGGTGGATTTCTACAAGGAACTCCCGACGCAGGTTTTACTCAAGTGCGAGCCGGCTCTGAATGCTATCTATGGTGAAGATTTCGAACGTAAACTCCAGGTAGCACTATCGGTTATATAGACAAGAATGTATTTATCAGTTTCTGATTCGAGCATTTTAAACAGATGAAGGAAGACCAATCTAACTTTCTCCATTTAATGGTTTTGTTCAAGTAAGCACGTTGTCGGTTTTATTTACTTAATGCATATACATATGCGCCCTACATGTATATGAATATATTGTACTGATGAATTATGAATGTATGCAGCTACTATCAGAGGCTGTATCCGGATTACTTTGCGACACGAGAGCTTGACCACGGTCATGAGTTTCCCTTGCCTCAAAGGTTTGGCTGGCTTTTGTTTCTGGCCTTGCGTACGCATGTATTGGGCAGGTTCCCAGATCTGGTTACCTGTACCCATGCACTTCTAGCTGTATTCGTAAGTATTAGTTTGTATGCTATGTATATGGTTATTGATATAACGTCTATATTAACAGGCAATTATGATAATTCATATGCCAATATCGTCAATGCAAGCGTACTTGGAGAACAAGAATCTCTTCCGTAGGTGTTACTGATTTTCGATGTTCCGTTTGACTGGTATGTTGCATATGCTTTGCAGCTATCCAGGGGCCAGAAGGTGTTAATCTCATAGCTTCTGTTGCCTGTATTGGGGATGCGTCCGAGGGAGATGTGATGCAAATGGTAGAAAAGACTCAGGAATTGATTACCACTATCTTCCCCAATCTACCTGCCACCAGTTGTAGCAATGTTAACAAGCTTCTGGGCTTCAGCACTACTGGTACTCTCTCTTTCTCTCTTGTTCTTATTCTTCTTCTTCTCTTTAATGTCTTAAATGTGGTCGGGTTTATTATACTCAGATTGTTAAGTATATATTATATAGTATCTTATCGGTATAATATGTAGGATATATGCTAATTGAATTCCATGTAGTACTACCATATACGTTTCAGACTAAACGCTAATTACATGTACTCTATTCTCTTAAAGTTAACTACATTGCCTAACTAACTAATGTATGTCTGCAGAGGGATTGACGTACTTTGAAGGTTTGATGGACGATCAAATGTTAGAAACAACTGTACAAGTCTTAGAAAGAGACTATGACGAAGCTTATGACGGACAGGGAGATTTGGACGAGCGTCTACGTATGAGTGGACAGGAAACTTATGAAAATGTCAAAGACGCTAGTGCATGTTTACAGGTATGTTGTTTTGTACAGGATGTAAGGACACCCGTGTGCATGTGTGTGCTTTTGTAGGATATATGGTATAAGACTTGAATTGTATCATGAACATATGTGTACATACCGGCTAGACATATATATATATATATGTGTGTTGTGTGTGTGGTGTGTGTGTAAAGGTTTGACACCTGTACTTTATTACAAGGATATATCATGTATTAAATTTGTTTTAATTATATTAATTTTTTTATGAACTAGTAAAGTTAACTTCTGTAGTTTTTATGAATTTTATTACTATAATATTTGTCAAACTTGTGTTCTACATATGTCAAATGTTAACGTGTCAGTGTGTTATACATTTGCTGCACGTTGTGTCTATTTTGAATCTAATGTACTAACTAAATATGTTGTACTTTGGTTATATGCTATAATTACTAACATACGTAGCTGCACCTCATGCATATTGTATAAATTTGCATATACTCATTGCAGTGTAAAGACAATTCGCAGGATCCGTGGCACACCGACAGGTTCACATCAAACTCACCGTGTTCATCTCCGGCTAAGACAATGACAAAAATGCCACCTCGTACACCGGTTAGCACCACAATGACGACTGCGAAATGGTTACGGACTGTAATAACACCACTCCCTGCCGAGCCAACTATAGAGCTTCTAGACTACTTTAAGGCTTGCGATAGAGATATAACCGAGGAGGTTAAGTACCGGGCTAAAGTTATACTTGAAGGCATTTTTCCCAGTCATCCGGCAAGAGGTACCCATCTGTATATATACGTTACATGTGTGTATATCACGAAATACGCACACAGCCATTTTTATGTATTCAGATTTGTATGTGTCTGCACCTGTCCGTTTGAATGTGTTAATACAATAATTATCCATACGAATATACCTGCAACTCTCTCTCTCTCTCTCTCTCTCTCTACAATACGTACACAAATACATGTATATGTTCTATATACGTACTGAATTATACTCTATGCACTGTATGTGTGTGTGTGTGTCTGAGAGAGAGAGGAGAGTACTACATGCTGTATAATACTTACATGTTGTTGTTATTTACATTGTTATTTAATGAGTACAGGGAGATTGCAAAGCAGTATAAGAATGGACGCGATGTGGGCAGAAAGAGGAGGGTAGAGGCAATAAAGCTTTACTACAGAGTCCTGTACTCGCTATGTAGGGCAGAGTCGCAGAGGCTGAACAATAATAACCTGACATCTGTCCTCACCAATGAGAAGTTTCATCGTTGTATGCTTGCGTGTTCCGCTGAATTGGTTTTAGCCACTCACAAGACTGTGGTGATGACATTCCCTGCTGTGCTTGAGCCGACTGGTATAACTGCTTTTGACTTAAGCAAGGTACTTTCTCTCTTCGTGTGTGTGTGCACGCGCGCTTGTGCATAAACGGGCAAACATGTTGTGATTATGATAATAGGTGATAGAGAGCTTTGTGAGGTACGAAGAGACGCTGCCAAGGGAGCTAAAACGGCATCTAAACTCCATTGAGGAGAAGCTCGTAGAAAGCATGGCTTGGGAAAAGGGCTCTTCCATGTACAACTCGTTGATTGTCGCCAAGCCTAGGTTAGCCCAGGTGAGTATATATTCTCAACCACTATGTATGTTGCTTGATATGCGCGCGCGCTTGTGTATTGATTGCTTTATTACTTTTAGGAGATAACTCGTCTCGGGCTTTTAGCTGAACCAATGCCATCTCTAGACATGTTGCTTCCGACCCAATCCCGACCTGCGGAAGCGGAAACCGGAAACGGGGGAGATACTTTACCAGGTACTTGAAATAGTTAACCTACAGTATATACATATATAAATTATATGTTTAATATTTAACCACCTTAACTGGTTTCTATAACCTTATTTATTGATGTTTATCAAGTACTTCATGGTTTAATGATAGCTTTTTCCGTAACTTTACAGATGCAGGTCCGTCTTCTCCAGAGAGACAAGATACTGTTCCCTGTGCGGTAACCCCTGTTAGAGACAGGCCATCTGCATTTTCTGCTTTTAATTCAGCAAGGCGTAACGCGCCTAATCTTCAATCTGTTTTCGCTAGGTAAGCTATTTCTAGTGCTTATAATTCATAACATTGTTGTATATACTTATGTAATTGTTATTTGCAGTCCTCACAGGCCGAACCCGCAGGCTGGAGGAGAGACTTTTGCAGAGACTGTAATCACCGTATTTTTCCAAAAGGTACACAGACACACAGATGTGGAAGTTTTATATATTTCGTACAACTGTATAGTTTGTCTTTGGTGTCTGTTGTGTGTGTAACTCAAATAATGTCATCCGGGTTTTGCTAGGTGATGAAGCTGGCGGCTATTAGAATAAAAGCAATGACTACAAAACAGCCTGGTCATATTGTGGAGCATATATACCGTGTGATGCATTATGCCATCAACAATGCTACGAGCATATTCTTCAACCGACATATTGATCAGATTATGTTATGTGCTATGTATGGTGTTTCAAAGGTTAGTGTAGTATCTACAGTATCACGGCCACATTTCATTGCTTATATGTATAGCGTGCGTGTGGCTTGTGTGTCGTGATTTCTAGTGTTTTGTAAATGCAGGTCATGAAACTGGGTTTGACGTTTAAGATGATTATATCCTTGTACCGCAAGCAACCATTCTCCAAACAAAATGTTTTCCGGAGCGTGTTTCTTGATATTCGCCGTGGAGTACGTATAACATACATATATGTACATACACATTTAACAACATGCATATAAAGATATATACACGCAAAGGTACACATACATACATGTGTATTATACATATAATACACGTGTACACACACACACACACACACACACAACACACATATATATATATATATATATAGAGAGAGAGAGAGAGAGAGAGAGAGAGAGAGAGAGAGAGAGAGAGAGAGAGAGAGAGAGAGAGAGAGAGAGAGAGAGATGAGTCTATGCAGATATATGCATATCTCCTATTTAACGTCTATCTATGAGGCATAAGACCACAAACATTTACAAACATAGACACATAACATGTATACAGGCCATTGTATATGCATTGCATGTAGTAATTTATGTAAGTAGATACTATAAAGTAGAAGCACTTAAATAGCTGTTTTCTTTGTCACTTCTTACTGACATAGTATACATTAGTATATTAAAGTTACTTATTAGTGATGTACATAAACTGCACATTCATTTCTTATGCGCTGTTTATTTTACTCATTAGTACATGGTATAATTGTAAGATACTATAATATAGATATACGCAGGTTAATTATGTATTTGTTTATTTGCAGAGGGCAGAGACGGGTGATATAATTAAGTTTTATAACGATATATTTGTCCCTTCAACCAAGTCTTTTCTCATGAATATTACAGCACCACCTCCTCCAGCTGCTAACGGAGATGCTCCAGTTGCAGAAGAGATCCCAAGTTAGTTGCGTGCGTGCGTGCGTGCGTGCGTGCGTGCGTGTGATGAAACGTTATTTTCGAGAATATATCCGTATAATTGAATACATTTGTATGTATATGTACATGTATATACATGCGTGTATAGAGACTTCATTAACTTTGCTTTTTTCTTTAGTACCTTCTTCAAAACCGTCGACATTCCCAGCACTTCCGGATATGTCTCCGAAGAAAGTGTCTAACAACCACAACGTTTTCGTCTCCCCGCTTCGGAATACCAAGGTTTGACAATATATATATACAATATAGATAGATAGATAGATTTGCTCACCAAGTACAGACATTCATGTGTCTGTCTACGTATGCGTGTCGATGCATTCTTATTTTATTATGCTATAGGTGTATACAAATGTGTATATTCACATATATTCATACACATGCAGACGCTCATGTAATTGTGTATTTTGTGTGCAGGTTGAGAATATCATGTCTCCACATTCAAGAAGCTTATATGCATGTGTTGGAGAGAGTACACACGCTTACCAAAGTCCATCAAAGGATCTGACGGCTATCAATAACCGGCTCAATAACAGGTTCGACACACACCTCTCTCTCTCTCTCTCTTGCATTTGTTTAGGACTAAGCCATATATGTAGCATATTTGTTTGTGTGTGTGTTTCATATGGTTATAAGAAACAAAAAAGACAAGACAGTTATATAACAAGGTCGTAAGATATGTGTGTTTGTGGTGTGTACTATTTGTATGAGCTACACGTAGAAAGTATAATTCTAATAATGCATATATAGGAACAGATTTGGACGGCTAGATTTCGATGATGCGGCGTTAATGAGCGATTCATACGTGGCGGGCGCTTTCGCCAATCACAACGCGGCAAATGGGAGGCCAGTCTGAAGCTGATCAGGCTAATAATCAAGACAATCAAGAAAATAACCAAGAAGATAACAAGGATGACGTGGCACCGGAATCTGCTGGTGATGAAGAAGGCGATCCCCCTACACCACCTGCCAAGCGAGCAAGGCTAGATGGTTAGGTAAGCTAGGTAGCTCCGTGTAGTTTTTTTTCTTTTCAATTTTTTTTGTTTCTTTAATTATCGTTTGTAGATTTCCTTTTCAGAAATACGTACGGACTTGCACATCTAGGCATGTACGTATGTACTTATAAATCACTGATAATGTAGTTGTGTATATACTGCTCGTCACAGATATATTTATATTTGCGTGTCTCTATCATTTATATACATTTCAACCATTACGGATTTATATCTCTCAGTGACTTCAGACTCATCGTGTGTGTGTGTGTGTCATCGTGTGTGTGCGTGCGTGAGAGAGAGAGAGATTTTCTTAATTATATACAGATGCATATACATGATTTATTAAATTTCTTATGGAGTTTCTGAGATACTTTTCAGAGAAGGCCTCCACTGCTTGGCCATGGACATGCTCCTGAATATTGGTAGCTCATTACTCGCATCCTCTGAGGAATATACCATCTTCTTCTGCAAGAATATTCCTTCACAAGTAAAACCATGCACACACACTCTAATATGTGTCTTTGTTTATAATGTATAATATATGTAATCTGCCGAGTCACTCTATAATATAATACATAATATGGATATACATTTATATATTATATATAATGTAGACATATACGGTATAATTACCTGGTGAGCATCTGGAGCTGTGAGAAATGCCGCGTCCACTGAGCTGTTTAATCTGCTTTTTCTGCTTGAGAAGTTATCCAGGACCTCTGCAATCACCACACGTAAGTGTTCTATATATAATACACAGACATCTGCGTGTGTATCTATGTACAATTTATCCACACGCACACACACTGTATTTATACACATGCACATTCTCTCTCTCTCTCTCTATAGAGAGAGAGAGAGATCGTATATTAGAATCAAACAAGGAGACACACACACACACACACACACAATATATATATATAATATATATATATATATATATATATATAAGTAATGAATTCTATCTTTAGAAACTTCAGATTTACTATACACATTCACTGAATCGCACTCTCACACACGGACGCGCACGCGCACACATGAATTGCGCTATCGTATCAACAGATTTAATTGGAGAATCATTTGTTACTAAATTAGATAGACATTTCTCTTATACTATACTCTCTCTCTCTCTCTCTCTCTCTCTTATATATATATATATATATAAGTAATAAATCTATCTTTAGAAACTTTAGACTCATATATACTCTCTCTCTCTCTCTCTCTCACCCATATAAACAGAGTTAATCTATTGGAGAATCGTTCTAAATTGGATAAACATACTATACTTGAAATCTCTCTCTCTACACAAACGCGCGCGCGCGCCACACACACACACACACAGGTACCTTCGAAGCTGACGAGACGATAGTAGTGTCCAGTAACAAGAAGAGCAGAAGGAGGCAGTATCTTCATCTTGGGCTTCTTCTTAGGAGACGAAGAAGGCTTGGGCCACACATACACAGCAACATAGTAGCCGGGATTCTGCAGCATCACTTGTCGAGCCGATATTGTCCAATACAGCCTCTCCATTCTCCCATTCGGATACTCTATAAGCGTCGTTACTGCATCCGATGCCTGGCAGTTCCCCATAGGTATGTAATTTCCTTCCTATATCTATTCCTGCATATATACTAGAATTCCCACTGGCCACTACTTACTCCTCTACAGATTGCAGAAGAAATTATGTAAACTTCGGGATACGTGGAGACTGGGAAGAGCCAAGAGGTATATATGAACCTTATAGTATGAATTGTACCTGTATAGAAAGATTCATTCCGCAGAGTACGTGTTTGGATGCAATAGAGCACGACAACAAAGGGAATACACACGGAGTGTAAGAATATAAATAGAGCTAAATAAGATATATATAGACTCTTTTGGGTCACTAGATTAATCATTTTGTACTTAGTTATGTAACATACCGTATAAAAACTTACATAGTATATTGTTATATTATATTAAATTTAATTAATTATAATCAAAAATATTAAATTAATCATTTTTGTATACTTAGTTATGAGACATAAAATACAATATACTAAATAGTTAATCGTATAATAATTTATATATATATGAATTTATGTATTAACGCTAATTAAATATAATCAAAAATATTAAATATGCTGAAATTGTTGGAGACATTCTATAAAAGAGGCAGAACACCTACTTGTTCTGTTTTCACGTCAACATGGTCCCGACGAAAACAACTCTCTCGGCATTAGGTAAGACTTTTACATTTATATATTTAAAATTGTTTAATTTTTATAATTTAAAATTGTTTATTATTATATAAAATTTAGTTTATAAGCTAGGTACTTCTAGTGTAACTAGTACAAGAAATTTTAATTAACTAGTAGACAAGATTCTTGTTTGAATATACCAACTTACACCTAATTAAGTTTAATTATAAAAAACATTACTTAATTATGATTAAACAAGTTAATTACAGAATGTTTCGCCATTTGACGACAAAGATACAAGGGCGATTTCATTTTCGAAACACTTAATGCTATAAAATGACGCTTGCTATTAATCTGTAAACATCATAGATAGTGATATACCGTGTGTGTATATACATATCATACAAAAGAATATAGGTATATGTGTATGTATCTATATATCTACTGTAGATATACATGTTCTATACAGGCCAACGGGGTATATAAAGACATGACGTTATATACACAGATATATCGGTATCTGCATACACGCACGCACACCTGCACACACACATGCATATATATATATAATATATATTAGACACACACACACATGCAACAACTAGGCATTCACTATGTATAGATATACTTTATGTATCAAGTATACATCGTATATATACGCACGCCCATAAAGACATACATACGTATATACATCGTTAGAAGCTCAATCAGCCCACTTCTTTTGGTTGCCTTTCCATTTCACATTATACATGAGACTATTTATAATAGATATTTAATTATTACAAATGTATTAAATCTAATTAGACATTTTTATATAAGTATATACGATTGTGTATATATATGATATATTGGAATCTATATGGTCTACAAGCATTAAAGATAACAGTGACTTCCCATCTACGTAGTCAAAATAAATGTTAAGCTTTCCACATGGGAGACGTTGCAACATACACGTATGCATAGGTAATGAAGTTGACGTGTGTGTATACAAACAAAACAAAATAGCGGCGTGTCAAATGCTACATATAATCTAAATTATATATATTATATATATTTTATTTAAGTTCTCTGTATATGTCTATTTATTGTTACGTAAACGTCTCTCGTACACCACATACACCACACATGTCATTATGCCGTAGCAAAGAAATGAGTTAAGAGTTTTCTGCAAAAGTCAAGAGGGAGTCGAGAAAAGTTTGCATTTGAATTTTGAATTTTGAATTTGAATTTTTAAATGGTTCAATGCTTTAGTAGGCGCACACGAGCATGTATGTTTTTATGTGTCGTATGTATATATGATAATATATATATATACATACGTGTGTGTGTGTGTAGTTGTTAGATAAACCACTGGTGTAATGTGTACATGCCAAAACTACCTGATTGACAATATGCGATATGCACGGGATAAAGATGCAAGACTTTTTCTCTGGGTAACTGTTTGAAGAGAAGAATATCTACACCATTATATATATAAACATCTTATATAATCACTTCCATCAATTTAATATGATAAGTTTATGATCATAGAGTTTTGCATAAATAACCTGTTCATTTACAAGTAAATTAGATTCAATAGATGTTTTAACATATTAAAAATGATTAAAGTATAATGCATGTCGTTACCAGTTATCTCGTAAAGAGATTTAACATGCATCTCCTGAGTGTGTGTGAGTGTGTGAATTCATGCTGCGGTTACAATACATATATGAAATGTCGTACATATGATATCTATCTATACTTGTGCATGTATCATGTATATAGCATGCACACAACATAAGGGTAATGATGAGACTTATATCTATATATAAATATTGCATTTAAGTCTTCCTAGTATACTTATGTTTAACATACTCAGGAATGCATGGATAACATACAAACAATGTAACCCACGTACACATACAGGCCGTCAAAAGACTTACATACAAACATACAGTAGAACTTTAAGCAAAATGAGGTCTCCTTTTATTTATCGTTGTTGAACCACTTCCTTCTAAATATTATTCTACATAAAATTAACTCCTTATAGTTGATTAAGGAGATTCACTATTATCTAAACTCTGGACTTCATATAGATGCAAAAGTTGGTTAAAGTCAGTGTACATGACTCAATAAATACCGATGTTCATACTCTAATAATCTATATACAGAAAAAGAAAAACAAAAAAAAAACATAACTTTAGTGCGTGCGTGTAAATAAGTAATAATGACGTACCTTTTTAATAATTCGGTGGTGGGAAATATCTGTTGAGGCCAATAGGTAGTTTGTAGAACTCTTCGTTTGTTGGATGGTCCCACTTGTGGTATTTCCTCCACCATCCCATGCCTCTGTCTTTCTTCGATGCCTTTAAGGTGCAATCTAGTATTATAGCCAGTATAAACCCCACAAACACGTTTGACGAGAATAAGGTGTTCATGATGTCGTTAAACTGGTAATGAAAGCACATAAATTTAGTACTCTCTCTCTCTCTCTCTCTCTCTCTCTCTCTCTCTAACATAGACAGTGGGAACAATGTCCTAGAATAAGACCAATGTATATGTATACGAGTTCCTGCAAGTAATCACTATGTGTCTAAAAGAGATACAAAGTGGAACCTACAACTGGAAGTATCTACAGACCAGAAATCCACAAGAAAAAAACGTTTACAGCACTTCTGGCCAAGCGTGTAGAATATTCCGAGAGTTCAACAACGGTTTATTATTTGATACATGTCCGCTTGATCGTGTGGGGATCTTGAGGATGCATATAGCGTACATGTCTGTCTAAATGTTTCTGTGTCTACGCCACACACACACACACACACACACACACACAGGTTTAAAGGAGAACAAGGTAAAACTAGAATGTAAACGTACAAAATTGGGAAAATATTATATATGCACTAATATATCTATATACATGCCTGCCACACACACGCACACACACAATTAATTACCCATTGAGCGTTTGTGTCGACAGGCCCGCGAGCACGTCCGCCAGTTAGTCCAGTGACGAGCCTAAACTCGTAAAAGTAATGGGGCACGGAGAATCCCATGAAAAGCACAAAGCCCAAAATGAAAAGGTTCCGTGTCGTGTTTAAATTCACGAACTGTAAATAGGAAATTCCAACTCCAGCTGTAAAAGAAACAGTGGATTCACGTCTCTGTTTAACATACATCTGTATATACATATCCACATGTATGTATGTATATATGTATACATAAATATATATGAAGTATTACCAACCTAGAAATGCAAAGGTTACACAGAAAATAGCTGCGACAATTGACTGTGGGATGGAAGCAATCACGGCTCCAAATTTTCCTGCAAGTGGTACAAGAAGAGCGTTGAAGTTGTTAATTTACTCCATAATAGTTAATACTCATTAATAGTTCTTATTTGACGGTCTTACCTAATACTGAGAAGAGTAGCATAAAAATAGCAGCAACTTGTACTGTACGTCGACTACCCACTCGTGTTAATCCAATAAGTCCTGCATTTTCTCTGCAGGCACATGTCATAGTCATATATGCGTGACATGTAACTAGCGTGTGCATTTCTGGAGGTGTGGCGTGCGCGCGCGCGTGCGTGTGTGAGAGAGAGAGACAGATTTGATGATGTAAATGGAATACATACATGAACATGTATGTAGCATAAATATGTGTATATATGTATGTGTGTACGTAGTAAGTGCATCTTACACTAGTACGGTTGGTCCGACTATTGTACCAAACAAGCCGTTCAGAAGTGTTCCAAACCCCTGCCAAAAAAGGTAAATATAAAAATCGTGCGTGCGTGCGTGCGTGCTTGTTATTTTTTGATACTTACCAACCATCCAATTCCACGGCCAACGACAAAGGGAGGCGGAGGAGTTGCATTTGCAACCCTTGAAACCGCGTATATCACAGCCGTAGACTGAACAATTCAAGAGGTCGTATATAATTCATAATTATACAATAAGTATCATATCGGAAAGAGTTGATTCAAAAGATAATTCAGTAATACCTCAATTTGAGCAACTAAAGCGGAAGCCATAAATGCAAAAGTATAACCAGCATCAAATGTAGGAGAGCCCCATTCAAGTGGATATGGAAGTCTTATCCTGCGTCATACAACAACATATAGTATCGATGTACATGTATATGTCTCGTATTAAAAGCAAACTATAATGCGCTTACCAAGGGGCTGCTCCGACGAAATGAGCACGATCTGTACGGCAGTGATTCTTACCATTCTCAGTAGCGCCTCTATATGCTCCGCTCACAGTCAATATGTATGCATATGCCCACGCTATAATCACGGTGAGAATGATTGGAATGCGTTCAACAACAGGTATCCTCTTTCTTGATAATGCTTTCATATACTGCAACACAAATAATTATAAACGTACTAAGAAATATCAAGAACACAAAGAAGAAAAAAACCTGTGAGAAAAGGAGTAGAATGATCAAAGCAGGTAGTCCGATTTCAATACAATTTAGGCCACCTACATCACCCGCAGAACACGGTAAGTAGCATAAAATGAATCCAACCGAACAGAAACTTACTCCTGGAAACCCGTACTCGTAAAGCCCAAGGCCGACCAAGATTATTGCCGGAGCATAGGTGATAGGAGCAAGGTACCTGTAAATGATATTTTTGTATGTGTGTGTGTGCCTGCCTGTCTGTCTGTCTGTCTGTCTGTCTGTCTGTCTGTCTGTCTCTCTCTCTCTCTCTCTCTCTCTCTCTCTCTCTCTCTCTCTCTCTCTCTCTCTCTCTCTCTCTCTCTCTCTCTCTCTCTCTTCCTTGCGTGTCATATCTTACTTCAGAATGATGCCCCACAAGCCGCTGAATCCTAGAATGATCTGGAAGATCGAGGAAAGGATCATTGCACCTTGGATCGCTCGCAGAGTTTGAAGAAATCTCTGTAAGAATGAAAATATTATTACCAGTTATGTCTCTATATAGTATAACTATGAACTTACATCGTGGTCAACAAATATGGATCTTAATCTTGATGAATTGACTATCGTGCTGATGGGAATGAGGTATGCGAAAGAGCCACCGATGACTATTGGTAATCTGGTGCCAACAAACGTTTGAATCAACGTGTTTATTGCAGAAACGAATAGTAACGACTGGATTACTCGAATCTTTTGCTCCTGCAATAACAAATAGTTCATACATAAGCACATACGTACATGCATGCATGCATGCCTATATACATACATACATATGTATGTATTAGTATGTATTTGTTTCACAAAATGCAATAGCAGGACTATAAATCAATCGATAAGTGCAATTTAAACTACTGTTTCGGAAATAAATATACACACAATGTACATACTTACAGACAACACACACACACACATATATATATGTAATTTTTATTTATTTATTTATTGAAAATGCCATGACACCAGAATCGATAAAAAACTACCAAGATGCATAAAGTGGAACGTGAACAACGTATGACCGGAAGGAAAAATAATGCAGTTACGTAAACAAAAATCTTACTTACAGTGGTGGCACCCATATCACCTACTACAAGACTGGGAATGAGTACAGTGGATCCAATCATTGTCAGAAAGTGTTGAAATCCTAGAAGGATGGTCTCAGCTGCAAACCATACCCCCAATTAGTAAAAACAACATGGATAATTAGCATACATTGCGTTTGCAATGTAGCAAATTTGCCTCATTAACAGAGGAAATACGTACGCAGAGGAGGGCTGTCGTTAGGACAGTAATCAATCTCCGGCAGCTGCTCGTGAATTTTATGTTGATAATCTTCCGACATAGCGCCCTGCTGCCGTAAAACTCAAAACTTGTGTTGAAGATCTACTCCCGATATCTAGAATGCCTGATTGTTCCGCTAGATCCCTCGGAAACGACAGAAATTGCCGGATTTTCTGTAAAATACCGGGTTAGGTCGTCCGAGATAGTGCCGCAAACGGAATGCCGCAAAACTCATACCTTTGGGATAGAAATGCGGAAAAACACAAACTCGTCTCCAAGAACTTGAGAATGATACTGATTTCCACAGTAGCCGGGTCCTCCGGGGAGCAAAAATCACACCTTTGCGATCGAAATGCAGCTTCGTCGCCAAGATCCGTGGAATCCTACGTTTCCCTGGCAGATTTCCACAGAGAAGCGAAAATGTGAGCCGATTAGGCCGTCCGGGAGGAAATCGCAACCAAAATGCAGCAAAAACCACACATTTCAGATCGAAATGTGTAAGAGATGTGGAGATTCGCGGATTTCTTCAGAATCTGATGCTTTCCTAATGCTCGCCAGCGCAAGATCTTACCCCCTAAATCCCTGGCGCTACCCTAGCGGCTTCCAGAAGAAGAAATCCATGCGTTTCTCCTGAGAGAAAACCACACTGCTGCTAAATGGTGTACGCGTACGGTATGAATATACCCACTATAACTAGGCCGTACGGTTACGAAATGTAGACGTTGCCCAATATACGGTGTGTATTGAAAACTAGGGCTCGTCTAATCTGGCGTTTATTGGCTCCCTGACGTGGCATGGACCCCACATTTCCTTTAATAAAAGTGTCCGGATCGGACGCTGATGTGGCACATTTGTTCAGAATGAAATGTATCCACGTCATATTGTGGGTCCCACGTCAGATCTCAATAATGCTCGAGGTTTAAGAGTCGTTAAAAAGTAGCACGAAAAAGTTTTTTTCTCTTAATTATTACTAATCCCCGAGTTGTTTTTCTTACCAGAGTTACATTGTCAATGTTTTAATTAAACATGTGTTTGATCAAGTCCATATTCGTCATATTAAATTAATTAACTTTTATAATATATTTAATTAAATTAAAATAATATCAGAATGAGACCTCCCTTGTGTTCCGGTATGTTGGACTGCTAGTTGGGAAGGCATACACGTGGCTGTTGAATTCTTCTTCTGCATGGCTGGTTTGCACAAACCATACATTTGATTAGCTTCTAAGAAGCATCTTAGAGATTTAATTAAATATTTAATAATAAATATATAAAATTAGGCAAACTTTCTTAATCCTAAAAGTTGTCAGTTTAAACAAAACACTAAACTTTCATAAGAGACGTTGGAGTGCCCACGTCCGGGCTACAGAGAAAAGGCGCTACTTACCAACATGACAACTGACGTGGTATACACATCTTCTTTTTACCTGGACCTGTAGCAATCAATGTGGGCCACACGATCACATCTGTATTTGTCACTGTTGTACTGTATATACACAATAATGTACATCTTCCATGTTCTGTTGCATATATATACTGAATTAAAGTTATATAATAGTACTCAATTCTTATCTTAATTGCTTGCATATATTCCTTGGCATGAAGCACGGCCCAAAAGGTTCTGAAAATATATAAAGCTGGTAATAATAATAAAAAAAAAAGATTTATATATCATTTGTTGAATCATTTCCGAGATTATGGTAATATAATTAATATTTTATATACTTTCAAGAGGAAGAAGGCCCACTTGTGTGGAGTGTGTATAAAGCTGGACTTACTTTCTTGTCACTTCTCTTGATTTTTATTTTGGTTTTTTTTTTTTTAAATAAATTAATTAATAAATAAATATTTAATAAAAAGAAATCAAACGTTCCAGGGATCTAAAAATCAGAAGAAGACCATCAATCTCTGGAAAAGTAACAACTTTAGTTAAATTTTTAAATTTAACTCCGGAATGGAAACCAGAAAGAAAGAGCGAAAGATGCCACCGCAGACACAACAAACAAATAGACAAGTACCTGCTTGACGTTTCTGTGACATGACCATACAATTTATATTTACCAAAATGACCCTAGCGTAAAATATATAATTATCATACAACTATATAGACATATCGTGTATAATACCCACAAATCAATAGGAGCGTGTTATAGGAATATTATAGAAATACATATTCGGAAAGCATTACCATGCTCTTATTGAGTGATTTAACTAGCAAATCACATCACAATCTCATATTCTAGTAATGTAAGTAAATGCATAATGTGCTTCTCTATTGATATCAGGTGTATAGATACACGTGTATGTGCGTGTGACAAACGTATATTATAGTGTTTTATGACTTTGCTGAGCAATATCTTATAAATCACAATAATTTATATTCAATCCTTATGACATTAGGAATCTCTTTCTTTTCCCCTTCTCTCTCAAGTATATATGTTATATTGCATGTATATACTATATAATTTTAAATGTGTCAGAGGTATTTTTAATGCACACGGTTAATGCCTAACCCTAAAACTCAAAGACCTGCATAAAGCAAGTTAGGTTTCAACTTTCAGTGGAAGGGTGCTTGGAACATCAATAACCCTAAACCTACGTATAGTTCCACCTCCCTGCCACGCCTCTCGTATAGGTTCCATCTAGAGGAGTATCCGTTATAGAAATGCTTACTTAGGGCTCTCTACCCGTAAGGTTCCTTGTGAGGGTCTATTAAGATATGTGACATAAGAACACTTAGATGCCAACACGTGCATGCACATAACAGTAGTTAAGTGCAAGAGAGAATGATTCATTCAATACAGACAATATTTCTCTAGTGAGGAGTGGTCCTAGTGAATGGCTATACTAATAATATATGAAAAAGAGAATGAATGACCTCTATTAGGGTAATTAAAAAGACCCTCAACATTCTTAACGAGTATCTTATATAGCCAAGTGAGGTTCCTCCATATGGCATGGCTCAATCCCCTTGCCAATAGTTGTCTTGATTGATTATTTCTCACATATTTCACATCCAACATATACATTAGCCCAAGGATCGTATTTGCCACATCCTCGTGTCTACTCCCATGTGCCAGATGGCCTTGTCATCCATGGCTACCTAGGTGTCAACCAGCCTATGCATATCCGAGTAGAGCTGTAAATCTAAACAAGTATTGGAGACCTCGTGGGGAGGAACCTTTGCTATTGCCAATCGTGATTGGTGGATACTCAACCTTTAACCCTATGCCAGACGTTAAATGGCTATGCTCTTGTAGTTGATACATGAGTCCCACTGTGGAAGAACGTGGTCGTTAGGTTGTTGTTACCAACGGCCACCATCTTGGTCACATCAGACGATGACCAAGTTGTCCATGCTTCTCGAGTATTTATTGTAGAAATGCTTGCTCACGATTGTCTACCAAATGATACGAAGGTTCGTTAACATGGGTGGCGTAAGAAAACTTAGTTGTTAGCTACATGCACATAATAATAGTCAGGTGCAAAGAATAAGAGGATGGCAAGAGAGAAGGGTTCATTCAACACATGAATACATAATGGAAGAGCTATTTTAGTGAAACGCTTGTGAAGCCATGACTGTATAGGAGAAAGGACATGCTCGGAGACTGGAGAATCACCGAAACTCTATCAAGGTAACCAAAAAGACCCTCTATTTGTCATGTCCCCGTATCTACTCCCATGTGCCAACATGTCTTAATGTTAGGTGTCAAACACCTTGTACTTATCCAAGTAGAGCTTGGATATTTTGTGGATCCGTATTAGAGATCATGTAAGGAGGAAGTCCACTTCACGACCTTCATTCCTACTAGTTGGTGGACACTTAACCATCAATATAATACCATATATCTAAACTTAATTCTGGCTACATCCTTGAGGCCTCATTGAAGATTTTCAAGACCTTGTCAAGCTTGGCTACATATGTTTTACTTGGTTCAGCAACATCTTGATCCTGGCTTGGTCCATACATAGTTGTGCCTGCTTCCGTGCAATCTCTTCTCAGTACATTTTGTCCTCTCCAAAAACCATGTTGTCATTTAGAACACACATTATTTTGGTTAACTTTATAAGAACTTCTACAATGGGTTTCCCACCCAAAGAACACTAAAAAACCTACTCATAAAACCTTCTCCGGCTCCCACAACCTGTTTAAATTACATAATCTTAATTTCAATTTATAACTTCTTCAAAAGACTCTCCATTAAAATTTTCATAAATATTTATTTATCAGAGTTTAAACAAATAATTAAACTTAACGTCAAAACAAGAAAATCTCATTTGAGAATGAGAAAAATAAAGATAATTTCTTTACTTCACCTTTAAAACATGAAATGGGTGAGGACACATAACTTCAAGAAAATGCTACATTTTGATATGTACAACATAATGATGCAATTTTATAACCTTAACAACATTAGCAATTTTCAACAAGCTCTAGAAACTTCATGTTTTATTGTTGCAATTAAAGACAGAACCACATTTGTCACTTTTGGGCATCTGTATGACACACAATCTCCAAAAACATATTGTTCTTCAAGCATGGTCATAAAAGCCATATTTACCAATTCAAAACTTTGTGATCAAGGCTATTCCACATATTCAGTTCCATGACTATTAAAGTAGACTATAATAATGAATTATTGATTTTTGGAACTACAACTACATCCATTTTATGCTCATGATTTAAATTATCATCTTCATTAATAGTTTCTCCAATATCACCCTCAATTACAACATGCAAATGGATTTTACATTGCTCATATATTGAAATATCTACTTCTTTAGACTTTAATCATTTTGATTTAAATTACCTATGACATTTTACATAAAAACATGAAATAATTATTCCTTTTATCATCATGTCTTTTTATTATGATTGTACTAATATCATGGATTGAAATAACCAAACATATGTGGTTCCAAATATGTAAATTTCACAATTCTTTTTGCATATTCTTGAAATTAAAATATTTTATGAATATTTTATATTTAAGTATATCTTCTCAATGGCACATCCAAATTACAAAGTCTTAATTTCAATGGAATCTTCTTAACAAGTTTGACAACTTTAAAAGACTCCCTATTAAAATTTGAAGAAATATATATATATATATATAAAGAATATTTTCTGTCTGAACATATACCACTAACTTATCAAAGTTTAAATTCTACTTATCTAGATTGATAACCTCACTTAACTTAAAAATAAAGAAAAATAACATGAAAAGGTAAAGTTATTCTCAATATTTTTTAAATAATAAAATCTCTTTTACAGGCCTCCTTGTGAGTAGCACACCACAAATGGCTCTTCCAAAAGTTCATTCACAAACCTTTAAAAGGGTTCTTGTCATCGGACATAATTAATTATGAATTTAATATGGCTTAGTATTAAAATCTTGTCATTCTTTACATACTTTCATTTTCGAGTGGTTATATTCACAAAATTGTTAAAACCTAACTTGTAAGTTACATATTATTTAATAAAGCATTGGTGCCTCTCCAACTTACCAAAGAAATAAAAATTTAATACAAAATCGTATCTTTCATGTGATTTTCTTCAATCTTCATATGTCCTACTGTAGGATTTGACTTCTCAGAATTCTTCTTTTGTTTTCATATGGAGCTATAACAATTTAAAAATTCTTAAGTTGAAGATTTTAAACTTGAACTCTTTCCTTATGACCTTTATATAACTTCTTTAATATTTTTGGGAACTCTCGATTTTAAACAAGGTGTTTGTTTTAAAATGCTAAGATATAAAGTTTTTCATAGCCTCATTTACTTAAAACTTATTTATTTTTTCAACATTCAAGTTTGTTAAACCCTACTCACTGCACATGGAAAATCATAATGCTCAATCATCTTATTAACCACATCCTTTTGACACATTTAATGTGTATTGAGTGAAGTTATGATGTGTGCCCTTTAATGCACTAGTTACTCGCATTAATGGTGCACCCCAAACCATTAATGTAATGTTGATGTCAGTTGTGACACAATAGCTTGCCATTGAGGTTACACCCTCTATGCACTATGATTCACTTGCTGCCTTAATGGTTTTTTATTATGACATAATAACATTGTTTCATTCCTTAACACCTCCAAGATCTCATATGGCCACTTATAACCAAGTTTGAACTTACCTCACTTAAGCTCCTGAGGCTTCTTATGCCATCTTACTCATTGACTTACCTAGTATATTTTGAGCTTTTTTTGATTATTTTGTTAACACTTCAACCTTTATTCATTGCATGATAAACTTCCACTACCTATTGCAAAAGTCCAAGTGCTTAAAACGTTTCAAGTGTTGTGTTAGTAGGGTTTTCCAATAATTCTATATTGAAGTTCACTCAGTACAACATACTCATAAGGTATGATTGGTATTTAGACCATACACAAGTTAGAATGATGTTGCTTTTATCATCATCTTATAAGTTAGCATGTAAGTTTGTGGGGGCTAGCATCTCAACAATTGCATCGACTAACCCTAGATTCATCATGATCCTGTTTTTAAAGATGATACACCCAATAAATTCTTTATTGTCATTTTAAAACCTTTGAAACATGGCATGTGCATTGCATAACCAAAATGACATTACTTAGAAAGTGCATGTTTCTTATTTGGTGTGAATGTCATGTTTACTTGATCTTTAATTACAATCATTGTCGAGTTGTATTCATTGAACCCTTTTAAAGAAATACATTTTATGACTTGTTATTCTAGACATTACTTTAATAAATAAAATTTAGAAAGGATCCTTCTTCATAACAATATTCAACTTCATTAATTCAAGCAACTTCTTAAGCATGCACCTTTTTTAAGAATGATGAAATTGGTGACAACCATTATGAGTTATTAATGGGATATACATACCCAATTGACATCCACTTATCATCCTTGCATAATTGGAGTTTCTTTTATACCTTTATTATAAACTAGGCTTTACATTGGACTTGAGTCAGTGTAGAGATGTAGATTCAATCTTTGTACATCCAAGCAAAGACATCATTGTCTTGCATGACGCACCCCACCACTTACATCATTAACTATTTATTACCTCACATATTAATTTTGACCATTTTGGGCTTCGTGTTCGTGCCCACATTGATCTCCTTAACAACTACAGTTATCATAATGCTCCACTTCATTCGAACGTTGACTTATCTTTGAACTTGTCATTTGTTAAGTTAATCTTATGGGCAAGATTCTTCTGCATTGTTAACCATGTGGTGGGGCTCCACAAGATCATCAAGTGACATTTATACAACAACTTCATAAAAGGTAGCTACCTCACACAAGTCGACCTCTCCAACCATGAACAACTCCTACAAGCATCTCAACATTACCCTTTCTCCCTAGTTATTAAGAAGATAATATACTGTTTAATAAATCTTTGACAAAGGTGCTTTAACTTGTTTCTAGGCACATTGATCACTCTATCGTCCATAACTATCTGGCATTTTTATTTGTGTAATGGACATATTGTTCATGCTTCATCCTTTGTCTATGATGATGTTGTGGATCTCCTACTTACGAATCCTCACTCTAATCAGCGACACATTGTTCATGTAATCCATATATGTTAATGCATTCATCGAATGATCCATAACTTGCACGACACCTCATCCTTGTTTTAATATCTTGCAATCCTTAGAAATTCTTTAATGAATATTAAAAATGTCATTTCCATCACCCTAGCAACAAGATGCTCCTCAAAATTAGTTACACTTGAATTAATTCTTCTTTTAGTCATTTTCACCTTCATTGCAACTCGATCAACATCTGCCTAGGATTGCTTCCACCCTCTTCAAGGAATCCCTACTTCATTTCCTAGCTATTTCCCCAAAGTAGCTAACACTTCTTCTTCCTCTTGCATAAGCGGTGTCTCTTTACTCAACCTTCTCATGGGATGTAGTAGTGCTATGTAATGACCATTTTCATTTAACATAACAATTGAGTTCTCTTATCAAGATGGTGTCACAAAAATGTGCATATCCCTTAAATATGATAATTAAATTCTCTTATCTTAAATAATGTTATAAAAATGGCCATTTCCTTCAGACATGAAGGTTGGTTCTCCTACTTAAAATGATATCATAAAAATGATAAATGTGTTTAAGGTAATTTGATTTAAATATTACAATGTTTGTTGTAGTTGAAATGATAATATCTAATTATTACAATGTCGTAAAAATTAGATTGTATTGTCATACATGTTAGGTGCTATTTTGCATCATGCAATGTCATTCAAAGGGAGTCTAAATATGCAATTGAATGTCATTTATAAAGAATGAATTTTAGTTGAATGGTAAGTTAAATTTTTCATCATTCAACTTAAATACTATGATAATTTCATATCATGCACAAGAATGACACTATTTAAAAAAAAAAATAGTTTGAATTCTTATAATTCATTATAAGCGAAGGGTTGAGATTCAAATTAATTAATGACTTGGATTCTCTATAAATGAATGAATCATATTATGCCATAAGTCATCCTATCATTCATATAGAACATACATATATATATTTTGTCAGCAATTCTAAGTGTCATAATTTTTTCCTCTCCCCTTAAGTTAATAAGGCAAAGGGTTAATTGGTGTTTATAAAAGGGTCCCGCATATCCCATATATTCTACAATCTTTACTCAGGTGGTTAACCCACTATGTTAAAATGATGACACTCACCACCACCCTTTGAGAGAGTGGATGCCTTCATTCACGGACTCAAGAATTGCTACTGTCACTTTCCTCCTTTGGTCACTTATAACAGGGCTTACAATAACAATCCCATATGGATCCTAAGCTCACTACTTCCCCTTCTCTATTGGGTGAAGCTCCTTTGGTCACTTATGAAAGGCTTTACACTAGCAATCCCATATGGATCCAAGGTCCACTACTTTTCCTTTTTTATCGAATGAAACACATGAGATACCAAATGTCATAACCTTTTCCTTTTCCCTTAAATCAACAAGGCAAAAGGAAGGCCCCTAGTCATAATGACTTATGTCCGCTTAGGTCTTTCCAATGCCCCTTAAGCATCAACAATACCTCAAGTTGTGGATATTCTGTGTGAGAAGGAGAAGGTTATAATCATTGCAATGCTCAAGTGTTTGACTATGGATAGGCTCCCTTTGAAAAAATATTAGTGCTTGTGATTCTAACCAACACAGTTGAATGTGAGCAAGGTTTCAAACAACAATAGAACCTACATGTTACCTAAAGTAGTAGTCTAATAGTTAACATAATTGTGATGGTAAATATTGTGAAATTATAGAAGACGTCAATTTTGAGCTTGTATATAATGAGTGAAATGGGCAAGAAAAATGAAAAGTTATTCCTTTAAGTTATTGAATGATATGTTTTGACTTTAATTTGCATTCATATGATATCATCTTTTTTTTATTATGCAATGTGAAATACAAGATTTTTACTTGTCGTGCAGGAGAAAAAATGAGTTATTACGCAAAGCAACGGCTTGATACAAGTGATCATCTTCTTAAAGGTAAATTTAAGGTGAATTGTTCTTTATAAAGTGATAGGTCAACATAAGTGGGAAAGGTCAATATGGAAAGATGACATGAAATGACATGAGTGTTGGCTCGGGCCTTAGGCATTGGAGTAAGTTATGCATGTAGATGGATAGTGAACTCTTGTTGAATAAGTTTAATAGGTTCATCCTTCATGACTCTTTTTTTTGTGGGTCTTTGTATTTAGACGATGACATTGAAACAAGTTTTCCCTTAGTGAACGATAAGAAAAATGGACATACATGACAAGGAATGCCTTATCCCTAAAACTTTATAGATTGATAAAAGGACTTGTTAGTTGATTTTTAAAAGATGGAAATTGTAAATTTAATGACTTATGTGACACCATTAAGGATAAGAGTAACTAACAATTACATTTTAAAAAATGACTATTCATGTGACATCATCGTGGATTTGTCATGTTTAAGAAAGATAACCACTTTTATGACACCATCTTGAGTAAAAGTAGGCAATTGTTATGTTCAAGAAAGATATACACTTTTGTGACACCATCTTGAATAAGATTAATTAAATAAGTCAAGTCTAGTATTCAAGTTCACCAATCAGAATTAATATGGCTTCAAGAGTCGAACTATATGAATTGTCTATCCATTGTATAGTCCCTTTTATGTGTCAAACTCACTCATCAAAGCAAACATCACATTTGACATTGCTTTCCCTAAATTGCCTATTTAGGATATGTAGATCATTCAAATGCTCATTATGTTCATTGGCCAAGATGAGACTTTTGTGAAGTTTTAAAAAGTGCCCAAAAAAGCATGATTAAATCTTAATTTTACAGTCATTACATGCATGAGTAACCATGCATAAGTTAAAGAATGTATTCAAGATCGCCACTTTAGAAGTTTGAAGGAGGGAGCTTCACTTTTGCACATTTAATCGTTTGCTCCAACCATTTTCCTTACCTTATTTTCATGATCGAGCCACCACCATTTTCTTTTGAAAGTGGAATGACATTGATAAATTGCATTTTCACTTATATCTTCTCATGCACATGTCCAAAGAAAATGGTGCTTTTATATATGTTTTCCTCTATTCATAAGTGACATGTCTAAACCCTGTTTAACCTAATGGTGATTCAAGATTTATATATTTTTCAAGGGAGGGACTTTTTTCAACATGTTTCTCATATGTTACTTAATTTTTATGTCCACTTTTCTTAGTTTAAAATTAAGGTTGGCATTAACCCTAATTTTGGTGTTTTTCATGCATATAAATCTCTTTAGGTTGGACTTATTCCACTAGCCTTTCTACATGATATTTAATATATTCTTTCACTTTTCCATTTTTAGGTTTAGGGTTGTATAAACCCTAATTTAGGGTTTTCTCTCCTATTGTGATGGGTCTTGTATTCCTCTGTGTACCCCATATAATATATTTTTATTCCTTGTGTTTCTTGCTAAGGGTTAGTCTATTAACCCTAATGGCTCGTTCGAGTTTCAAATGGTGTAATATACACACATTTTCATTGGTGTTGAGCGTTTTTGAAAAGAATATGAATTTGGTGCCTAGGCCTTTTAATATTGTAAAAGTATCATAAGTCTATTATGAAAGACCAAAATATATTAAGTTATGCCGATGTTGGTATTTGCCAGTACTAAAATATTTTTTTAAAATATTTTAAAATAAGGAATTAATGGTTTAAATTTAAATCCAAATTAGTGGTTTAAATTTAAATCCAAAACCAGAAACTTAAAACTAAAGGCTCAAATTCAAATCTAGAACTAGAGGTATAAATTTAAATTTATATGTCTAGGGACCTAAGTCTTAGTATATAAAAAAAATTAGGGTTAAGGTTTTAATATTCCCTTTTCAACACCAGTTGTTGGCTAATCTTTAATACTAAGCAATTAATATATCTTCTTTTTTTTTTTCCACTAAAATTTTTATTTATACTTTATTATAAACTTCAGCCTTGACAACACCCTTGCTCCTTTTCCCTACTCCATTTCCCAATGAATCTATTAAGAACTTTATCTCTTATCTCATAGCTTAGGAATTTTTAATAATTTTTTAAAATCTAATCATAACTATATTTTTTAGCAATATGCAAACCCATATATAATATAGCTTATTCTCATTTGAGAATCTTCTAATAACCTGTAAATTAATGACACGTGTCACTATTTATATTAAATAATCAAAATTTCGGATTATTAATTTCTTTTAACAATGTGAGAGCACAACCTCACTCCAAAAGTAAGTTTTTCCATGTTACTTCATAAATTATTGGTAATATTCATTAACAAACTTAATAACCTTCTAAAACCCACAGTAAAATGAATTTATTATACCCCTTAAATATTGCTACATGCACGTTAAACTTTCTATATAATATATCATATATGAATAATTACGACAAATTATATACATATATATATATATATATATATATATATATATATATATATATATGTATGTATGTATGTATGTATAAATAAAAATACATATACTTTTACTTTCTATATGAATACGCATATGCATGTACAATATATTAAAATTAATACAAATTAATAAGCTTAATAAATTCTATGTTAATCTCTTGATCAGGGATATTTTAAATTCAGGACTATTTCCTATATACTAATTTTAAAACTGTTGAACGGATTTAGTGGCGTTGTCAAATTTAAATTTTAATGAATTTTAAATTAATGTTATTCGGCCTATGTTTATATAGTTTTGTATTGAATTTTAAGCTGGCGAAGGTAATATAGAGCCAAGAATAAGAAATATTTATTTTTCACAAGGTCATTTACTTATATATACATTTATAAACACGTAAGATGTATGAAACTTAAAACTTAAAACTTTAAAAAAATATTTAAATCGTACTTAATGCATAAGACTACTAGTTATTGCATCGTATTTCGGGTGTGTGTGTGTGTGCGCGCGCGCGCGCGTGTAGTTAGTGTTTTAGTAACGCTTATTGCAAACTCTATCTGAACCGTTAATTAACTATGTGTTTGGGACGTAATTATGTACAGAATCGTAATTTTTTTCTAATAATCTATTATATTACAGTATTTATAAAATGTTTTATTTTAAAAATATTAATAAATATTAAATTGCTTATAGAATAATTAACAATAGTAGATAAATTTGTATAACCTATAAAATAATAGTATATAATGCTTTATTATTTAATTAATTTTTACATCTGAAAGAGCAGATATATTAAATGAAATGTCAGATGTATTAGTTTACAAAAACCCTGCTTATATCAGGAGACCTCCTGCCATGTGGCACACATGCGACATGTGGCGCTGACACATGGGGGCCAGATCACCACCCATGTGTCACTACGCATGTGTGTATTTACACATGCGTATATACAGTATATTAACTAATATACAGTATCTTACATTATCCTCCCCTCTGCGGCTGTGTAGATGGTGATGGATCTGATGGTCCTGGATCTGTGTGAGCTGGGCCATCTAAGGTATGACCAAATGTACTCAATGAGTCTCGAACGACAAACCGTTTCATTCGACCACGTGAACTATCTCAACCTCATGAGATCCCACCAACTGTACTTGATATACATGAGGACCAACCTTTTGGAGTACTCGGTAGGGACCAAGCCACTTATGTAACAAACCAGTTGCAAGCCCAGGTGCAGTCAGCTTGGGAAAACGTACCAGGACTAAGTCACCGTCAGCAAAATCTGGTGGAATTTGATGTCGTGCATTGTAAGAAGATTGCTGTCGCATTTGAGCTCGACCAAGATGTTCAGCAGACTCTGCACGCAGAAGAGGCAAAACAGCATCCAAATGTCGAGCCCACATCTTTGCATCCTCGGCACGTGGCAGATTCGATGATAACCCCAATTCACTAGGCAACTTAGGATCATATCCATACAATGCCTTGAATGGAGAGATACCAATCGAACTCTGAATGCCTGTTACATAAGCAAATCTCAAACATCGCAAATACCAATCCCAGTCCGTGTGATTGAAGTTCACATACTTCGAGATCATACCCTTGAAGGTCCGATTCAATCGCTCCACCAAACCATCAGTTTGTGGATGATACGGAGAGGCAAATGAATGTTTTACCCCTAACCTCTCACACAACACTCGGAATACCTCTGCAATGAAAGCGGGGCCATTGTCTGATAACATCCGCTCTGGACAAGAATGCTGCAAAACCACATTATCGAACAGAAACAAAGCTGTTGACATGGCAGTTGCATCCGGAAGAGCACCAACCTCCACCCATCGAGTTAAATAATCGGATACAACAATGATGTACTGGTTACCTTGAGAAGAACGTGGAAAAGGTCCCATTAAATCCACTGCAATTAACTCAAAAGGGCGAGAGACATTGATGGATTCCAACATCCCATGGCCCGAGTCGTAGAGGAATTCCGAGTTTGACAAGTGGGACAGCTTTGAATATACCTGATCACATCACCACGCATGCTGGCCAATAAAATGATCGGCGCAGCTTCTCCAACACTCGTTGGTGACCAAGATGACCTCCAACAATAGGTGAATCATGATATGCTCGAAGAAGGTGTGGAACATATGTAGAGGGTACAGCCAAACGCCATCTGTCCTCTGGATTTGTCCCAATAAAATACAATAAACCATCCTGAAGTCGAAACTGAGCATGATATTGTCGAAACCGAGGTTCGGAAGACGGATTGCAAACGCATCGCGTAATTGCCTCGTCCATGGTTCATGTTTTTGAGCATCCTGCCACTGTTCCAAGGATGGTAAGTCGGCATCGAATACCTGAGGGGCTTGTATCAAACCGAACTGCAGCTACTGCATGAGCAGGCAAAGTGGAATCGGAGAGGGGTGCTCGAGAAAGTGCATCCGCATCCACCATTGTTCGCCCAGGCCTGTGCACCACCTTAAAGTTATATACCTGGAGACGTAATGCCCATCTGGCTACGCGACCCACTAAATTCTTCCGTTTTAATAAGGAAGTGACAGCAGCATGATCACACTCCAAAAGTGTTCACTCCCATGTAAGTAGGCATGAAGTCGTTCAAAACCCCAAACAGCAGCAAGGCATTCTTTTTCAGTAGTGGAATAATTCCGCTCAGCCGGCGTGAGTACTCGACTAATGTAAGCCACCGGGTGTCGAATTGAAGAATCCACAGCATCAGTTTGCATCAATACACCACCAATACCAACATCTGAGGCATCTACTCGTAAAATGAACGGACGAGTAAAATCTGGGTATTGAAGCAATGGTGGAGTTGTCAGGAACTCTTTTAACTGGTCAAATGCCTGCTGACACCTGCGAGTCCACCTGAAAGATACCTGTGGATGAACTAACTCCCGAAGAGGGGCAGTTCGATCAGTGAGATGATCGATGAATCGACCCAAGTACTGCACCGTGCCCAAGAAACGCTGGACTTCCTGTACTGTACGGGGACGAGGAACTCTCGAACAGCTCGCAACTTCATTGGATCCACCTGTAAACCCTCTCGAGATATACGGTAACCCAAGTAAGTGGTGTCGGTCGAACCAAACACACACTTTTCAAGTTTCAACTTCAGGCCAACTTCTCGAAATCGATCAAGAACGCGCCGTACATCACGAATGTGATCCTCCCAAGAACCAGACCCATGAATGAGCACATCGTCGATAAAATCGGCAGTGATATCAGGCATATCGGAAAGAAGCTCATCCATCATGCGTTGAAAGGTGGCAGGAGCTGAAGTCAATCCAAAAGGCATGACCAAAAAACTCGTAAAGACCAAATGGTGTCCGGAAGGCCGTTTTTGGAATATCCTCCTCAGCCATAGGAACCTGCCAATATCCTGATGCCAAATCCAACTTAGTAAACCATCGACTCTGACCCAAACGATCTAATAGATCGGCAGAGTTCGGAAGTGGATAGACATCTTTGATGGTAACATCGTTAAGAGGTCGGTAATCCACACAAAATCGTAGAGATCCATCAGGCTTGGGAACCAAATGAGGTTCACATGCCCATGGACTCCGTGATGGACGACACACCGTTTACCAATCATATCAGTAACAGCTGTTCGCATGGCTGATAACTCTTTTGGTGACCTGCGTCGAACCGGGACTTTGAAAGGCTTTGCATTGCCTGGGTATACAGTGTCGAGTCTTCACACGTGCACCTTGGGACAGATCAAATTTGAACAAACTTGCATACTGTTTCTTAAGTTGTTCGATGCATTGCTCGACACTCAGGTGACGGATCCGATTTGAACCTGTTGAGATGAACACCACCCAAGACCGGAATCAAAGGAGCTGTATGTGATACAAACAGCAACAAGCTTCTCTGGACGTAAAGGAACAGACTGCAAGACACAGACTCCAAGCGTAATACAGGAGGAGAGAGTGAAAAATCACACATACCTTTCGACTGCTTTAACCAATCACATCCCAGAATAATGTCAAAGACCTGGGAAGGGACAACCCTAAGAGACCCAGAGGGAAACTTACGATTGTCACCCAAACCAGCGTAGTCGAAGTGGTGTACTGTGATACTGCACGAGACTGCCCATTACCATATAAAATGTGCAAGACCTTATCTGCACGTCTTAAGGGTAACGAGCACCGATGCGCTAGAGAAGAGTTATGGAAGACATACTGGATCCTGTATCCACAAGCACTGTGACTGAAAGATCATTCACTCGTGCAGAAAATGTGAAAACTGGATGATCTGGTGGAACTTGCAAACCCTTGATATGCATAGCGGAAAAAGCATGGAGGTGAAGTCTCCATCGCACGGGATCCCTCCGTCGCCCGTACGATTACTGGTTTTCCGCAACAGATCCATCTGCAAGAGAGGCTTCGTCATCTGGAAGCTCATCATCAGACATAATGGCCGCCACAGGCACACCATCCGGAACATATGGTCGCCAGCCTGGATGTGGTGGACGCCAATCAGGATACACATCGCATGCCCGCCAAGTATGTCCAGCGCCCAACAGGCCCAACAATGAACTTGATTGGGTCGACCTGCATTGTTCCGATTCCTCCTGTCACGAATCCGTGGATTTTGACCACCACGGGCAGGTACTGGAGCAGGTGCAGGACGATTTCGTGGAGGTGGTCCACGGGGTGGGCCCCGAGGTCGACCACGAAAGGCTTGCCGTGCGGGCACATATGCAGCAGCATCAACCTCCATTGGATCAGCACGCTGAACAAGAGGAGCAGGTAACCCAAGGGGAACACGGCCCTCACCAGGCACCAACTCAAAACGTTGAGCTAGTGCAAAAGCTTCCTCCAATGTGGTAGGACGAAGAGCCCGAACGAATCGAACAAGTTCGGGTCGCATAGTTGGCCATAACATACCGAGCTTAATAGGCTCAGGCATGTTAGGATATGCACGCCGAACTAAATCCCCGAACCTAATACTAACCGCATAACAGACTCACCAGGATGTTGTCGTATCGCATGCAGTTGTTGGAAAGCATCATCTGAATCCTCAACTTTGCCAAACGTACGTTTGAGGCATTCCGTTAACCGATTACTATTGGCTTGAATCTCCGCAGCCAATCCATTATACCACTTGAGCGCAGGGCCTTCCAAACATGTAGGGAATTCTCTGAGAGCACGGGCCTCATCCCAACCATGGTAACGAACAATGACTTGGAAATGATCAAACCAGTGGTATACATCATCTCCCGGATCACCACAAAAAGATCGGGGTCGAACCCTCGGATTTGTGGCCTGTGAAGAAGATGAAGGAGTACTAGAAGCAGATCCCCCGGCATGAGGCTCAGACGGGGAAGAGGAGGACGGACCCTCAACAAGCGCTCCAACAACTTAGTTTGTGCATCAATAGCAGTAGCAATAATGCTAAAAGCCGTCTCCATGTTCATTGTCATGGAAACAAGAAAAAAAAAGGCGGAAGAAAGGAATACCCAACTTCTCCACCAATGAAAGAGCAGATATATTAAATGAAATGTCAGATTATTAGTTTACAAAAACCCTGCTTATATACAGGAGACTCCTGCCACGTGGCACACATGCGACACGTGGCGCTGACACATGGGGGCCAGATCACCACCCATGTGTCACTACGCATGTGTATATACACATGCGTATATACGGTATATTAACTAATATACAGTATCTGCACACCATTGATTTTATATATATATATACAACCTGTCGATCTGAAGGTATATTATTCCTGACCATGACACCATTCTTTTAATACCTTGGTGGCAGCTATTCATGAAACATAATAAAGCATTTAAAATTATTTATAATGTTATTAATATATATTATTTAATAAAATGGAATGATTAATATAATTATTTAATTTAAAGTTGGTTTACCTACTAGGATTTATTCTCTTGGACTTTCTACCGGTATTTACGTCACCCGGCTGGATAAACGCAGACGGCAAAGCCAGAAAAACCGTCGGATTTCGATTAGATCCAACGGCCGTAGCTTTGAGTCTGGGGCTATGGCGGACTGCGATGATCTGAAGAGCCCTAACTAGAGCTAGATAGAGAGAGAGGGACTGTTGTGAAGATCGGTGCAAATGTGATCGCTTTCTTAATCCGAACGGGAAAACCAGGTATCTTGATGTCTATATATGTATGTGCGTGCGTATGTACTGATCTGCTAAGTTTATCATGTTTCTACATGGATCCTTACCAATTGTTCATAATTCTGTCCTAAGCGTGGTATAAAAACTGTGTGCATGCGTATATGGTTATACGCATGTGTGTTTGTGTGTCTGTGTGTCTGTGTAAGTGTCTGTGTGTGTATATATAACTATATGGTTTTTCAGGTTGATCGTTAGAAATGGTTTATTTGTCATGCAAGACAGAGTCATCTGTGATCACCTGTAGATCCCACAAAGACGACATTGAGCCTGCAAAGCTCAAAGCCTTTAAATTCAAAGAACTCGAGGCTGCAACATGCAACTTCTCCAGAGAGTTCCTCCTTGGTAATCTCTTCTCTCTCTCTCTCTCTCTCTCTCTCTCTCTCTCCTCTCTCTCTTCTCTCTCTCTCTCTCTATATATATTATATATATTATATATATATATATAGACACACACACACACACAGAGCAAATGCCAGGGCTGTTTGATCATTATATGTATTGGTATATATTGGTAAGAAATATGTATTTAAATATATTATATGTCATTATACGTATATTTATGTTGCAGGTAAAGGCAGTTATGGATGGGTATACAGGCCTGTCTACGAGATGGAAGATCGTAGCCGTAAAACGCTCATCAATAGGTCGAAGGAATGCTCAAGATGAAAATCCTCTTGAGAATGAGCTCGAAATCCTTTCCAAGATACGCAGCACAAGACTTGTTAACTTGATTGGTTATAGCAAAGATAACAAGGTAACTTATATATCCGTGTGTGTGTGTGTGTGTGTGAGAGAGAGAGAGAAGAGAGCTACGTCTATCATGCATTTTCATTTTTGTGATTTGGCTATAGCATCACGTATATATACATGTGTTTGTGTGTGTGTGTGTGTCAATGTACACGTATATATGTTGTTATTAATAGAACGTTGTTGTAAAAGGAAACGTTGCTTGTGGTCGATTACATGGCAAACGGAACACTACACGAGATCCTCCACAACACATCTGAGCCTTTGAGTTGGATATCCGCATGCAGATCGCTATACAAATTGCCAAAGGACTTAGAGCTTTACACGCTGCTAGTCCTCCAGTTATACACCGTGATATTAAATCCTCGAATATCTTATCGACTCTGATTGGAATGCTCGGCTTGCTGATTTTGGTTTAGCCCTTCGTGGTCGTATTGAAGATGTTGTTAGACTTTCTACCCTCCTGCAGGTACATGTGTGTGTATGTATATTACTGATAAATATATCAGAGCTGACTCTGTGTTATATTTCTACTTCACATATATATATACACTTTACTGTATATTTATTGTGGAACTGTATATATACTCGAGAATTATGTAGCTTTAACGTAATATATATGTAGTCGTAGTGTGTAGGAATCTTACGCATTGTGGTAGAGAGGGAGGGAGGGAGGAGGGAGGGAGGAGGGGGAGATTACATGTGTATGTATGCACCTGTGATACGGTATGTGTATATACAGGGACTATGGGATATCTAGATCCAGGTACATAAGTCCTTGTCAACTAAGTACCAAGACGGATGTATTTAGCTTTGGAATTCTTCTTCTGGAGATTATGAGCGGCAGAAATGCAATTGATGTTCAATATTATCCCCAAACATTGTCGACTGGGCACTGCCTTTCATTAAACAAGGACGAGGTGCCGAAATATGCGATCCCAAGGTTAGAAATATATATAGATATACATTTATGCACGCACACATACACACATTCACATATATGTATACGTATGCATGTTTGAGTGTGTTTTGTAAGTCAGAACATCACATTTATGGGATACTTCTCTCTCTCTCTCTCTCTCTCTCTCTCTCTTCTCTCTCTCTCTCACACACACACACACACACACACACCACACGGTTATGTATGTATATCCTACGCGCATAGGTGAAATATCCCATAAATGCGATAGTGGCATTGAATGAGATGGCTGGGGTAGCAGCTCGGTGTGTGAGATTGTCAAGTTCAAGAAGGCCAAGTATGTCCGAGGTGGTTAAAGAGTTAAGAGAGATTAACAGGAGGATTAACACACCATTACCAACGTGGAACAGTTTGGTGAGACCACTTAAGCCGTCTTCATCAGATGGGATTGTGAAACGGGATAAAAGAGGAAGTGATGGATTTTCATGGGATGGGACGGGATTCAACGGGATTTAATGGGGAAACATGGAGGAACGGGAAAAGAAGGGGATATTGGTAAACTTATAGGAGGATGAGAGTGAGGATGGTTTATGCAGAAGATAAGCTAATTAAGGTGGATAAGATGAAGAGAGAAAGCGGACAAAGGTCTACAAAGATGATAGATTACTTAACTTTGTGATTAAGTGTACAAATATAATTTTGTCACATTTGTACATATATAAAACGGTTTGCTGATTATATAAGATATATTTCAAATATATTAATACATTTTAAATATATGAGGAAGATACGCATTAATTTTATTCATAAAAATAGTTAATCTAAACCATTACTTAGCTTTTTTAAATAGCTACAACTACTTTTTATATTTATTAATAATATTTCTATTTAATTTATATAGATTGTTTAAGTGAAAAACTTAAGGAGGGTTTAAAAAAAAATCAGAGACGTATGATTCTTATATAGATGGTTTATATTTAATTGACTTTGTTTAATTCAATGTGCTTACATTTTATTTATTTAGTTTAAAAAATGGCAATCGTAACAAATTAGAACTAAAGTACAAGGGATGCACTATATCCTATATATTTTTACTTTATATTTTAGTACTACATTTCATTTAATAATTTTAATATATTCTAATTGATGTTGTTTCACTTAATCTTTATTTTTTTTTTTTTAAATGTAAGAAGAGTAAAAACTTCAAAATATATAATAATATCCTAAATTTAAGGAGTTAACTTGTTAATTACTATTTATTAAAAAATCATTATATATAAATTGTAATTGCTTAAATATTATTTAATCTTACATTTTGTTATTTAAAGAAAGAGGTTTTAGATATTGATAATGCAAAATATTTAAAGATGTTTCATTTAAATTTGTTTTATTTAATAAGGTAAGAATGGAAATACCAAATTTTGAAGCGTTTCACTGTTAAGGTTTTAAGGTTATAGCATCTAGTAGTAACTATTAATCCTTTCTCAATTGATTACAGTTAAAGATTAGCTCCTTTTCAATTGATTAATTAATATGGTTAAACATAATGTTACATATAGTAGGTTAATTGATTTATAGGTATGTTAAATTATAAATTAATTAAATTAAAATAATAAAATAATAATAATAAAATAATAGAGTACACAGGTTACTTATACGTAAGTCTCAGATCGTATTGTCAAATGTAACAATAAGTGATATATATCATACACACACACAAGTGCGTATCTACACAACATATATACACATTACACACACACACACAACACACACGGTTTTAAACTTGGTTGCCCGCGTTGAATAATGCATATTTTTTAACCTTACTCGGATAGCAAATATATAATATAGAACAAAAAATTCCACAAAAACAAGTTCAAATGTAAAAACTCTTTTGTCATTTTAATTATGTAGATAATTATTTTGATGAGACATACACAATAAGTCCTCACTGTAGTTATAAACATACACACAAATATTATAATAAGTACCATTATATTATTAATTTAGAGTAGATTAATGTAAAATATTTTTTCTTGAAAGTAGTATGATAATATACATAATATGTGGAACTTCAAACTGATTGAGTGGGATATGGAGATATATCAGATATATATATATATATTGGTGTGTGTGTGTCTATATATATATAGAGAGAGAGAGAGAGAGAGAGAGAGAGAGAGAGATTGAATTTGATTATGCACAGTAACATATTTAAAAGCACACATATTTATATTCATATTAAAGTCTCAACACCTATACATAGATTTTTCATGTACATATATTCATATTAAGACAGGTTTACATAATGAAACATATTCTAGTTTCAACATATAGTTATTAAAGGCATTATTTTACAACTTATATGTTATTCATTTGACACATACACGTACAAATATATAGTCTTTTTCCTATAAATATTATTGATATACATATAATAAATGTATATATTATATTAATAATTAAATGATAAAACATGTACTCTTACATAAGAGATAGTCTTAAAACAATTTAAATAAACGCCTGTTCAAAGTTTAATACTTAAATTATTCATTCGATTAAAATATTAACATATACGTAAGATAATATGAAATTTTAATTTTTTACTTATCATATTTTAGACTAATCTCTAAACCCTTTAATTAAGATATATTTTTAGAATATGTTTTCTTAAACATACAAAATTTTAACTTCTAAAACTTTTATAAAACACTAAAATATTTATAATATATGTTAAATATGTATTTAATAATATTCTATATACATGTATGCTATTAAAATGCAAAAGAATCACAATTATAATATACTTACAAATAATGAGAAAATTGATAATTACTTATGTGAATATAATTTAATTTTATGATTATATTATATTCTAAAACACTATTGACTTGGATGAAGAATATGAGTCAAGCAGAAAGTAATAGATAATTACAATATATTCATGTATATAATTTAGACTTATTTTAAATTTAAACTTGCATAAAAACTTCTATAGAGTTATATTACCATTAGAACAAATGTTTGAACAACACTAAATAATTTAAATACCTAAATGATATAAATTAAATACTTTAGCAAAGTTGTTGAGACTGATTATTAAGAATCTTGATTTATATATTGATATATTATGCATTTCAATTTTTAATTTACTTAACATTAAATCTAAAGTTTAATTGCTTAATTGTTGTGAAGTGAGAACCTATACTTATTAAAATAATAAGCCAGTTTGTGAGAGTTTACACAGCTAACTATGTGAAGAACCACAACACCAACAAATGTATTAAGACATGTGATACATGTGACTTAGCTTGAGTTATAATGAAACATTTTTATTATAAAAATGTTATTTGCACTCCATATTTGATTAATTCATGGATAAAAATACTCACATATTGGTGAGTCTAAAATTTTAAATAATTTCCTTTCTTGTTTATAATTTCTTGAAATAATGTTAATCTTTATCCCAAACTCACAAGAGTGATTTATATAGCATAATATTTAATTCTCCTAAGCCCATTCTAAATTTATATTATATTATGCAATAATTATTGATGATGCATTATTTTTTAAAGAAGAGCATATTTCATGTTAGTGGACTTACACATGTTAGTGGACCTACAGGACAAAACAACTTACAACTCAAAACAATATTTTTAAAGAGTACCATGAGTTGTCAATTCAATATATTGTTAAGTAAGTTATGGTGACATAAAAGATGTGGTTATAGTATTATATATGTTCAAGAAGTAGATTTAATCAATGATTACTTCTTAATAAATATAAACTTTCTTATAAACAGATTTTGTTCTCACAATTTAACATGCAAAATTAGTAATAGTACAAAGTTCATTTAATACATTGATTATTATTAAGAATATATAAAGAATATCCAGCATGGTGAGAATTAGAATAAATATATTTAGAAAACAATTTAGTAATAATGTCATTTAAATCAAGTTTACATTGTATATATTTATGTATATATAGTGGTAATAGATTGTTTACATCACTTTGTTATTTAATTATATACATTGATATTATTTTTATTCGTGTTTATTATCTTATTATTTTGAATTTTTTTTTAAATTAGTGTCTCTTTTTATTGATTTTAGTAACACATCAACTTTAACATTATATACCTTTCTTCACATAGCACTAATAATAATAATTCAATCAACCTACTTATATAATGTCATCAAAACCATTTCTTACCTAGTAACTTAAATAATCTTAATAATATTTTAATTATTAAGCAAAGCTTGATTCATGCATGTCCTTGTTATTTGAAAATACAATTGAACATGAATTACGTCAACATTTGAATTCATAAACATAAATGTGTAATACCCAAATAATTACATCAACGATAATCTTTTTATATATTAAAATATTAATATTTTTATACATCGTTCAAAGATTTTAAATATGAAGTTTACCAAATTCTTTAAATTAAGTGCCTAATAAGTCTCTTGAGCAATTAACTAATTAACATTAATGTACCTTCTCGATAAAATATAAAATTCCACTTTTGAAAATTAAAAAAAATAAAGTATGTATATATTTCATTGTATATACAAAGGTTTATTTTTTGTGAAGGGCTTTTTTTTAATAATTACTCTTTATAATTTTTATTTAAACTAAGAATTATATTTAAATTAAGAATATATGTATTGTACGTGAAAGGTACTATTGTACTTTGATTAATAATTTTTTCTTGCTTGTTGATGTGGCATTAATTCATAATTTGTACACAATTTATAAATCATAATATTCTATGGTGTTGAGCACTAAAACTAAAATATTATGAAAAAATACATTAAAAAGTTATACTTATTTTTTAATTCATGTTATTAACTTTAACATAAAGCCATTTAAATATACCGCACAATGTAATACATAAATAAATTATTTATTTTATTTAAATTGATTATAAATTAAATATATGTATTTAATTATATTTATTCTTATTTCACATGTATACATGAAATTTTGATGTTCAAATTAAACGATTTATATTTAATTCGATGTAACTTCCATTTAGAATATAAAAACTTAGAATATCTTAGTAATATATTATGATATATTTTAAAATATATCTTAATTGAATCATGTATTAATCATCACATATTATGTTGTTTACTTATCATGTTAAAGAGTTGACTTATAAAGTTTTTATCCTTTGTCAATGGTTGTGTTAATTATGTTGGTTATATTCAAAATTCAAAATAAGATAATTATATTAAAAAGATGTCAAAAAACAAGGTACATATCATATATTTATATATACATCATATTTAACATTTTAATATGCATTACAACATTAAATTCATGTTTAAAAAAGAACATTTATAAAGTTATTTAAGATATAATACTTTATATAATTATTGACTAGTATCCTAAAGAACTCACTCACATAATACTTAATAAACACAAAAGTGTTAAAGACATATTATTTCAATAATGTTTACATTTTAAATAAAGTACACAATTATCTCTTCAAATGTATTAATATATGATATTTTAATAGTTGAAATAATGTAAATAAAAGTTTAAACAGGTATAACTAGAAATAAGAATTTAAATAAAAATAAGTTAATCATAATTAAATAAATATTTATTTATTTAGTTAATTAATAAGAATTTATTGGTTGTGAGTTCAAATTTGTTTTAAAGAAAAATATATAAATTTATTTACCAAAGGATTAAAATCATGTTTTATTAAAATAACAAAATAGTTTGTCATTCAATAAATTGTTTAATTCAATTAAATTAAAAGTTTGTTTAGTTTTTTATTTAATTAAAAGTTAATTAATAAAGTATATTCATGAATATTGCATGCATATTCTTTAAATGCATATTTTATTTATTTATTTATTTACTTATTTAAATGCATATTTATTTATTTATTTACAAAACAATCTTGTTTGTGCCATGTTCTTTATTTTTTATTATTTTATTAAAATGCTATTCATATTTATTTTATTTAAAATTCTTCACCTTAATTTTTTTATTTGATAACAATTCATTAATTTATTAGCTTAATGATATATTATAAGGCTTTTCTTTTTATTATTTTATGTGAGATTTATTTATGTTTGTATTTAACTTTACTTTGTAAAATCATATGAACAATTAATAACATTAAATAGTAAATGCACATAAATATAATGTAAAAAATATGTGAAAATTGATAAAAAGTTTGTTTCTCATCAAATAAATATAAGTTTTATTTTTTTATATATGAAACATATGTCATACATTAAACAGTATTCATAATATCACATGTTAATAATTAAAACTAAAAAGTAATATGTGATAAATAATTTTATATTTGTTTTTTATGTTTTGTACACTCTTGTCTTGAATTTATAATTATGTATATTTAGCTTTTATAATAAATTATAAATCCTATATATATTTTGATTTAAAATTTCTAAGATTTTCTTTTTTATTAAAGATTTATTTTGGCTAAAGTTAAAATTGTTAATTACTCTAATTACAAACATAACTTACATTATTTTGAACATTTTAATTTGGTTATTTACTAAAAAAATCATTTATTTTACCTTAAATTAAAACTTATGTTGTAAATAATTTATTTTTTTGAAATTATTCTTTTTAAATTCCTTTTTTAGATTTATAAATTTCATTATCAATAGTAAATTACAATTTGTTAAATATATTTTCATATAATCTAAAATAATGTTTTATTATAGTGGAGTTTAAATAATCTTTAATTATAAAGATCGAAAAATTTCCTAGCACTATCCTAGAGAGAGAATTGAATTTTATAAATTAATGTTATGTATTTTATCTAGCATATACAAATTTATCAAAATTTATTTTCGAAGAAGATAACGTGTTAACACAAGTATAATTCTATTTATATTAAGGTTAACATTTTTGTTACTCTCTTAATCATAATTAATTAAGTTGATTATTTAATAATTTTATTTGGATTTAAAGGATCTAAATTAAAAAGACCCTTGGGTTAATGCATTTCATATATAACATGATTTAGTATATATAAGTTTCTTTTTAATGTGTGTATTTTCCTGGATTTTAATATTTATTAATTAATCAATTTTTAATTCATTATCATTAATATAAAAGGGGTGTTGGATTGTAAAAGCTTTCCAACTTTTTTTAAGAAAATTAATATCTGACAAGAAATTTTTTATTTATAATATTAAAAGTGAAGCTTTTATGCAAGCAATTTATTAATTTGATTTGACTATTTACTTTTATAAATTATTAAAATTTACTTTTAAGTATTTTATATTAAACATACTATAACTAGTTTTTTTTTTTATTATTATTATTTCTAAGTAACTATGATGAAATGAATATACTCTATAAAAGTTTTTTGTAAAATGGTGAAGAACATTTGAAATTTTAATTAAACATTAAATAATTTTATTTTAACAGACTTTCTATATTATTAAAAATAATAAGTGTCATTATGGTTATTTTATGTCTTGAGCACAATTATAAAATAATCATAATAAATAATAATGTTTGAATCTATAAATTTTTACAATAAAAGACTTTATTGCTTAAAGAGCTTTGTTACATTAAATATTCATTCAATATATAAAATTATATTATATAATCTCCTACAACCTTCAAGCAGTTAATATTGTGGTTGTTATATGAAATATCAAATAATATATATTAAAATAAAAGCTAGTGTCATATATAAATATATAATTTTAGACAATTATGTTTAAATAAATATTGTTATAATATATTGTACTTAGCCTAGACAAATAAATTATGTAAATAATTATAAATCAGAAATATATATAATATATATATATATATATATAATATAGCTACTGAAATATAGAAACATATATAATACATATAAAGATACAATACACCATATAATTATATTTATTCTTGCATATGATAAAAACTAAACCTTTTGAATATGTGTTTGGAGAGAAATAATTATATAAATGAACTATATATTATTATTATTTTGAATATTTTTAACTTAATTAATGAGTAATGAAGGTCTGTAAGATTACTTAATTCATATATTTTAGAAAAACATTTCCTACGCAATATAATTTTTAAATGTTAAGTTTAAGTTGTATGAAGAATGAAAGAAATAGTATTAATATAATTAAAATATATATATTATACTGAAGGATTGCTTTTATCATCTTCATGTGTATATGCGATATGTATATATTCAAGCTTTATATATATCGGATATATTCAGTATGTTTAGGAAAGAATAACATATACAAACACGCGATTAAATTATATACATATAGGTATATTTTGTTAAGTGCTTCTATAGAGAACATATACCATTGTACATACATACGTATACATATGTATACTATACACAACATAAATAATATCTAGTTCAAGTAATTACTGATATACATAAACAATCACTAAATCATTTTTAATTAAATTATATTTCAGTGTGTGGTTTGATTGGCAGATACAACAGATGAATGGATATATGTAAGTGTTATCACATATATAATAAATAATAATTATAAAAAAATTTAAAATATACTAATAATATCATATATTAAAATAACGGCTTTGAATATATATACCATAGAGTACAAGATGAGGTCTAAAGATTATAATGTTTATATACAGCATATGCATAAATGTATACTGTACAAAAAAGTTATGCATGTATATAGTTTTATACATAGTTTATACACACACATAGTATTAAATAATAAGCGTTTATTATATATTCATTGATCTATAATGTATATACAGTTGAGATATAAGGCTATTTGCACGATACAAATAAACATATAAAGAGTATAACATATTTATAGTTATATTAAATTATTTAATCTTTTTATATTTAAATTCATATATGGTATCTCTAAAGATTTTATATTTTCAATATGGCGCAAGAAATTTGGATATTGGAGTTAAAATGAACATCTGAGTATACAAACGTATTTACAAACCCATACATCATTTATATGTATAGATACATGTATGTATTGGAGTATATATATACATATACTTCGACACATATTATATACTGATAATATCAATACATACTGTATTCCTTAAACAAACCAATATATTTATAAACAGACACATACACATAAGTTATGTGTGTGTGGTGTGTGTGTATATAGAGAGAGTGAGGTGAGGATATGCGTAGTTTATTCTAATACAAGTTTAATTAATTCTGATATAATAAACTAATAAGAATACATATGACGTAATACAAGTAACATGGATACACGTGATTGGATATACAAGTAACATGGAGTGACATATGCACATGTATACACGCAATGTGTGCGTGCGCACGATCCTATTAAACGGGAAATGATATCGTCCTATATGATTTTGACACGTTTACATTATTAATTAAATTGTTTATATATAAATTTTTAACTTGTTTTTATTAATTTTAATTTTGTAATTCTGTCTTTAGCTTATATATGTAGTCCGTCTACAAAAATCTTGTTCTTTTTAAAATTAGTTCTTATATATTTTTGAAACCTGCAAAGTACCCTTTACGATCAACAGTTTATGAATAAATAAATAATATAATAATTAATATATATAACTATTAAAATATATTAAATATTTATTACTGGATGAAATAAATAAAAGATTTTGAAAGATATACTTCACTGATTCCTACATAGCTCCTCGAACCTTCCCCTTAGTTAAAGTCGCGTTCGTTATATGTCGTTAGCTGACAATATTAAATTAATAAAATAATTAAAAATAAAAAATAATAATAATATTCAATTTACATTTAATATGAATATTCCAAAAGTGCATATTAATATATTTAATTAAATTGGTATATCATAATATTTAATTTAGTATTATTAAATATAGGACTAAATACAATAGAACTGCTCCACGGACTGATACTAAACATAAACTACCCGCGGAAGAATATTCGTGTTCTGGACAGAATATGCTTTTTGACAAGGGCTTTGACTGTTAAAAGACGAAATGATTCCTGCATGTTGTGCCGTCTAAGGTATGCCCTTTTCGCCCTTAATGTATATATAGTTTTCTTATTATTTATTTATTTATTTATTTATGTTTTTTTTTTTTTATAAGTAACATGCATTTTGTCTTTCTCTTTTGTCCCGTAGTGGAAGTATAGCTGTTTTTTTAATTAATTTAATTTATTTTAAATTAAATATTTTATATTAAAATTGTATTTTTATATTTAAAATATATATGTGTTTTTCTAGTTGAATAAGGCGAATAGCCGCGTTCCTGCCAGTTGTTCTTATGAAAAAATAAATCTGTATTCTCCCCCCCTTTTTTTCTTAGATCATGCCCTTTTCAATAAGGGCGTGTAGTTTGGGATTGGATTATGCCCTTATTGACAAGGATGGGGTTTGTTTCAGATTATGGGATTTCTAATTTAATCGATTAAAAGATCTACATTGTTCTTTGGAAATAAATCGATTTTAATCCAAGGTATGGATATTAATATATTTCTGTGGGTATTTGATATACACTACATATTTCTGGGTATTTTATACGATATCAATATATCTAATATATTGTTAAATATATACTGTATTTTGTTATTTGTTTGTGTTTTTTTAACTTATTTTTTGTGATTTTTCTTATTTATTAAAGTGCACTATTTCGCATATGTAGTCTGTATATCCGTACATGTTGTAATGAATGCGTGTGTGTATGTGCACCATATATTGCGTGTATATCTGTATGTATAGTATGTGTATGTAGATATAAATTATTTTGAGTTACGTATACACATACAGATATGTGTGTGTGCATATCAGATATATACATTTCATACAAATCATCTTAATACTAAATACTTAAGACGCATATGCATATCCGTGTTATAAGTATATATGCACTATATATATAATGTATGTAAGGAAATCATATACTATATATATTATATAGAGGTAGTGAATGGGCAGTGTATACACTTATTCTGTAGAACCTACGCACACAGACACATATGTGTGAATATACTTTCATATAAGTTTCTAACAGAATTACGTACACTAGATGAGGAGCCGTTACAAAGCACCGGCATTATCCATACTGTTCTTCATATGTTTACAGCTGGTATATTCCCAGACAGATCCGTCTGAGGTTCAAGTCCTGCAAAACTTGCTTAAGGATGTTAGGAATTCTGCACCCCTCTCATCGTGGACAGGTAATATACGTGTGCCTGTCTGTATGTATTTTTGTGTATATTCGTATATATTGTGTGTATTTGTGTGTGTGTTTGCATATATATTATACACGATGTTTGTATATATATTAATTTTATAGTTCTAGCTAGTTATGTGGACATATGAATATGTTTTTGTTTTACGTATACTGTGTTTTTGGTTTACTTGTATTTACGTGTTATACATCTATACGTACAATCGTATGTATCATATAGATTGTTATGTAAATGATGGAAATATTTTATATATTTAGAGACATTTATAGCCCTCGTTAGTTGGTAGTTACAATTACAAACTTAAATACATATACACACATGATTATACATGTGTATGTATATATAAGAGGGATAAAAGTGCTAAATCTTAACTCTTTAGAGCTACAATTACAATAGCTGCAAGATACTTATTATACACATACACAGGTAGATACATATAGACATCTATGCATATAATGTGGGGTGTTTTATCTACGGGTTTATGTGGGTGTTCTTAAGTGCTTCTAGTTCGTTATAGCTACCATTCTATACTTATACACATGCACGCACGCACGCACGCACAGAGAGAGAGATGAGAGATGAGAGAGAGGTTACCAAACACCCACATACACATGCATACATGTACGATATTACAGAGACACAGAGACACACGCACACACTGTATATATATATAATATAATATATATATAATATATATTATAATATATATATATATATATATATATATATATCTGGTGTGGGTAATGTATATATTGTAAATAATACATCGCAATATATAACAGGCACGGATCCATGCTCGAACTGGAAACAAATAAAATGCCAAGGATCAACAGTAACAGGCCTTTACTTGCAAATCTGAACCTGGGTGGGACATTAACCTCGGACTTAAACAAGCTTAAACACCTCCAGATCCTACAGCTACAGAACAACGGCTTCACCGGACCACTTCCGACTCTAAATGGACTGTCCGAGCTCCAGTCCGTTTTACTTACGGGCAACAGTTTTGATACAATTCCGCTCGACTTCTTCACCGGACTCAGTGCCTTGACCGAGATGTATCTTGACGACAATCCCCTCAACAAGAGTACAGGTTATCTCTCTTTCTCTCTCAATATATAGTTTTATAGTCAATATGTGGTTATGCTTATTTATTTGTATTCGTACAACAGGTTGGACACTTCCTGCGGATATACAAAACTCATCAGTGCTTACTACACTGTCTTTAACAAATACAAGTTTAGGGGGAACCATACCGGACTTCCTTGGAACTATTCCCAGCCTCAAGGTATTGTGTGTGTGCGTGTGTGTGGGTTTGTGTCCATAAATTTCATTGCCTCATTATATATAAGTTAATGTCATATATATTAATGAATCAGGATAATGGTTACAGGTACTCAATATGGCTTATAATAAACTCTCTGGAGGTCTTCCATCAAGTTTTTCATCGTCCAACTTAGCTGAGCTTCGGCTTAATAACCAGCAGAGCCCGGTACATGTATATATAGTACATGCTATAGATATATACAATATATTTATATAGTATTTTCTTATGCGTGCGTGCATACGTACACAAGAGAAAATTTATGTAAAATAAAATTCATATATATGTATCTGTATATAGCAAACAATAGTATGTTCATTTAATAATTTATTATTTCAACAATTGTGTTAAACAGGTGCTTAGTGGACGGGTTGATGTAATCGGACAAATGCAATCGGTGCGTGTACTCTGGCTTCACGTGAACAAATTTTCCGGCCAGATTCCGGACGGCCTTTCTAATGCATCGTCTTTACAAGAGCTTAAGCTTAATGATAATCAGCTCACCGGAATAATCCCGCCCAGACTTACACAAGTACCGGCTCTCACAAATTTTACGGTAAATAGATGTGTGTGTGTGGTGTGTGTGTGCGCGTGTTGTATTTCTTTTATATATATTTATGTGGAATATGTAATAATAAGTATGATTAAAATACTATAGATACTACTACATGACAGTGTATATATATATAATATATAATATATATAATTATATATATATATATATATCTACCAGCCAATATAGTTATGTATCCATGTGTATATGGTGTTTATTTTGTTAGCCAGTATTTTACTTAATATGCATTTTGTATATGTGTTACCACATATAATACTGACTACGGAATGTTGCTATGTTTGTATTGTGCATCTCATGCATTGTATATAAATAGACACAGACACATACATACGCAGTAGTAATGGGTTAAAATAGTACCTAGCCAGTCTCTGTCTCTCCCCACACGCACACGTACATATACAGATGCATTCTATAAACCATGAAGAGCACATCATATCGATTCATTTAACAGGTGAAGAACAACTTATTAATGGGATCAATACCAGTATTCCGTAGGGAGGTGAATTTTCAATATGAACACAACAATTTCTGCAAGAATATTCCTGGTGACACGTGTGCACCTGACGTGTCTGCTTTGTTGGACTTCCTATCGGCCGTCGGATTCCCAGATTTCTTAGCTTCATCGTGGATCGGGAATAATCCTTGCGGGTAAGTAAACTATACACATACACACAAATGCTATATATATGTAAACTAAAAGAAAATAAATAAATAGTTAATTGAAAACACGTATGTACACATATACATCTATAGTGTATATATACATAAACGTATAAAACATGTGTATATTTGTATGTATATTTATCTACTTAGCTTAATTATTTATTTCATTATCTTTTACAGGGAATCTACATGGTTGGGGGTATCCTGTGGTAAAACAAATAATGTAACGGTGTTAAACCTCCCCGGTAGCAGACTGAACGGAACTATATCATCGTCGTTAGGCAATTTAAGGGCGTTAACGACACTCCGTTTAAGTGATAACAAGTTAACGGGGATTGTACCGTCAACCCTTGTGAATATTCCATCACTTCAAACGGTGGATTTAAGTAATAATCTTTTATCCTCTCCAGTTCCGTCATTTCCTTCTTCCGTTAAGGTTAACTTAGCTGGGAATCCGTTAACACCTCTTTCACCAGCCTCGGTAGGTATATAAATACGTACACATACATGTATATGTACATGTACTAATGATATTATACAGGGAAATGCTCCACCAGGGAGTTCTCCAGGTTCTACTAACGGGGCTAACGGAGAAAACGGAGCTCCGTCTGCTTCAGCTAGTAAAAAATCAAACAAAGGTCTAGTAATTGGTCTTGTTATTGGTTTAATAGCGGCACTTATTATATTAACTGGAGCTTGTATGGTATTTTATAAGAAGAAGGGGCATAAATTCCTCCGACTCCAAGGTAATATTATTGTTAAATGTCTGTGTGTGTGTGTGGGTTTATATAAAACACACATTATGATATGTACAACTACTTAAATTGTTTGTTAAAGTTTATTATACTTACTACATGAAGTAAATGTAGGATCTATGTTATACAACACTCACACATACATATATACACAACCAAGAATACATATGCTTTTTTTATGTTTTATATGTTTATGTTTGTGCATCATATATGCACATGTATGTATATAAAGATGTGTTTATCTCTTTATTTATAGGTTACAGTGGTCATCCATCCATGTATGTATAATATGTTTGTAGGTGTATATATAGATACGTATATACTGATATGTAGGTATATAGACACATAGCAATGCTTTTGTGTTTAATTGTAGGTCCGAGTTTTAATATTTGTACATAAGATATGTATATGTTTGTATACAGACTAACAATGCATAATTAAGTGGCAGTTTGCCCATGTATATATAATGTGTTTATATGCTAGATATGCATATGTGTGTGTATATACACGCAAAACAATGTTTATATGTTTTTAATTACAGGTAATAACACAGTGGTGGTTCATCCAAGGGCTGAAAACTCTGGATCTGACGATAATCCTGAAGTGGTTAAAATTGTCGTTAATAACAACAGTATTAATAGCAGTAATAATAGTCGATCAAACAGCGGTCCAAGCGAGAATATTCAAGTGGTGGAGGCTGGTAATCTGGTTATCTCTATACATGTTCTACGTGAAGCAACAAAGAACTTTAGTGAAAAAAGTACGTGTTAATAGATGTGTGTGTGCCTCCAACATGTATATATATTATGTATGTACTGTATTCATGTACATTTATATATGTGTATATTATAACTGTGTATATATACAGCTATACTTGGAAGGGGAGGATTTGGAGTGGTTTACAAGGGGGTTTTAGACGACGGCACAACTATAGCAGTAAAGAGAATGGAAGCAGGCACTGTTGTAAGTTCTAAAGGACTTAGTGAGTTCCAAGCTGAGATAGCTGTCCTTACCAAGGTAAACATAAGATATATACATTATACGTATATATACATATTATACATGCATATTCTTTTTCATGTTGATGCAATAATAACTAAAGAGAAGCAATGTAATATCCTTAGTATATACTTATAGAGGTACAGAATGTTAGTATACAAATAATACAGTACAATGTAGTATATGTACTCTACAACATGCGTATTTATATATTTATATGCTTACTAATAGATATAGTATGTTTACCTATAGTTAACACGAAATATCTGACTATGTGTGTGTGTATAAGAGATTACTGATGTATATTTTTATGTATTTAAGGTTCGACACAGGCACTTAGTCGCACTACTTGGATACTGTATAGAGGGAAACGAGAAGATGCTCGTATACGAGTATATGCCTCAGGGTACACTTGGACAGCATGTATTTGACGCTGAAAAATATGGATATTCTCCACTTAATTGGAAACAGAGACTCACTGTAGCCCTCGATGTGGCACGTGGCATGGAATATCTCCACGGTTTAGCTCACAAAAGCTTCATACACAGGTATGTATAACTTATAACTTAATACTGACACACGCTCATATATATATATATATATATATATAGAGAGAGAGAGAGAGAGAGAGAGAGAGAGAGAGAGAGAGTATTGCTAGTAGGATATATACTATTTCTATACAGATACACTTAGGATGTATATATGTTTTTATGCACATGACTAATATTATTGATATTTATATACAGAGACTTGAAACCTTCGAACATTCTCCTGGGCGATGATTTACGTGCTAAAGTATCTGATTTTGGCCTCGTTAAACTTGCTCCCGAGGGTAAATACTCAATTGAAACAAGGCTTGCTGGGACCTTCGGATACTTAGCCCCTGAATATGCAGGTCTCTCTCTCTCTCTCTCTCTCTCTCTCTCTCTATATATATATATATATATATATATATTTTTTTTCAGTAACTGGGCGTGTGACTACGAAGGCTGACGTATACAGCTTCGGTGTTGTGCTAATGGAGCTTATAACGGGGCGTAGAGCTTTGGATGACACACAAGCTGAGGAGAATATGCATTTGGTCACATTCTTCAGGAGGTAATATTCCTCTATACTTATTTAATGTCTATATACTTCAAAATATTAGTACTTATCTTCATTATGTATATAATCATATATTTTACATAAGTGCTATTTTTTTAATATATAACAGTATAATGACTTAATTATTGTTTAACTAGGATGAGTGGCAATAAAGAAGGGATAGGAAAGCTTGTTGATCCTACACTGGAGGTTAACGAGGAGACAATACACAGCATAAACATAGTTGCTGAGCTGGCAGGGCACTGTACGGCGAGGGAGCCGTACCAGAGGCCGGACATGGGACATGCGGTGAATATTCTGTCCCCTCTGGTGGAACAATGGAAGCCGACAGACAGTGATGAGTTTGAGAGTGCAGGTATTGACTTGGATGTCCCCCTTAAGCAGGCAGTTAAGAGATGGCAAGAGCTCGATAACAGTTCGTATATAGGGGACACGCAGTCAAGCCTGCCTCCCAGACCTTCGGGATTCCCGGAATCTTTTACTTCCGACGATGCACGTTGACCGGTAGTGATTATGTTGTCGGGTTTAATTAAGAGTTAAAATGGACGGTTGGATGATACTCACCAGATTTGTGTGTGGTTTTATTTTGCTGTCAGTTTTGTAATATTGACTTTGAGATTAATCAAGTTTATAAGGCAGCTTTGTTAATTATATGTGGTTGATAACATTATTGACAGTTATATAATGTTGTGTTCAATTATTATTGTAAGGTATGTAAGTCTCTTAGACTTGTGCATATTTAAATTTATGTACCATATATATTTATAATTTATTAGTTAATGAACTTTAAAATTTATGGTGTGATCTATTTTTTTAAATTTTAATTAAATTAATTTTGAGCATTTAAATTTATTTATTTTTATTATAGTTTATACAATAAAATTTACAATAAATATGATGAATATATAATTATCCAATGATAAATTTGAGATAATTATTTTAAACATATATAAATTTAAAAGAAGATATAAAACTGTTATTTATAAAAATGAATTCTATAATCTATCATTTAAGAAAGTTTAACATTTTAAATTACTATATATAAACTTTGTTAATCTACAATTAAATAATAAATTTCATTAATAAACTTTTTGTACTTATGTTATAATATATAAAGTTTTTTAAAAAGATATAAAGACGTTCAGTTTCTTCAAAAACTATAATAACCCAAAAAATGAAATACTCTAGAATAACATTTGAACACTAATTTTATTAATGTAAATTAATTAGTATTTCTAATTAATCTTCACAATTTATTCAAATAGATTCTTATTTGAAAAGCTTGTTTTATGTTGATGCAGAATTTCTTAATTTAAACTATTAATTAAAATGATTACCTTATGTATGAAGTGAATTACACACAAAATCAAGTCCTTGTTCCCGTTGGTGTTTTTATCCTAAATGTTATGACATTATTACTTCACTTAAACTTTGTGTTCAATTCCTTTCACATTAATTCCGTATATTTAATCGACGTGTGTTTTTTTCCTAAATGTTATGACCTAATTATTTCATTTGAAATTTTGTGTTCAACATTATACAATATCTATTAATTTAACAAAAGATAAATTTGTATTTTATATAGTTAACATGAAACCCCATGAACTAAAACTCTTGGTTATCCACCGTATATACTTCTTTGTGGGTCTCTCAGGCTTGCTCCATGGATTCACTGCTCCTCATCTTCTCCACAGGTATAACCAGCTGCAACAATACAACGATGAAATGAATGAGTGAGAGAGACAAGAGAGGTGAGGTGTATGTCAAATGCAATGTTATGTGTGGAAATGTATACAACAGGGCCCGTAGATGTGGACGCATATGAGGCATCTGCACCGAATGTCTGCTTAAATGCGTTCTCTAGTTTCTCTGCACGTCGTTTAGAGAAGAGGCGGATGTAAAAATAATAAGGATGACCTAAAAGGATGACCCAATCAACTTATGTTATAATATATATTTATAAAAAAGATATAAAGATGTCATATTCTTAAAAAACTAAGGACATAACTAATACACTAGGCAATTTGAACACTAATTTTATTAGTGTAAATTAATTAGTATTCTAATTAATCTCGATAGTTTATTCAAATATCCTGCCAATGATAAGGTAAGCTAACCCAAAGGTGGGACATACCCTTGTTGTGTAAAGTTAGAGTGGCCCAACAGAGGGTTGTGCCTAAATCGGTAGGAGAATAATAAATTCTTTTTTGAACCCAAGAACTCTCATTACATATATTTTAATTTACCCCTTTTTTAGTAAATGGGTTGGCACAGAATGCCAAACCCTTAATGAAATGAAATGACCTAAACCTACTAACCTTGAAACGTTAGTCGAAGGTATCATTGAAGTATGCTAAATGGCTAGTTTGATTTCAACTTAAAATCAAACATAAAACTGGAAAAGACAATGTGGTAGTTAATGCACTCAGTAAGAAGGGTCATCTTCGTATTATGTCGGCATCAGTGTCAACTTTGGTGGATGAATTCATGATAATAAATCCTAAGATAAGTTTGTTAAGGAGGTTTTGAACCTGGTAATAAAGAGGAAATAAGTTCATCAATTATGAAAAGATGGTAATATTTTAATAGAAATAAAAAGTTGAATGGATGCACTCAAGTGGGCGCATTTTGCAATGCGGATAGAGTTCTTTATTATAAAGAGAAGAGACTTTATGTTCCAGAAGGAATATAGAGGCAAAGACTGTTAAAAAGAACATTATGATGTTCCTTTGGCAGAACATGGTGGAAGGCATAAGACATTGCTTTATTAAAAAAGGAATTTTATTGACCAGGAATGGTAAGCGATGTTGTTAAGTATGTTAAGACATGCTCCACATGTCAACAAGTAAAGAGTCGATCGCAAAAATGAGTTAGGAAGTTATAATGTATACCAATTCCAAAACAACCATTTCAAAGTGTTACTTTGACTTTATCACATGATTGCCAAAATTTATGGTTTCAATGTCCTCATGGTGGTGGTATATCAGTTTTCAAAAGTTGTTCAGTTCATTCTAATTGTAAAGACAATAAATGCAAAGCAAATAGCAAAGTTGTTCTTCCATAAAATTGTAAAAGTGCATGGACTATCGGAAACCATAATTTTATTCAACTCATGATGCTATATTCAAAGTGATTAACTTGATTGGGCTAAACATTTAGATATGGCTGAGATATGTTCACAATAACTCAATACACATTGTGATTGGGTGTACCCAATGGAGGTGTTAATTAGGAATAAGGGTGGTATTCCTTAGAGCATGTGTTACCAAAAATGATGTTAATTGAGTTCCCTATGTACCAAAGTTCACTAGACAATTGTATCGTACATGGGAAGCTTCTTGCTAAGTGATGACTACACACAAGAAAGGTATCATCAGCAATACAATAAACATCGACGGATGTAGAGTATCAAGTTGGAGATATGGTATTATTAAGTATTAAAAATCTGAAGGTTCAGCATTCTTTCTAGGAAGTTTGTATCGCACTACATAGGTCTGTAAAAGGTGTAAAGCGAGTAGGAAATGTGGCTTATGGTTAGATCTTCCTCCAGAGTTGGGAGTGACACACAATGTGTTTCATGTCAATTTGCTCAAACCATTTCACAAGGATGAGAAACATCCAAAAGATATGAAAACTTACATCCGCTTCCTGAGCTAATCAACGATATGAATGAGTTGAAGTTGAGTCAATTTTGGATGCAAAAGATATTAAATGTCAAGGGTCGCAACGTAAATATCTTGTTAAGTGAAAAGTGCAAGTCAACATGGGAACCATTAGAATCTACATAACGCAATGAAGTTAGTGAAGGAGTTTGAGGCGAGGTGATAATGAGAAATAAAGTGAATTTTATTTTTTATTAACTTAGGAGCCGAAGCCAATATTAATTAGAGGCCTTGATATAAATTCGTCAAGCCACGATCTAGGAACAAGGAAGTGAGTAGATTCGAAAACAAGGAAGCTTGACTCAGAAGCAGGACAGGGAGTAGGACAGGAACTAGAAACCAGGAACAAGACAAGCGTTGGAGGCAAGGAGCAAAACAAAACAATACAAAATTGATCGTGGAAAGACTGGTGTTGATAGTAACTAATTGTACAACAATTAAGTTGGAGCTTTTATGCTCACAACTCAAGCTAATCTGGTCATGAGTTTATTTGGTCATGAACTAAAAATAGTGACCCTTATCATCTAGGCATATCCTATAGGAATATATCATGTAGGAATAGCCTACATGCATATCCTGTAAGTATATCCTATAGGCATATCATGTAGGAATATCCTGTAAGAATATCCTGTAGGTATATCTGTAAGTATATCCTGTAGGTATATCTATAGGCATATCATCTAACCCATATCCTGTATTCTGCATCCTATATTGGGTCGTGATAAATTCTAATTAAAGTAAATAAATTAACTAATTTGTTGCCTATGTCGGGTGATAAACTTTGCAGATGTCCAAAGGTCTTCAGTGACTTCATGTCGCAAGTGGTGCCTCTAGCAGCTGAGTTTTTACTTAGTGAATGACGTTTATAAAGTACTTGGCTTCGCATAATGTAAGGAAGGTAATAAAACTTATGAACTTTTTACTAACTCTGCATAAAGTGATTAGTGTTAGTTTTTGATTAATTTTTCCTAATCTAGTCTACTCTTGGAGTTGGACGTCAACAAGGATGTTGTTACTTACTGAATTATATAACAAACCCTAGCTGTAATGAGAAATAGCCTCGCTTAATGCAATTAAGTGTTTAGGGGTAGTTTGGCCAATTGTCACTAGATATCTAAGAAATTATAGGCGAAGGTAGCACTTACCTTTTAAAAACTCTACTCGATTTGACGTTCTAGTTAGGTTTCCTTAAAAGAGTATAGCTTGTCAAAAGGGTTAGGAACACCCCTAACCCTCCCCTAGGGGTTAGGTTTAGGGTTAGTAGGTTTAGGTCATCTCATTTCATTAAGGGTTGGCATTCTGTGCCAACCCACTTACTTATTTAAGAAAACGAGGGGGCGTAGAGTATATGTAGTGAGAGTTTTTAGTTCAAAAGAGAGCTCGTTATTCTCTTATTGGTGCAAGTTAAGCTTGTGTCATCAAGGCACAACCTTGTTGTGCTGCCCTAACTTTTACACAACAGGGGTACGTCCCACCTTTGGGTTAGCTTACCCTTATCGTTAATAGAATTTCGCCCTTGTGACCGGTTACGTCATGTCTAAGGAGTTAGTAATTTTTGGTTTGTCAACCTGCTTATAAGCCTGGAAAGAATTGACCGACTTAATGTTTCGCAAGACTAGTGGATGAGGCCTTGCTTCAGCTGCCTCATCCACGCCAAATTAGGAACAATACTTGCAACTCAGCTAGCCCACAAATCCTGACTCACAAGGTGAGCCTTGACCGTGAACTTGGCCAACTAGGGATGTGAGTTCCTAAGAGATGGGTTCCTAACACGGATACTTTACCAGATATCATGGGGTTCCAGAGAGGGATTCCATGGTTGGTATTTGGTAAGTCACTTCATGTAAAAACTCTGACAATTCTCATATGTTTAAAGTCTACTCTACTCTATTGTACTCTAGTTTATTCTATAATTTAATATTGTACGCGTATGTCACTAATTACATATGCTTCACTACAAACTATACTTGCTCAATTTTTATTATACATTATGTATCTTAATTTGTAAGGGACTTAAGGTAGAACCTTAAGTCTCATGTGTATTTAGGCATTTAAGTCAGACTCTTAATGGTAAACTTAATGTCACATAACGCCGAATGACCACTTGACATCCATATATTACCACATGTTGGCCCTTTCTGTTAAAATTTCTCATAACATCAATTATTTTCTTAGTCATCATGGTTAAGGAGAGAATAATGCGATGACAATAATAATACGTTATGATATATCTTACTTCAATTCAATTATTTAAATTTCATTATAACTTTAAACTTTATTTAAGCAATGAAATAACTAAAATATGTTAGTAATATGTATGTTTAAGGTAATTATTGATTTTATTTCATAAAATATAATAATATATTAAATATATTATAAAAATTATATCCTAAATTTGATTTTAGTTTCAAACTTTAATAGTAATACACTTTTAGTATATGGGCTGATAAGGCCAATGGTTCAAATCATATACTAATTTAATCGAACCACATTACATATGGTATCTCAAAATTAGAAAGAGAGTGTATATTTTTTATTTTAAACTATGTACATATTAAATAATAACATATATATATTAAATACTATATTATTACACTATTAAAATTAATTTTAAAATTATATTTAATTGCTTTTAATTTTAGAATCGATTTTCATTTTCAAATATAAATCTAAACATTCAAATTAAAACATATCAGAATTTATAAATTTATATTTGACATTGACAATACTAATATCGGTAATGTTGTGACCAAATTCACTGAGTCACCGTCGTTATCTTGCATTATCTTAAATTCACGGAAAGTGCCTTAAAACTCATTTGAAGGGCTTTTTAAGTTATGCAAATTTTCACACTCAAATGCATGTGTGCTTTAAAGTTGTATTATATTTATTTAGAATAATAATTATCATACGAATGTAAAAAATGTTTTAAAATAGTTTGAAACAAAAAACTAGGGGTACATTTTCAAAGTCAAATATAAATATACACGTACGCTTTAAACATATTGTATTATATTTAAGTAATAATAGATAATGACATGAATAATAATTTAGTTTAAGAAAATTTAGGGGTTTCAGTTTCAGTTGAAGGTCCTGTTAGGTTAGTTAAATTTAAGTGATGAATTAGTTTTTAAGTGATGAATTTTTTAAAAAATTTAGGGGTTCAAGGTCCTATTAGGTTTCAGTTTCAGTTGATGGTTGAGGTTTACCGCTCCAGATTAATTACGATTTCAGGTTTCAGTTTCAGTTTATGGCTGAGGTATACGCTCCAGATTAATTACGATCTCTAAGTCCACAGGCCTATGTTGCCTACCTGTGGACATTGATTAAGCGTTTGAAAACCTATTTAAAGAGTCAAACCGAAACTACGGTAATGCATGTGGGACATGTAGAAAATGAATATTCTTGAAATATCCATGTGCATTTGGGTGATTTGCGTGTCCGCATCCTGCTCGTGGCCAGGCTGAAGACTGTCAAAACCCCCAAGCAGTGGAGGCTTGTGTAGCAAAGATGGGGAGATGCTGCCATGTACACGACAACAGACTGATCGACTGGGTCAGGTACAGTGCCTGGATGAAGTATGCAAGGTGCTCCTCGAACGTCCGATTTCTTCGTTTCGGACAGTCCTGGGTGAGAATGGATGGGACTCCAACCACAGTTGAGCAATCTCACAGAGGCGTGGCTCTGTCTGGAGTCTTAAAAGGCCTGCCCAAAGTTGATCTCTCCTTTTGGTGTCTGGAACCTGAGCTCCATGGCAGGCAAGTACGTGGTGTTAATGTCCCAGGATGATAAATGTTCTCATTGTCTCCATGCACACTTTTGGAAGCTCGCATCGGGAAAAACTCTGTCCATTACAACAGTCAAGGTCGCACGGAAACGTTTATGGAGGCTCCACAAGACTTTGTTGGTGTGTGGTGAAGATGTTGTTGGCACAGGGATGGTCGGTTTATGGAGTTCGGTATACAGTCCAAGTTTGTTGAAGATGACATGGGAGATAAGGCGGGCATTACTCACTTGCAGGTCCAATGGAGTCAAATAAATGGGCCAAGGCATGGCTGGAAGTATATTTCTAATATATCATTTGATTATGTAGCTTGTGCTCTTAAATCAGAAAACATATCACAAGTGTGTGCAAATCTGTAATCCTTATTAGTTTTACATTAAACTGTATACAGGAAAATTAGAGAACGCATTTAAGCAGACGTTCGGTGCAGATGCCTCATATGCGTGCCCTGTTGTATACATTTCCACACATAAGATTGCATTTTGTAGTGGTAGTTCTTTGACATACACCTCACCTCTCTTGTCTCTCTCTCACTCAATCATTATATATCAAATATATATGTTGTATTGTTGCAGCTGGTTATACCCTGTGGAGAAGCTGAGGAGCAGTGAATCCATGGAGCAAGCCTGAGAGACCCACAGAGAAGTATATACGTGGATAACATGAGTTTAATTCATGTTAACTATATAAAACAATTTTATTGTTAAATTAATAATGTTAAATCGCCATAACATTTAGGAAAAAAAAACCCAGCGATTAAATATACCGAATGAATGTGAAAGGAATTTCAAGTGAAATAATAATGTCATAACAAACACCAGCGGACGGAACGTTCTTGAGTTTGTGTAATTCATTCGTACAAGTAATATTTAAATTAAGAAATTTTACATCAACATAAAAACAAGCATTTCAAATAAGAATCTATCTGAATAAATTATGTGAAGATTAATTAAATACTAATTAATTTACACTAATAAAATTAGTGTTCAAATATTCTAGTGTATTTCCTTAGAATTTAAAAAATTGACGTCTTTATATCTTTTTAAAAACTTTATATATTATAACATAAGTATCCTAAAGTTTTTAATGAAATTTATTATAGCTTATCAAAGTTATTATATAAACCATGTAATTTAAAATGTTAAACTTTCTTAAATGATAGATTATAGAAATCATTAATAAAAATAACAGTTTTATATCTTCTTGTAAATTTATATATGTTTAAAACAATTACCCCAAATTTATCATTTGAATTTATATCTAATTATATTCATCAAAATTATTGTAGAATTATTGTATAAATTATAATTTTAAATTTTAAACTTTCAAAATCAATTTAATTAAAACTAGAAAAATAGATTACACACATAAATTTTAAAGTTCATTAATTAATAAATTATGAATATATATGACATAAATTTAAATATGCATAGGTGTAAAAGCTTACGTTATTACCATATTAATCAAGAGACTATTAATTTAATAAAAGAAAATTCTAAGACGAGTTCAATTTCAATTATGAATATTGTAAATAAAAAGGTTATGTTTTTCATATATTTTAAATTTATTTTATTTTTACATTCGAGAGAGTAAAAATTCTCAATAATTACTCTCTTATAATTTTTATTTAAATAAGGATGTTATGTTATTGTATGTGCAAGTATATATAAAAACTTTACTCATAATTTTTGTACTTTATATATCTTTAAACTTTTATATGTTTATATTATTAAAAATAACATAAAAATTTGATGTTTATCTTATAATTCATGTTATTCACTCCAAATAAAGCCACCTCATTATGTAATATATTAATTAAGTATTAATTTCATTCTAATTTAAATTATTATAGTTCACATGTAAGTGTGAAATTTTGATGTTTTAATTTAATGATTTATATTTGATTCGGTTTAAATTTCATCGAGAATATGAAGATAACTAGAATATCATATTAATGCATTATGATATATCTTATCTTAATTGAAGAATTTAAATTTTATTATAACTTAAAGTATGATTGTCAAAGTTTTACCAAAAGGGTCAACACGTGTTACCACGTGGCTCCATTCGGCATCAAACACCCGATGTGAGCAATTTCAAGAGTTTAACATAATTTGATTTAAGGTCTTACCCTAAATCCCCTAGAATGAATATCCCCAAACCTTAAAAGATAATCTAAGTAGATTTTAGGATTTTGCCTCAAAAACTTAAACAAAATCATATCCTAACCTCACTAAGGAGACATGCCTTACACATACCCACTTACATATTGAGGAATTATAGCAACAAGGAGTAATCTGACCTATGACTAATCCTTAAGGGTTTCAGTGATCAGGGTATACCTTAGACCTAGGATTAATATTTAATAAGGACACAAGTGTGCGCTATAGGCGAACATGAGTGTTGTGCTAAATAAACTCCTTAAAGTTAGGTTTGAATAACCTTAAGTACACGACCTCATGAGTGCATTACAAAAAGGTTCTTACTAATGAGTTTAGGTTGTTTAACCCTTGGATCCTAAAGAGAACATCCCCTAGCCAAGTGTGCCAATAGCAATAGCACACTTAATTACAAGATTTAACCTCCTTTAAGTTGATGCCCAAGGCTTAGCACACTATGTGAGCATAAGCACACTTGCTTGCTAGAGTATTCAATCCTTAACCCATAAGACAACCACAAAGATGTGTCTCAAGCGTTGTACCATGTGCCATATACCTTAGTATCACATCTTCATATGACATTGTTTTCTAAAATGTAGGTTATCTTGCCATAACCCTTAAATTAAAAAGTTAGACATAGTGCCACGAATGTGGTTCACAAATGTCAACTTTAAAATTTTTATGAAACCCTCAGGAACTTGTTAAAGATAACATGTTAATTAAGATTCCATACCCACAGTTGGACAAGATAACATGTTAATTAACCCACAGTTGGACAAGGACACGGATGTCTCTTGCTTAGTTGTGAGTAATACTTTTATCTTGATGTGCTAGAAATATGCTTTAACCTTTGACCTTTGGAACATGCACTCCAATAAGACTTCCTAAACATGGATTTACCAACGTTAAGGGTAGGGTACCTTGAAGATGAGGGCTAACATAGAATATTATTTTCAGTAAAAATATACTTACCTAACAACCCATCGACCTTTAAACCCTAACTCAAAGGGTTTAGGTCATGGGGTTAGTGCAACCCTACCCATATCTGACATACCAAACTCATCCAAACTAATCAATAACCCAATTGGGACACAGAAAACAAGGGCAAAAATTTTTAAGATGAAACTGCTACTTTTACTTTCGCCTAGAGTTTCCTTTAAATACCTAATGACACCCAAATTATTGAACTATTATTAAATACTCAAGTGCAAGTGAACCTATTTTCTTAGCACCTAGAGCTTAACAACATAACTTAATAGGTAACAACATTCAATATCTAAAGTACAGAGGAATTTATTGACATTGAAATAAATAGTTGCCCAATATTCAGGTGATGACCTTCTAATTCAATCAACTACAAGGGCAACTTGAAATATAATCTCTTTTTTACTTCTCTAATGCCACTTCATTTGGAACTCTTTTTTCTTTCCAAAACAAATTTAATAGCTCACACTTTTTAAATTCCTTTCTAAAATTCTATATAAGATGACTGAAGCAATATTCAAAAATAGCATTAACACCTTCATAACTCAATTTATTTGTCTGAGATGAATGTCGAGTGAACAAGTATATCCCTTGTCAAACTGTTCTTGAGGCTATGGAGAAACCACTTTCAATCATCATCATTTTCATTGCTAATCACCCCAAAAGCAATGGAAAACAATGAGTCATTTGCATCAACACTTGTAATTGTCAGCAAAATGCCCTTGTATTTGCCTTTCATCCACAACAATTGACTTTTAAAAGTAGCATGAGGAAAAATCTCAAAAATCATCCATCATTGTTCTTTGTATGTTTATAGATCCATGATTGTTTTCCACAACCTTGTTACAAAAGCTTTCAAGCTTTGAATAGGCATCATCATAGTCACCATGAATATCAGTAAGCTATTGTATAAAATACATACACACATGTATCTTGTCTCACATCTGCCACCAGATCCTTGGGACAATAGCTCATTTGTCCTTAATTTTGGGAATGTACTAACAAGCCAATAGAATCCACTTCCTTGTTAGTAAATGATTCACTCCACCACAAATGTGTGGAGTGACAACTGTTTTGATTACAAACTCTTTTCTCCTAGCCACAATATAGGCATGAAGCCTCCACAAGCAAGAAGGCTCCTTGCATTTCACTATGTATCACTATGAGTTCGATTTTACAGTAGAGATCTTATATGAGATACAAGACAATACTCTTTCATTGCTTCCTTAAGAGCAATAACCAATTCAAACTAAACACCAATCTAAAACACTATTTTCTATCTTGATCAGTAAATTAGTTCTAATCTAAAATTTAAACCGCTTCAATTTCCCCACCACCTTAATTTTTTTAGTTACCCAAAACTAGAGTTTTCCCTGGTTTCTAGATTAGTTAGTAGTATGTGATGATTAAGGATAGATATTGGGAATTTTTGAAATTATAGGATAAATTGGGACATTTTAATGAAATAAAATCAATAATTACCTAAATAATACATTACTAACATATTTTAGTTAATTATTGTCATTGCTTAAATAATTATTTATAATAAATTTAAATTCTTAATTAAAGTAAGATATATCATAATGCATTGCTATGATATTCTAATTTTTTATAGTTTAATGAAATTTAAACCGAATGAAATATAAACCATTTAATTAAAACATCAAAATTTCACATTTACATGTGAACTTTCATAATTTATAACAAATTAAATGAAATTAATACTTAACTAATATATTACATAGTGAGGTGGCTTATTTTGGAGTCAATAACATGAATTACAAGATAAACATTAATTTTTATGTTATTTTTAAGTTTTTAGTGTTAAACACACAAAAGTTTAAAGGATATATAAAGTACAAAATTATGAGTAAATTTTTTATATACTTGCACATACAATAACATAACATCCTTATTTTAAATAAAATTATAAGAGAGTAATTTGAGAATTTTACTCTCTCGAATGTAAAAATAAAATAAAATTTAAAATATATGAAAAACATAACCTTGCTTTTTATTTACAATATTCATAATTGAAATTGAACTCTTAGAATTTTCTTTTATTAAATTAATAGTCTCTTGATTAATATGGTAATATATGCATATTTAAATTTATGTACCACATATATTCATAATTTCTTAATTAATGAACTTTAAAATTTATAGTGTGTAATCTATTTTTCTAGTTTTAATTAAATTGATTTTGAAAGTTTAAAATTTAAATTATAAATTTATACAGTAATCTAATTAGATATAAATTCAAATTATAAATTTGGGGTAATTGTTTTAAACATATATAAATTTACAAGAAGATATAAAACTGTTATTTTTATTAATGATTTCTATAATCTATCATTTAAGAAAGTTTAACATTTTAATTACATGGTTATATATATAAACTTTGATAAGCTATAATAAATTTCATTAATAAACTTTAGGATACTTATGTTATAATATATAAAGTTTTTAAAAAGATATAAAGACGTCAATTTTTTAATTCTAAGGAAATACACTAGAATATTTGAACACTAATTTTATTAGTGTAAATTAATTAGTATTTGTAATTAATCTTCAATTTATTCAGATAGATTCTTATTTGAAATGCTTGTTTTTATGTTGATGTAAAATTTCTTAATTTAAATATTACTTGTACTAAATGAATTACACAAACTCAAGAAGTTCCGTCCGCTGGTGACATTATTATTTCACTTGAAATTTTGTGTTCAATTCCTTTCACATTCATTCGGTATATTTAATCGCTGGTGTTTTTTTTCCTAAATGTTATGGCCTTGATTTAACATTTAACATTATTTATTAATTTAACAATAGATAAATTTGTATTTTATATAGAAACCCCATGAACTCAACTCATGGTTATCCACCGTATATACTTCTCTGTGGGTCTCTCAGGCTTGCTCCACGGATTCACTGCTCCTCAGCTTCTCCACAGGTATAACCAGCTGCAACAATCAACATATATACTTAATGATTATAATGATTGAGTGTGAGAGAGACAAGAGAGGTGTAGGTGTATGTCAAAGAACTACCACTACAAAATGCAATCTTATGTGTGGAAATGTATACAACAGGGCACGCATATGAGGCATCTGCACCGAACGTCTGCTTAAATGCGTTCTCTAATTTTCCTGTATACAGTTTAATGTAAAACTAATAAGGATTACAGATTTGCACACACTTGTGATATGTTTTCTGAGTATTTATATAAAGCACAAGCTACATAATCAAATGATATATTAGAAATATACTTCCAGCCATGCCTTGGCCCATTTATTTAAGCTGTCCGAAATGGACTCCATTGGACCTGCAAGTGAGTAATGCCCGCCTTATCTCCCATGTCATCTTCAACAACTTGGACTGTATACCGAACTCCATAAACCGACCATCCCTGTGCCAACAACCACACACCAACAAAGTCTTGTGGAGCCTCCATAAACGTTTCCGTGCGACCTTGATTGACAGAGTTTTTCCCGATGCGAGCTTCCAAAAGCGTGTACATGGAGACAATGAGAACATTTATCATCCCTGGGACATTAACACCACGTACTGCCTGCCATGGAGCTCAGGTTCCAGACACCAAAAGGAGAGATCAACTTTGGGCAGGCCTTTTAAGACTCCAGACAGAGCCACGCCTCTGTGAGATTGCTCAACTGTGGTTGGAGTCCCATCCATTCTCACCCAGGACTGTCCGAAACGAAGAAATCGACGTTCGAGAGAGCACCTTGCATACTTCATCCAGGCACTGTACCTGACCCAGTCGATCAGTCTGTGTCGTGTACATGGCAGCATCTCCCCATCTTTGCTACACAAGCCTCCACTCTTGGGGGTTTTGACAGTCTTCAGCCTGGCCACGGACACGCAAATCACCCAAATGCACATGGATATTTCAAGAATATTCTTTTCTATGTCCCACATGCATACCGTAGTTTCGTTTAACTCTTTAAATAGGTGTTTCAAACGCTTAATCAATGTCCACAGGTAGGCAACATAGGCCTGTGGACTTAGAGATCGTAATTAATCTGGAGCGTATACCTCAGCCATAAACTGAAACTGAAACCTGAAATCGTAATTAATCTGGAGCGTAAACCTCAACCATCAACTGAAACTGAAACCTAATAGGACCTTGAACCCCTAAATTTTTTAAAACTAAATTCATTTCATACTATCACTTAAATATAATAAACCTACTGAAACTGAAACCTAACAGGACCTTCAACTGAAACTGAAACTGAAACCCCTAAATTTTTTAAACTAAATTATTATTCATGTCATACGATCGTTATATCACTTAAATATAATACAATATGTTTAAAGCGTACGTGTATATTTATTATATTTGACTTTGAAAATCTACCTATAGTTTTTTTGTTTCAAACCTATATTTTAAAACATTTATTTATAATTATTATTTCTTAAATATACTTAAAGCACACATGCATTTGAGTGTGAAAATGTGCATAACTTAAAAAGCCCTTAAAATGAGTTTTAGGGCACTTTCCGTGAATTTAAGATAACGACGGATTTGGTCACAACATTACCGATATTAGTATTGTCAATGTCAAATATAAATTTATAAATTCTGATATGTTTTAATTTTAATGTTTAGATTTATATTTGAAAATGAAAACCGCACTACTAATTCTAAAATTAAAGCAAACTATTTAAAATAATTTTAAAATTAATAATGTAATTTTAATAAATATATATATATATATATATATATAGTATTTAATATAATATTTTTAATTAAACTATGTAAAATAAAAAATATACACTCTTTCTAAGTTTGAGATAGCGTATGTGAAAATAGTTGTTTGATTAGGTGTATTTAGTTATGTGTCGTGGATTTGAACCATTGGCTTTATCAGCTCATATAATAAAAAGTGGGTAATGTACACCCCTTACCTTCAACATAACATATTACTATTTAAACATAGTTTAAAATTAAAATTAAATTTAGGATATAATATTTCATAACATATTATTAATATATTTCATGAAATAAAATCAATAATTACCTTAAACATAATACATTACTAACATATTCTAGTTTTTTAATTATTACCATTGCCTAAATAAAGTTTAAAGTATAATGAAATTTAAATTATTGAATTAAAGTAAGATATATCATAATGTATTATTATTATTACTATTGTCATCACATTATCCCTCTCCCCTTAACCATGAAGACTAAGAAATAATTGATGTTACGAGAAGTTTTAATACAAAGGGTCGACACTTGGTAATACATGGATGCCAAGTGATCATCTGGTGTTAACACCCTACGTAAGTAACACTAAGTTTGCCAAGACGATCTTGAGAGGCCTAAATAGAAATGAGACATAAGGTTTTACCAAGTCCCTTAAAGTGACTATTTGTTAAACCTTAGAGGATAATTTGAATAGACTTTAAAATCTTGCCCCACGAGACATATATAGGCTCATGTGCTAAACCTTCACTAAGGAGATGTGGTTTACATATACCCTCATGATATAGCTAATGTATCATCACTTACCACTTGAGGTTTTAACGGCTTAGTTTTAGGGTTAGTACTTAATGAGGACATAAGTGGTGAACACGGATGTTTTATTAAGTAAATCCCTTAAGGCTAGGTTTGAAAAACCATTACATGCAACCACAATAATGCCTCATAAAAGAGCTCTTGCTAATGAGCTTAGGTTGTTTATTTCCTAGACATGTTTACACATCCTTAAGAAGATCATCCTTAACCAAGTGTGCTTACTAGCACACTCGGTTTTAAGATCTAACCTCCCTTGAGTAGATGCCCTATGCTTAACACCCTCATGTGAGGATAAGCATGACACAACCTTTAAGGTTGTGACTTGGGCATTATATTGTAACCTAGTGTCACATGTTCATGTGACATTGTTTTTAAAGACGTGGGCTATCTCTCTATAGCCAATTAGTCTCAAGGGCTACACCTAGTGCCATAAATGTGGTTTATAAATGTCAACCATAAAACCCCTTATATGTGAACCTTTAAGAATATGGTAAAGAAAACTTAGCATCCAAGATTTCGCACCCACAATTAAACAAGGACATGGATATGCCTTACTTAATTATGAGTGCTGCTCTTAATTTGAGGTGAAGAAGGAGGTTGGACGACCTTTGACAACTTACTCTAACAGGACCTCTTAAGCAAACGATAAAGGTTGGACAACCCTTAAGGTGTGATGTACCCCTATGCACTAAAGGTTAGGGCATTGTGCCTTGATGACATAAGATAAAACTTGCATCGATAAGAGAATAACAAATTCACTTATGAACCCATGAACTCTCACTTTATTTTTATGACCTACTTGTGAATGTTAATTAACCTAACCTTAAACTTGACCCTATGGGAGTTGGGTTGAACCTTAAGAGTGTCCCTAACCATATTTGACACACCTATGAATAGGGGCAAGTTTTGAATTGTAAGTTCCTCCTTCATTGAAGTTTCAAAGGTATTTAATGATAGTTGACCCAACCAACCATAAAGACTTAAATACACCAAATGTGGGGGGCTATTTTTCACTTATTCAAATATTAAACATGAATTACAGTTAGTAACAACATTTAACTTCTAAAGTAAAAATATAAAACCATTGTGAAAATTATGATAATGATGCCCCTATGTTATTTTAATTAGGTGACCCTGGTGTATTAGTAATTCTATTAGGTAAAAACCATGACAACTATGTTATTGTAGCTTTTTTATATTCTAGATGAAAATTTAGACCGCCATTTAATTAGAATATCAAAATTTCACATTTACACATGCCAAATATAATACATATATTAATTTATAACAAATAAAAATGAAATTAATAATTAATTAAAATATTACACAGTGAGGTATGTTTAATTGACCATCCATATGCCAACAATATCTTCACCACACACCAACAAAGTCTTGTGGAGCCTCCATAAACGTTTTTCGTGCGACCTCGACTGTTGTAATGGACAAAGTTTTTCCTAATGCGAGCTTCCAAAAGCATGTACATGGAGACAATGAGAACATTTATCATCCCTGGGACATTGACACCACGTACCTGCCTGCCATGGGGCTCAGGTTCCAAACACCTAAATGAGAGATCAACTTTGGGCAGGCCTTTTAAGACTCCAGACAGAGCCAAGCTTCTGTGAGATTGCTCAACTGTGGTTGGAGTCCCATCCATTCTCACCCAGGACTGTCCAAAACGAAGAAATCGCACGTTCAGGAGCACCTTGCATACTTCATCCAGGCACTGTACCTGACCCAGTCGATCAGTCTGTGGTCGTGTATATGGCAGCATCTCCCCACCTTTGCTACACAAGCCTGCACTTCTTGGGGGTTTTGACAGTCTTCAGCCTGGCCACGAGCAGGATGCGGACACGCAAATCACCCAAATGCACATGGATATTTCAAGAATATTCCTTTTCTATATGTCCCACATGCATTACCGTAGTTTCAATTTAACTCTTTAAATAGGTGTTTCAAACGCTTAATCAATGTCCACAGGTAGGCAACATAGGCCTGTGGACTTAGAGATCGTAATTAATCTGGAGCGTAAATCTCAACCATCAACTGAAACTAAAACCTAATAGGACCTTGAACCCCTAAATTTTTTATAACTAAATTCATTTCATACGATCACTTAAATATAATAAACCTACTGAAACTGAAACCTAACAGGACATTCAACTGAAACTGAAACCTAACAAGACATTCAACTGAAACCCCTAAATTTTTTTAAACTAAATTATTATTCATTTTATATGATCGTTATTATTACTTAAATACAATATGTATATTTATATTTGACTTTGAAAATGTACCCCTAGTTTTTTTTGTTTTAAACCTATATTTTAAAACATTTCTTTATACTATTCATTTCATATGATAATTATTATTTCTTAAATATAATACAACGTACTTAAAGCACACATGCATTTGAGTGTGAAAATGTGCATAACTTAAAAAGCCCTTAAAATGTGTTTTAAAGCACTTTCAGTGAAATTGGCTTTATCAGCTCATATAATAAAAAGTGGGTAATGTACACCCCTTCATATTACTATTTAAACATAGTTTAAAATTAAAATTAAATTTAGGATATAATATTCCATAACATATTATTAATATATTTCATGAAATAAAATCAATAATTACCTTAAACTCTAGTTTTTTTAATTATTACCATTGCCTAAATAAAGTTTAAAGTATAATGAAATTTAAATTATTAAATTAAAGTATAATGTATTACTATTGTTACTATTGTCATCACATTATCCCTTTTCCCTTAACCATGAAGACTAAGAAATAATTGATGTTATGAGAAGTTTTAACACAAAGGTCGACACTTGGTAATACATAAATGCCAAGTGACCATTTAGTGTTAACACACTATGTAAGTAACACTAAGTTTGCCAAAACGAACCATGAAGACTAAGAAATAATTGATGTTATGAGAAGTTTTAACACAAAGGTTGACACTTGGTAATACATGAATGCCAAGTGACCATCTAGTGTTAACACACTATGTAAGTAACACTAAGTTTGCCAAAACGATCTTGAGAGGCCTAAATAGAAATGAGACTTAGGGTTTTACCCTAAGTCCCTTAGAGAATAATCTGAATAGACTTTAGGATCTTGCCTGTAAGGTCGACACTTGGTAATACATGAATGCCAAGTGATCATCTAGTGTTAACACACTATGTAAGTAACACTAAGTTTGCCAAAACGATCTTGAGAGGCCTAAATAGACATGAGACTTAGGGTTTTACCCTAATTTACCCTAAATCGCTTAGAGAATAATCTGAATAGACTTTAGGATCTTGCCTGTAAGGTCGACACTTGGTAATACATGAATGCTAAGTGACCATCTAGTGTTAACACACTATGTAAGTAACACTAAGTTTGCCAAAACGATATTGAGAGGCCTAAATAGACATGAGACTTAGGGTTTTACCCTAATTTACCCTAAATCGCTTAGAGAATAATCTGAATAGACTTTAGGATCTTGCATGTAAGGTCGACACTTGGTAATACATGAATGCTAAGTGACCATGTATTAAATCCCTTAGAGAATAATCTGAATAGACTTTAGCATTCATGTATTAAATCCCTTAGAGAATAATCTGAATAGACTTTAGGATCTTACAGGGGTTCTTACCTGTAAGGATCATGAGTCATTTTTTGACTTTCACAGAACTTGAACCCGAGACCTTTTGACTAAAACACACATGCATTAACCAACTAGTCCGTATGATCTTGAATGCTGAACTACACCATCAACAGCAAGGCGTATATTCATATGCATGTTCCAGACCAGTATGGACCACACATTCCAGACCAGTTGTGGGTCACACATTCCAGACCAGTTGTGGACCATACAATCCTCAGGACCTCAGATATATAAACAGGGTTCCAGTTCCAGGTTTCTCAGAATCATTCAACACCAGTCTTTGGCTTTGTGTTTCATTTTGTATTCATTTCTTTCTTGAATACAATCTCCTCCTTTCAAGGTTCCACCCTTGTTCTAAAGGTTTCGCCCTTTGCACAAGGTCGTGACAGTTTGAATGATTCTAAGGTAGTGACAAGCTTCTGTTTCCGCTTGTCATCGATCTTGTTTTTCTTTCTTTCTCTCTTTTCAATTTTCTTTTCTTTTCTTTTTCTTTTCTTTTTCTTTTCTGATTTTTTTCTCTTTTTTCTTTTCTGATTTTTTTCTCTTTTTTCTTTTTGATTTTTCTTCTTCGACTCATCATGTTCGAGCATGCTCTTCATGAGCAAGTTGCTGCCCTCTAGCAACAGCTCAAACAACTACACCTGGAGAATGATCAGCTCCGACAGCGTGCGAATTCTCCAGAGCCAAAGATCAGCATGCCCGAAAAGTTCGATGGTACCCGATCGAAGTTCCGAGGTTTTCTCAATCAAGTTCGTCTGCGGATCGTGATGCAGCCGAGGCGCTACAGCACAGAACCCATTAAGGTTGGATTGATCGGGTCGCTGCTTTCTGGTTCTGCTCTTTCATGGTTCTCAGCCTTGCTGGAGAACAATGATCCGATCCTTGGGAATTTTGACGAGTTTGTGGAACGGTTCACGGCGATGTTCAGTGACGTGGATCGTGAGAGTGCTGCCATCACCAAACTCCGTCAGCTTCACCAAGGGGGTATGTCGGTAGCAGAGTACGCATCGAAGTTTCAACTTCTTGCTTGTGATGTCACATGGGGAGATCGTGCTCTCAAGGAGGTTTTCCGGTCGGGGTTGCAGGACGAGGTCAAAGACATGTTGCTGAATTTTGCGGTTCCGGAAACCCTCACCAGCATGATCGAGTTGGCAATTCGTTGTGACAACCGGTTGATCGAGCGGAAACAAGAACGTCGGCATCCTTCTTTCTTCTTGGTGCCGTCTTCTTCCATTTCTGCAGTCCCTGTTCCCTCATCTGCTGATTCATCATCTTCCTCAGTAGAACCATCCCCGATGGAATTAGGGCGATCACCGAGGCAAGCTTTTGCCAACCGAACGTCAGAAGCGGATTCAGTACAAGCTTTGTTTGTACTGTGGGGACCCGTACCACAAGTTGGAGAATTGTCATCGACGTCCAAAACAAGCTCGTGAAGTGGCCCTTGCTGTGCTGCCGGGAAACGAGAAGATCCAGCCCGAATAGGAGCCGTCCGGCTGGATTGCCGTGGAACAACTCATGTTCCTCAAGGCTCTTCACTCATAACATCTTCCCTCATCTTGGATCCATTCCATCCACGAAGGTGTGCAAGCCGTTCCATGTTCCGGTGCAGCTGAAGACACCAGAGGTGGAGTTCTCTGGTAAAGCTTTGGTGGATAGCGGAGCGAACGCAAATTTCATCGACAAGAATTTTGCTGTCAAGCACGGGATCCGTCTACATCCTTTGAAGACTCCTGGTTCTGTACGGGTCGTTGATGGACGAGATATCAAATCTGGAGCGGTAATAAATGACACGGAGTTCGTTGAGGTCGTTGCTTGCGGTGCTGTGTGCAACATCTCCTTCAGTGTTGTTTCTATTCCAGACTCTACGATTATCCTTGGTTTGCCGTGGATCGAGTTGGTGGATCCTGGTTGGAGAGAACGTTTCATGAACAGTTTCCCAGCTGTTTCAACTCCAGCCACACTCTTTGATTCCGATCCTGTTCCAGTTCCTCCTCCACTTCGAGTCTCGCATATCACCTTGAAGCAGTTCAAGAAAGATAGCCGACATGACCCAGCATCCGTGTTCGCGATCAAAGTCTATCCCTGCTCTGCTAAGGATGTTTCTGTTCCTCCTGCCTTACCAAAGCAGTATGCCGATTTCGCAGACGTCTTCGACAAAAAGAAAGCTTCTGCCTTGCCACCGCACCGTGAGTACGACTGTCCTATCGATCTCGTTGAGGGTAAGCAGCCGTCCTCCGGTCCCATTTACGGTCTCTCACCAACAGAGTTGGAGACATTGAGGAAATACATTGAGGAGAATCTTGTCACCGGATTTATCCGTCATTCGATCACCGGCTGGTGCTCCAGTATTCTTTGTTTCCAAGAAGGATGGAAGTCTCCGGCTCGTGGTGGACTACCGAGATCTGAATAAGGTCACCATTCCAAACAAGTATCCTCTCCCGCTCGTCTCCGACATGCTCGAACGTCTTTCTGGTGCCCGTACTTCACAAAGATCGATTTAAGAGGAGCGTACAATCTCATCCGAATTCGAGAAGGGGACGAGTGGAAAACAGCTTTCCGTACACGCTACGGACATTTCGAGTACGTAGTAATGCCGTTCGGCCTGACAAATGCACCTGCTGTGTTCCAGCACATGGCTAACGATATTTTCGGGACTTCTTGGATTTGTTTGTCATCATGTACCTAGACGACATCCTGATATTTTCCAAGACTCGAGAAGAACACGAACGGCATGTACGGTTAGTCTTGGAGAGGCTCCGGAAGCACCACTTGTTTGCCAAGTTGGAGAAGTGCTCTTTCAGTCAGCAGTCTGTCGAGTTCCTGGGGTACATCATTTCAGCTGAAGGTGTTCACATGGATCCTGCAAAAGTCCGGACTGTATTGGAGTGGGAGAGACCATCAAATGTTCGTGATGTTCGATGTTTCCTCGGGTTTGCGAACTTCTATCGACGTTTCGTTCGGGATTTCTCCAAGATTGCATTGCCATTGACGAAGTTGACTGGCAAGGATGTTCCATTTGTCTGGTCCTCTGAGGCTGAGGAGGCGTTCGAGTTCCTAAAGAAGGCGTTCACCTCGGCACCTGTTCTTATCCATCCTGACCCTGCGAAGCCATATTTCGTGGAAGCTGATGCCTCTGACTTCGCCATTGGTGGAGTGTTGTCCCAGGAAGGTCCAGATCATCTTCTCCATCCCATTGCTTTCCATTCCCGCAAGTTCACTGCACCTGAGATCAACTACGATGTCTACAACAAGGAGCTGCTGGCGATCGTCGATGCCTTTGAGGAGTGGCGCAGATTCCTTGAAGGTTCCCCGCATGTGGTTAAGGTGTATTGTGATCACAAGAACCTCCAGTACTGGGCAACAGCACGAGTTCTCAATCGACGTCAGGCGCGATGGGCACAGTCTTTGTCCCGGTTCCGATACGTGATTATTCATCGTCCCGGTCGTCTAAATGGCAAAGCAGATGCCTTATCTCGTCGCAGTTACCTAGCTCCAGTACCAGGTGAAATCCGATTTGATCAACAAGAACAAGTCATCTGAGCTCCGACCAGTTGTTGGTAAACGCGCTTTCCCGTTCTTCTGCTCCAGTTGACACTTTTTTTGGATCTAATCCGAGAAAATCTCCCTCAAGACGAGTTTGCTCGTGATGTCCTTGCACATGTTCGACGAGTTCAGCCATTGTCTTCAGGGTCACAACTACGAGATTATGCTGCTTTCCATCTTCATAATGGGTTGCTGTACCACCACATCCAAATCTATGTTCCGGACGGAGAACTGAGGTTGCGAGCTGTCCAACACTGCCATGACAACACAGCTGCAGGACATTTTGGCATTCGAAAGACGATCGAGCTGGTACAACGGGTGTTCTGGTGGCCTCGGCTTCGCGTGTATGTTGAGAGATTTGTGCGATCTTGTGACACGTGCCAGCGTACAAAGCTTCCTCGTCATCGACCGGTTGGACTACTACAGCCTCTTCCTATTGCTCAGCGGCCATGGTCATCCATCACCATGGATTTCCTCACGGATTTACCGCCTTCTAGAGGGTTTGATGCTGTCCTAGTCATTGTTGATCGGTTCTCTAAGATGGCGCACTTTGTTCCCTGCAACAAGACATGTTCGGGTCCTGATGCTGCAGATCTGGTGTACCGGGAGGTGTTCCGCCTTCATGGTCTTCCTGATGAACTTGTCACTGATCGAGGTCCCCAGTTCACTTCGGCATTCTGGCGGAGATTCCTAGATCGGCTACGTATCACCGGGAAGCTGTCTACTGCACATCATCCTGAAACAGATGGACAATCGGAGCGCACAATTCAGACTCTGGAACAATATCTCCGGTGTTTCATTTCTCATCTGCAAGATGATTGGGTCGATCTCCTTCCTGCTGCCGAGTTCGCGTACAACAACACGGCACACTCATCCATAGGTGTGTCGCCATTTTTGCGTTCTCTGGTGTTCATCCTCGCTGGTCCTACAGCTTGCCCGTGGTTCCTGGCCTCACCACTGCTGCCGATGATCGTGTTGAGCATCTCCGACAGGTCCATGAGGAAGTGCAGCATCATCTTCAACGCGCTCGGGATTTGCAACAACAAGCTGCTAATCGTTCCCGTTCCTCTCCTCCAGCATTCACAATTGGTGACCAAGTGTGGCTCCTCCGGCGTCATTGGCCAACCACACGTCCCTGTGACAAGCTGGACTATCAACGCTTGGGGCCATTTCGCATCATCGACAAACTCTCTGATGTGACGTTTCGTCTCGAGCTTCCGCCAACCATCCGGATCCATCCCGTGTTCCATGTTTCTTTGTTGGAGCCTTATCATGTCCTTCTGAACCTCCGTCAACCATCCAGATCCATCCCGTGTTCCATGTTTCTTTGTTGGAGCCTTATCATGGTCCTTCTGAACCTGGCCGACTTCTTCCACCACCTCCTCCAGTTACAGTTGCTGGTGAACCTGAGTTCGAGGTTGCTGCAATTCTTGACTCCAAACTTGTTCGTGGCATGCTGCTCAGCTTGTTCATGCTCCTGATCTTGTTGCCGAGTTCCATCAACGATATCCCTTGTTGCCAAGTTCCATCAACAATATCCCTTGTTGCCGAGTTCCATCAACGATATCCTGGACCAGTGATGTGTGGTGACCAAGTGTGGCTCCTTCGGTGTCATTGGCCAACCACACGTCCCTGTAACAAACTGGACTATCAACGGTTTTCCGATCGGGGTTGCAGGACGAGGTCAAAGACATGTTGCTAAATTTTGCGGTTCCGATCGGGGTTGCAGGACGAGGTCAAAGACATGTTGCTAAATTTTGCGGTTCCGGTCGGGGTTGCAGGACGAGGTCAAAGACAAGGTCAAAGACATGTTGCTAAATTTTGCAGTTCCGATCGGGGTTGCAGGACGAGGTCAAAGACATGTTGCTAAATTTTGTGGTTTCGGAAACCCTCACCAGCTCGTCAAAGACATGTTGCTAAATTTTGTGGTTTCAGAAACCCTCACCAGCTCGTCAAAGACATGTTGCTAAATTTTGCGGTTTCGTCGAGATTGCAGGACGAGGTCAAAGACATGTTGCTAAATTTTGCGGTTTCGTCGAGATTGCAGGACGAGGTCAAAGACATGTTGCTAAATTTTGCGGTTCTGGAAACCCTCACCAGCTCGTCAAAGACATGTTGCTAAATTTTGCGGTTCTGGAAACCCTCACCAGCTCGTCATTCGTCATCGAAGGGGGAGATAGTGTAAGGATCAATTTTGCGGTTCTGGAAACCCTCACCAGCTCGTCATTCGTCAGCTCGTCATTCGTCATCGAAGGGGGAGATAGTGTAAGGATCAATTTTGCGGTTCTGGAAACCCTCACCAGCTCGTCATTCGTCATCGAAGGGGGAGATAGTGTAAGGATCATGGGTCATTTTTTGACTTTCACAGGACTTGAACCCGAAACCTTTTGGCTAAAACACATATGTGTTAACCAACTGGTCCGTATGATCCTGGATGCTGAACTACACCATCAACAGCAAGGTGTATATTCATACGCATGTTCCAGACCAGTGTGGACCACACATTCCAGACTAGTTGCGGATCACACATTCCAGACCAGTTATGGACCATACAATCCTCAGGACTTCAGATATATAAACAGGGTTCCAGTTCCAGGTTTCTCAGAATCATTCAACACCAGTCTTCGGCCTTGTGTTTCATTTTGTATTCATTTCTTTCTTGAATACAATCTCCTCCTTTCAAGGTTCCACCCTTGTTTTAAAGGTTTCGCCCTTTGCACAAGGTCGTGACATTGCCCCATGACACATAGATAGGCTCATGTGCTAAACCCTCACCTGTGTTTTACATATACCCTCATGATATAGCTAATGCATCATCACTTACCACTTGAGGATTTAACAACTTAGATTTAGGGCTAGTACTTAATGAGGACATGAGTGGTGAATATGGATGTTTTATTAAGTAAATCCCTTAAAGCTAGGTTTGAAAAATCATTACATGCAACCACAACAATGCCTCATAAAAGAGCTCTTGTTAATGAGCTTAGGTTGTTTATTTCCTGGACATGTTTACACATCCTTAGGAACATCATCCTTAACCAAGTGTGCTTATTAGCACACTCAATTTTGAGACCTAACTCCCTTGAGCAGATGCCCTAGGCTTAACACCCTCATGTGAGGACAAGCATGACACAACCTTTAAGGTTGTGACTTGGGCATTGTATCGTAACCTAGTGTCACATGTTCATGTGACATTGTTTTTGAAGACGTGGGCTATCTCTCCATAGCCCATTAGTCTCAAGGGCTACACCTAGTGCCATAAATGTGGTTTGTAAATGCCAACCATGAAACTCCTTATATGTGAACCTTTAAGAATATGATAAAGAAAATTTAACATCCAAGATCTTGCACATACAATTAGACAAGGACACGGATGTGCCTTACTTAACTACGAGTGCTGCTCTTAATTTAAGGTGGAGAAGGAGGTTGGAGACATGCCTTAACCTTTGACAACTTAAATGCGTATTCTAACAGGACCTTTTAATGAAACGATAAAGGTTGGACAACCCTTAAGGTGTGATGTACCCTTATGCACTGAAGTTGAATATGGGTTGTGCCTTGACAACATAAGATAAAGCTTGCATCGACAAACTCACTTATGAACCCATGAACTCTCTATATAATTATCCTACCTTATTTTTATGACGAAGCCCTCCTCCTACTTGTGAGTTAAACTTGATGGGGAGATTTTTAGGGTATGGGGTTACTGCAACTTTAGGGTTAAACCTTAACAGTGTCCCTAACCATATTTGACACACCTATGAATAGGGGTGAGTTTTGAATTATAAGTTCCTTCTTCATCGGAGTTTCAAAGGTATTTAATGATAGCTGACCGAACCAACCATAAAGACACCAAATGGGGCTATTTTTCACTCATTCAGAGACCAAACATGAATTACAATTAGTAACAACATTTAATTTCTAAAGTAAAAGTATAGAATCATTATAAAAATTATGATAATGACGTTCCTATGTTATTTTAATTAAGTGACCCTGGTGTACTGGAATCAAGTAATTCCATTAGGTTAGAACCATGACAACTATGTTATTATAGCTTTTTTATATTCTAGATGAAATTTAAACTGCCATTTAATTAGAATATCAAAATTTCACATTTATACGCCAAATATAAAATATATTTAATTTATAACAAATAAAAATGAAATTAACAATTAATTAAAATATTACACAGTGAGGTATGTTTAATTGACCATCCCTATGCCAACAATATCTTCACCACACATCAACAAAGTCTTGTGGAGCCTCCATAGACGTTTTCCGTGCGACCTTGACTGTTGTAATGGACAAAGTTTTTCCTAATGTGAGCTTCCAAAAGCATGTACATGGAGACAATGAGAACATTTATCATCCCTAGGACATTAACACAACGTACATGCTTGCCATGGGGCTCAGGTTCCAAAACCAAAAGGAGAGATCAATGTTGGGCAGGCCTTTTAAGAGCCACGCCTATGTGAGATTGCTCAACTGTGGTTGGAGTCCCATCCATTCTCCCAGACTGTCCGAAAATGAAGAAATCGCATGTTTGAGGAGCACCTTGCATACTTCATCTAGGCATTGTATGTGACCCAGTCGATTAGCGTGTACATGGCAACATCTCCCCATCTTTGCTACACAAGCCTCCACTGCTTGGGGTTTTGACAGTCTTCAACCTGGCCATGAGCAAGATGCCGACACGCAAATCACCCAAATGCACCCAAGCATCCACATGGATATTTCAAGAATATTCATTTTCTTTACCGTAATTTTGATTTAACTCTTTAAATATGTAGTCAACCCCTTAATCAATGTCCATGAGTAGTCCTCTGGACTTAATCTAGAGCGTGGAGCGTGGAGCGTAAACCTCACCCACCATCAATTGAAACTGAAACCTCATGGACCTTGAACCCCTAAATTTTTTTCAAACCTATATTTTAAAACTAAAATTATTATTCATATTATTTCTTAAGTATAATACAACGTGTATATTTATATTTGAGTTTTAATATGTGCACCCCTAGTTTTTTTTTTAAACCTATATTTTAAAACATTACTATTCATTTTATATGATAATTATTATTTCTTAAATATAATTAAACACATGTATATTTATATTTTAGTGTGAAAATGTGCATAACTTAGAAATCCCTCCATCTTGAGTTTTAAGGCAATAATGCAAGATAGCGACCGTGACACGGTGAATTCACATCAACATTAACAATATTAGTATTGTTGATACCAAATGTAAATTCATAAATTCTAATATATTTTATGTTTACATTTATATTTGAACATGGAAACCCGTTGTAAAAATATACACTCTCTTTCTAAGTTTAAAATAGCATAATCGAGATCAAATTAGCATATGTTGGTATATTTACTTGGGTGCCATGGATATGAATGGTTGGGCTCGTCAACCCATATAATAAAACCTACAATTGAGGATCTTTTGAAGCTTAAGGACAGTGATCTCAGATCGGAGCACATTGATAGTCCTGCCATATCCTAAGGGAAAGTTACTCATATGCTTTTGAAAATTTTCATATTTCCCAATCTACCTCAACAATTTTAAAAATCTCCCAATCTACCCTTAGTTTTAGAATGAATCATTGCACATTACTAATTCATCACGAAACCAAGGGAAACTCATGAAACTTAAATTGGGGTTGTGCACGCTCTACGATTATGCTAGCTCCACCACACCTACTACAATGAAATGGGTGTTTCTTTGTGCCTTGATCCTCTGTGTGAACTTGCTTCTTCCTTGGTCTTCAAAGAGGTCGTCGCATAGTTGCTGGGAGTAAAGCTTCCTCGCAAGAATGCAATTTTCTTTTGTCAAATGGAAAGACTTTCTTGGTAATTGACTTGTAAACATGAAGTGTGAAACATTGATTTATATGAGCATGGACTTGGATATGTCAATGAACTAATGCTATTGTAGCATGATTACATGGTAGCCCTAACAGCTATCAACGGAGGCAAGAGCAGGTCCCTAATTTGATGTTAACTACTCAAGTGTTGTTTGTGGTTGAAAACAGTAATACCTCTCTCTTACACATTTTTTCTTGGCATTTGGAATTAAAAATGCCCTATTAGTAGACTCTAAAGCTTCTTGAGCTCTCATTCTCCTTTTATAAAACCAAGTCTGTTGGATCACTTGTAGCATGTTAAAGATGGGCATCTCTTGCCCAATTCTCAGGAATCTAATTTATTCTAAGGGCAACTTGAAATCTAATCTCTTCTACTGCTTCTTTAATGCCACTTCATTTGGAGCTCTTGCTACTTTCCAAAGCAAGTTTACCAGCTCCACACTTTTAAATTTCTTTTTAAAATTCTTTATAAGATGACTCAAGGAATATCCAAAAATAGCATTAACACCTTCCATAATTTCCTTCTATTTGTCTGAGATGAATGTCAAGCCAGCAAGTACATCTCTTGTCAAACAATTCTTAAAGCTCTAAAGAAACCACTTTCAATTGTCGTCATTTCCATTGTCAATCACCCCAAAAGCAATGAGAAACAATGAGTCATTTGCATCAACACTCATAATTGTCAGCAAAATGCCCTTATACTTCCCTTTTAAATGAGTCCCATCCACAACAACTAACTTTCAAACCCCACCAAGCAAGCAGCATAAGTAAGGAAAAATCTCAAAAATCGTTTATCATTGTTTCTTTGTATGTTTGCTACATATCCAAGGTTGTTTTTCACAACCTTGTCACAAAAGCTTTCAAGTTTTGTATAGGCATCATCATAGTCACTGTCACAACTCGATACATGATGCAGGATTCCGGATACATGATACAGGATACGGGTTATAAGATATGCCTACAAGATATTCCTATAAGATATACCTACAGGGTATTCCTACAGGATATGCTATAGAGGATAAGGGTCACCATTTTTAACTCATGACTAGATTAGGCTCATGACCAGATTAGCTCTTGGAGTTGTGAGCATAAAAGCTCCGACCTAATTGTTATACAATCAATTATTATCAACACCAGTATTTTTATGATCAATCTTGTCTTGTGTTGTTTTTGTTTTGCTCTTTGCTTCCTGTTCTCTCCTTGTCTTGTTCCTAGTGCCTATCCTATTCCTGACTTGCTCCTGGTTCCTGTCATGCTCCTGTCTTGCTCATGGTTCCTGTCTTGTTCTTAGTCCTTGTCCTGCTCCTGAAGTAAAGCCTCCTTGCTCTTGGATCTTGGCTTGACAATTTAATAGTAACTGCTTTCATAACTCTCTGATTCCCAGCTACTTTTTTTCCTTCATTTTCCTCTTTTTTTTCCTTCATTTTCCTCTTCTTTTTCCTTCATTTCCTCTTCTTTTTCCTTCATTTTCCTCTTCTTTTTCCTTTCATAGATCATGGCCGATTTTGAGCATTTTCAACGTGAGTACCAAATGTTGCTTCACGAGCTGGCCACTTTGCGCCAAGTGGTCACAGATATGCAAGGTTCCACCAATATGGCGCATGTAGCTGCTGATGCATCCTCCAAGGCTGTTGCACAGGCTCTCTCTCAAGCATCTGTGGTTTCCTCTCCATCGAACTCTTCTTCGAAGCCGAAGATCAACATACTAGAAAAGTTCAGTGGCAATCCAACCGATTTCCAAGGTTTCCTGAATCCATAGTAAAAAACTATGACACACTCTCCGCTTTTAAAAATGTCAACATCCTTGTTGACGTCCAACTCCAAGAGTTTTATTACCTTCCTTACATTATGCGAAGCCAAGTACTTTATAAACGTCATTCACTAAGTAAAAACTCAGCTGCCAGAGGCACCACTGCGACATGAAGTCACTTGAAGACCTTTGGACATCTGTAAAGTTTATCACCCGACATAGGCAACAAATTAGTTAATTTATTTACTTTAATTAGAATTTGTCATGACCCGATATAGGATGCAGGATACAGGATATGGGTTACATGATATGCCTATAGGATATACCTACAGGATATGCCTACAAGATATTCTTATAGGATATACTTACAGGATATTCCTACATGATATGCCTATAGGATATGCATGTAGGATATTCCTACAGGATATACCTATAGGATATTCCTATAGGATATGCCTAGATGATAAGGGTCACTATTTTTAGCTCATGACCAAATTAGACTCATGACCAGATTAGCTTGGAGTTGTGAGCATAAAAGCTCTGACTTAATTGTTGTACAATTAGTTACTATCAACACCAGTCTTTCTACGATCAATCTTGTATTGTTTTGTCTTGCTCCTTGCCTTCAACTCTTGTCTTGTTCCTGGTTTCTAGTTCCTGTCCTGCTCTAGTTCCTATCCTACTCCCTGTCCTGCTTCTGAGTCAAGCTTCCTTATTTTCGAAATCTTGCTCACTTCCTTGTTCCTAGATCGTGGCTTGACATAATTTATATCAGAGGCCTCTAATTAATATTGGCTTCGGCTCCTAAGTTAATAAAAATAAAATTCACTTTATTTCTCATTATCATTACAAACAACTTAAGACCTCGCCTCAAACTCCTTCACTAACTTCATCACGTTATGTAGATTCTCTAATGGTTCCCATGTTGACTTGCACTTTTCACTTAACAAGATATTCACGTTTACGTCTCTGCGACCCTTGGCATTTAATATCTTTTGCATCCAAAATTAACTCACTTCGAACTCATTCATATCGTTGATTAGCTCAGGAAGCGGATGTAAGTTTTCATATCTTTTTGGATGTTTCTCATCCTTGTGAAATGGTTCGAGCAAATTGACATGAAACACATTGTGTGTCACTCCCAACTCTGGAGGAAGATCTAACCATAAGCCACATTTCCTACTCGCTTTACCACCTTTTACAGACCTATGTAGTGCGATACAAACTTCCTAGAAAGAATGCTAGAACCTTCAGATTTTTAATACTTAATAATACCATATCTCCAACTTGATACTCTACATCTCGTCGATGTTTATTATTGCTGATGATACCTTTCTTGTGTTGTAGTCATCACTTAGCAAGAAGCTTCCCATGTATGATACAATTGTCTAGTGAACTTTGGTACATAGGGAACTCAATTAACATTATTTTTTGGTAACACCATGCTCTAAGGAATACCACCCTTATTCCTAGTTAACACCTCCATTGGGTTACACCCAATCGCAATATGTATTGAGTTATTGTAACATATCTCAGCCATATCTAAATGTTTAGCCCAATCAAGTTAATCACTTTGAATATAGCATCATGAGTTGAATAAAATTATGGTTTCCGATAGTCTATGCACTTTTACAACTTTATGGAAGAACAACTTTGCTATTTGCTTTGCATTTATTGTCTTTACAATTAGAATGAACTGAACAACTTTTGAAAACTGATCTACCACCACCATGAGGACATTGAAACCATAAGATTTTGACAATCATGTGATAAAGTCCAAAGTAACACTTTGAAATGGTTGTTTTGGAATTGGTATACATTATAACTTCCCAACTCATTTTTGTGATCGACTCTTTACTTGTTGACATATGGAGCATGTCTTAACATACTTAACAACGTCGCTTACCATTCCTGGTCAATAAAATTCCTTTTTTAATAAAGTCAATGTCTTATGCCTTCCACCATGTTCTGCCAAAGGAACATCATAATGTTCTTTTTAACAGTCTTTGCCTCTATATTCCTTCTGGAACATAAAGTCTCTTCTCTTTATAATAAAGAACTCTATCCAGCATTGCAAAATGCGCCCACTTGAGTGCATCCATTCAACTTTTTATTTCTATTAAAATATTACCATCTTTTCATAATTGATGAACTTATTTCCTCTTTATTACCAGGTTCAAAACCTCCTTAACAAACTTATCTTAAGGATATATTATCATGAATTCATCCACCAAAGTTGACACTGATGCCGACATAATACGAAGATGACCCTTCTTACTGAGTGCATTAACTACCACATTGTCTTTTCCAGTTTTATGTTTGATTTTAAGTTGAAATCAAACTAGCCATTTAGCATACTTCAATGATACCTTCGACTAACGTTTCAAGGTTAGTAGGTTTAGGTCATTTCATTTCATTAAGGGTTTGGCATTCTGTGCCAACCCATTTACTAAACAAAGGGGTAAATTAAATATATGTAATGAGAGTTCTTGGGTTCAAAAAAGAATTTATTATTCTCCTACCGATTTAGGCACAACCCTCTGTTGGGCCACTCTAACTTCTACACAACAAGCATACGTCCCACCTTTGGGTTAGCTTACCTTATCATTGGCAGGATATTTGAATAAACTATCGAGATTAATTAGATATACTAATTAATTTACACTAATAAAATTAGTGTTCAAATTGCCTAGTGTATTAGTTATTATGTCCTTAGTTTTTTTAAGAATATGACATCTTTATATCTTTTTATAAATATATATTATAACATAAGTTGATTGGGTCATCCTTTTAGGTCATCCTTATTATTTTACATCCGCCTCTTCTCTAAACGACGTGCAGAAAACTAGAGAACGCATTTAAGCAGACATTCGGTGCAGATGCCTCATATGCGTCCACATCTACGGGCCCTGTTGTATACATTTCCACACATAACATTGCATTTGACATACACCTCACCTCTCTTGTCTCTCTCACTCATTCATTTCATCGTTGTATTGTTGCAGCTGGTTATACCTGTGGAGAAGATGAGGAGCAGTGAATCCATGGAGCAAGCCTGAGAGACCCACAAAGAAGTATATACGGTGGATAACCATGAGTTTTAGTTCATGGGGTTTCATGTTAACTATATAAAATACAAATTTATCTTTTTATAAATTAAGTTGAACACAAAATTTCAAATGAAATAATTAGGTCATAACATCTAGGAAAACAAACAACGTCGATTAAATATACAGAATTAATGTGAAAGGAATTGAACACAAAGTTTAAAGTGAAGTAATAATGTCATAACATTTAGGATAAAAACACCAACGGAACAAGGACTTGATTTTGTGTGTAATTCACTTCATACATAAGGTAATCATTTTAATTAATAGTTTAAATTAAGAAATTCTGCATCAACATAAAACAAGCTTTTCAAATAAAATCTATTTGAATAAATTGTGAAGATTAATTAGAAATACTAATTAATTTACATTAATAAAATTAGTGTTCAAATGTTATTCTAGAGTATTTCATTTTTTGGGTTATTATAGTTTTTGAAGAAACTGAACGTCTTTATATCTTTTTAAAAAACTTTATATATTATAACATAAGTATCAAAAGTTTATTAATGAAATTTATTATTTAATTGTAGATTAACAAAGTTTATATATATAAATGTAATTTAAAATGTTAAACTTTCTTAAATGATAGATTATAGAATTCATTTTTATAAATAACAGTTTATATATCTTCTTTTAAATTATATATGTTTAAAATAATTATCTCAAATTTATCATTAGAATTTATATCTAATTATATATTCATCATATTTATTGTAGAATTTTGTATAAATCTGTAATAAAAATAAATAAATTTAAATGCTTAAAATTAATTTAACTAAAATTTGAAAAGAAAATCACACGATAAATTTTAAAGTTCATTAACTAATAAATTATAAATATATATAGTACATAAGTTTAAATATGCATATTAATTTAATAAAAGGAAATTCTCAAAATTTTAGTTGTGAAAATTGTAAATAAAAAGCAAGGCATGTGTACATTTTGTGTAGTATTATTTTTTAATATAATTTGAAGTTTTATTTAAAATTTCTCAATAATTACTTATTTATAATTTTTATTTAAAATAAGCATGTGTGCAAAGATATATAAAAATACTTTACTCTCATTGTTTTCGTGCTTATTAACCATGCATTAATTAATAACTTACAACCAATTTCTTAATTGAGAACTAGAATGCACGTTGTAACTAAAGTGGGCATGATACGTGAAAATGGGAATATAAAATAAATTACTAATTAATACTTAAGTTTTAATTATTAATTAATCATTTAATTAATATGTAATTAAGCCTTAAATATTAATTAATTAATTAATTAATCCTTCAATAACCTTACTTAGTAAGGAATATTCCTAAAATATCTTAGAATATTCATATTATTCTAAAAATAGTTTACAATAATGAAGAAATACTATCAAACATAATTACAAATGAAATCATTTTCTTATCAACATGTTAATTTTTTATAAATACTTTCTTTCTATCATACAAAGAAATCTTTTCATTTTGTCTAAATCATCACTCTCCGGATTAATCAAATCATTTTGGTCAATATCTTGATGTTGTTGCCACCACTTAACACTCTCACGAATGCAATTGGGAGTTGCCATCCTTGTTAATACATAAGATGTGATAAGAGAAGGTCTGCATAAAGGCTCATCTAAAAACTGACGTTCCTTAAGAATAATATTATAAAGCGCCCGGTTGCTATCCTTCATTTTATAAAATTCAATATCACGAGAAAGAAAAGCTTCAGGAAATGTATGATACGGTGGATACTGCTCACAAAAATTTTCGAGATTCTTCTTTCTGAGGCACGTATCCAAGTAGTTCACTAGCTCATCCATGATATCGATCAGAATATGGATCGAAAGTGATTGGATGAATACAAGCAATGTTTTGGTTGAGCATAGCCTTCTGAGGAGAGTCGTCTACTACTAAGATATGTGCATTCTTCGTTATCCTTAAGCGACTGATCTCCCCATGAGTCCCAATTATTCTTTCATTCTTGAAGAAGTATGGCTTGCTTTCCTTTCTTATATTGTGAAATTCGAGAGGTTTATGACACATTCGCTGGTCAAAAATCCAATCTTTACGAATCACCTCTTCTGCAACACTACAATGTTTCTTAAGTAAACTCAACAGCGGTGTTAAGTTATGAATCTGCATGCATGACCAAATCCCCACAAGCGCACCCATCTCCTTAAGCTTTTGAAAGAGACGATCCAACCCTGGACGAAAAATAATATCATATCGAAATTTACCATGACAAGGAATGAAATCTCCTTGTTTGATTTCTGTTTTTCTATCCTCGGGCCTTTGTCGATGAAGCAGAACACCATTGACATCCAACAACACAATATGGCCATGAGTAACATGAGATAGCGTTGCCTCTTGAATACTTTGCAAATCACTTGTTTGCTCCCTTTCACATTTATCCGTTGCCACTATTTCGTTGCCTATCCCTTCATCATTTAATTGTACATCATCCTTACAAGATTCAGATATTGCATGCGCTGAAGAAATTGATTTCGGAATGAAGCCAATAAAAATGATGATGCAAAAACTGAAGTGGCCCCCATGGTAACGATGTTTTGAGCTGCATTATTATCCATTTCCTGCATGAACTCTGTCATTCTGACATGTGGCACAAGAAATTGTCGCCAAACCCCTCTCTTACCTCATGGCAATGCTGAAAATCCATGTTCTCAATTATTTCATTACATCTGCAAAATGATAATTAGCTGACCTTAAAATTATCAAGGTATATTATTTACCTTGTTAATGTGTGACCCATGTTTGAACTAAAAGCTTCATTAATCCTTGAGAATTTATTTTCTGTACAAATATAAAAGAAATATACAAAAATGCCTTATGTTACACTCATTTACAACTATTCATCACTCTATCAATTCATTATCAATTCTTCTTCGCTATTACCTTCTGAATGAGGCGAAGAAGGTCTAAGCCGCTTGTGAGATGGTTCAAGATCTTCTGCATCTTCTATTGATGTTTCCATGGGTCCTGGAGTGTGCGAATGTTCTGTACTCCTCGAGATAACTTCCGGTCTAATATCTGATTGATGTTCGTTCTCAGACTCCGAGATTGAACCAGATTCACCTTCAGAGCTATCGCACTTATCTGGAGGGAACTTTCTCAAATACGCCTTTATGGAATCGTTGGGGTACTCAGTTGAGACCCAATCTATCCACTTGTTCAGGTCCTCAACCATGGTCTTATCCTTCTCAACGGCAAACACACATGTATGCCGAAGGTAACACTCCTTCAAGACGGACCCCCTAGTGCAGTAGTCAAAAACCCACGCATCACTGTGAGGACCCCTGATCAAGTTGACGATGCTCCGTGCCGCTTGACTTGTAATGTTTGGATAACGTACATTGCCGAATACGTCACTCATACCTATCGGTGTATCGGATGGAGGTTCAGGGCCGTTGGAGTGCAAACAGATGCCTGGCCAGTCATTTGGAAGCTTGAAATTGTTTGGCGCATTCCTAACAACCAAGTGAACAACAGTATCAATGCACTTGGGATTAGCATCGTTCATATAAAATCCTGTCCAACGATGTCTATTCTTCTTGGCGAAGGCGAAGGCAAAAGTATCGGTGACATGAGCAAGAATCAAGAAATAAATACCTGAAAAAGTAGGTATCAGTGAAGAGCGCAAGCATGAATTCAATAATAAATACCTTCTATGTATATGCTTGCACGGCTAAGTTTCTCCACCAGATCCTCTAGTGCCCTATCTGTCGAAAGATTTTTTGACACCCGCCGATCCATCACGAACAATTGAAACGGTTTCCTACAAGCAGTGATGTTACCCCATAAAGTCTCCGAATCTAACAACAAACATCTGTAGGGCTTGTCGTGATTCGTAGCATCCTCCTTTATAAGGTTCAATTCGGTTCTCCGCTGCTGAAGGACTGCCATAAGAGAAGGCGTCATCCCAATGTTCTCCTTTTTGGCGTTGGCGTGCAATAGATTCTTGCCTAGATCTTCCGATTGGTTCACCCATTCGACAAGCATATCATCGTTCGTCACATGCAAATATTTGCTAACTCTTCATATGTTGAAGTCGAGGTCCAACCCAGTTTGTGGCAGTGTATTCCCAACCACTCCTTGAAATGCCTGACCGTCTTCAACTCCATTGCCTTGAGATGAAAAGGAGAGGTTGGGCTGCTGTTATTAATTTGTAGTTTGCCATCGATCACCAAATCAGCCAAGACTTCCATCTCCTCCATCGTTGTTCCATTTAAAGGCTTCAACCATGTGAGCTTGAAATCGTTGTCTACATCCTTTGTAGATTGAACAGACTTAGCCTTCGGCGTCTTACTGGGTTTCTTTGCAGACTTTTCTGAGGGCTCCCCTTCACTTGTCTGCTTCTTCTTCAGTGTTCCTTTTGAAAAGGATTCCATAATCCCCAACCATTTGGCAAAGATCCTATCTTCGGGGCAAGAAATCAACATCATCAGAAAGATGTTTCCTTCCCGCCCACCTGGGCAAAATCAACTGCTGCAATTTCTTCAACTCTCTGAGGAAAAAGACAGATTAATATACCGGCGAGATAAATCCCGCCCAAACAATTTGCTTACCCGGTATTCCGCAGATTGTGTATTCCCTGCGGTAGCTCTTTGTGGTCGCTGAAGAGATTCCCACACGGCTCGCGTGTGTTTAAACTTCTCCCATATTTTGCTGTTGTAGTGGTTGGTGTCGGCAGCGTCCCATTCCGCCGATAACTTATGGTACTGCTCGATTGTGAGATTCGGCTTAGCTAAAAACGCCGATCTTTTTGTCAGCTTCTCACGGGTATGCTCGGAAAGTTTTGTTGCCATCGTTCCTTTGTTGTGTTCATCGAGAAGTCGTTGGGCTGCCGTTATTGTGTGCTGGCCACTAATGATGTAGTACTTGATAGATTTTTATTCTCCGTGAATCTTCATGAGTTGTTCTGGTGTTGTGATCCAGACTTTGTCAGCACCCTTCCTTCTTTCATAGTATGGACACAAAACAGCATTATGTGGAACGGTATAAGAATTGTCGTCCTTCATCTTCTCCATGAGCTCAGCTACACGTTCCTGGTTGAGTGGCCTGTAATTGAAGTTTGGGTTGACGCTGCAATATTTAACCCTACAAGGATAAATCTTATCATCCAACATCATTTCCTTGTGACTTATTGCAGCATGAGATGCCACAGGTGCAGCTGACAAAACGATTGATGATTTTCTTTTGCGATCCGAATCAACATGTGTGATCCCCGACTGCAGCTGTTCTAGTGTTCTCGGCACACTCTCCAGCTCCCGAAGCTTCCTAAGCAAATTGAACGTGATCTGTAGAGAACCTGAGACCGAGCCACCTTCTCAATCTCCCTTATGATGTCGCTGTGTTCTTCTTCAATGTGAAGAGGGAAGATTGCTCCACTTGCTGATTTTCTGTATTGTGAAGCAATATCTCCTGACAATACACCTACTCGATGAGTCTGAAGATCTTCGAAGTAGACATCCAGATGGATCCCCTCCATAGATGGGCTTTCGTTGAGTTGAAGAAGAACTCCAAGGTCAACATCATTAGTGAACACGTGAACATTATCCACAAGTCGACAAAACCACCCGAGATTAATGTTGTAACTGACGACCTCTGGATCCGAGAACGTGACATTGGATGGAACAAGGCATATCTGTCGAGCATCGTCCAATCTGGGTTCGCAGCCTGCTTTCGGGTGCTTGACTAGCGAATCTACTTTCCATTGTTTTGCTTGTCCATGAGATGTGACAGAGGTTAATTTGACAGCAACCATGGTTGCTCCAATGCGCTTCCCATTTATCTTAAAATATGGCCAAGTTGATTCCAGAATCCCCCTGCCCATCTCTTCTCCTGCTCTTGTCTTTAATGTCACTCAATTCCACATCTGAATACAAAAATGATTAGTTCAAGTATCCGAGTATAACAGATTTTATTTTAATTCTTACCCAGAATTTGACGACGACTCCATACTAATGACTCGATCTCCTTGTTTGATCAAATCGTCCTTCTGCAAAATAATACACTATAAATATAAATTATATAAAAACGCACACACACTTGTATAAACCCGAATATACAAAAATAATACACAGAGAGAAGTAGACGTAATTAACTGTCCGAAGCTCACATTTGTGTTAGTGCAAAAGAAAGATAACATTTCGTTTTAGAACCACCACAAATGTGAGCTCTGGACAGTTTTACATAGATTCCTAGCTTTTACTCGAAATATTATGATAAGATGATAAAAGTAAATAAAATGAGATATGCAACTTATATATACTAATACACATATATATTCACATGGAAGGTGCGGCGGGATTAATCTCGCCACCCCTTCAATGCCTCCTGAAAGAGTGGGCGGGATTAATCTCGCCACCTTTCTGGAGGCCTTGAACGGGAGTGCGGAATTAATCTTGCCACCCTTCTCGGTCTCAGAGAGAACTGGGCAGGATTTATTTCTCACACCCCTTCAGTGACTCCAGAAAGGAGGCGGGATTAATCTCGCCCACCATGTAAGGATGGTTAAATGAATTTCCCACCCTTCCCAGTTCTCTCCATTGGTATGTTGAAAACCTTCTACGTCTCAGACAGAAACGTTTGGGATTGGTCCGACTCACCAATGGAGAAAAAAGGGAAGGGTGGCGGGATTCATTCCTCCAACAGGCATTGAAGACTCGGCGGGATTAATCCCGCCGCCCAGGGCCTTCACTCGGTCCCTATGCGGCGGGATTAATCCCGCCGGACGCCAATTCCCTGCGCGGAATCGGGCGGGATTAATCCCGCCGCCTAGGCACTTCAGAGGCCAATGGCGGCGGGATAATCCCGCCCGATTCCGAGCAGGGAATTGGCGTCCGGCGGGATTAATCCCGCCTCCCAGGCCCTTCACTCGGGCCTTAGTCGGCGGGATTAATCCCGCCGAACGCCAATGCCCTGTGCGAAATCTTGCGGGATTAATCCCGCCTCCCAGGCCCTTCACTCGGGCCTTAGTCGGCGGGATTAATCCCGCCGAACGCCAATGCCTTATGCGAAATCTTGCGGGATTAATCCCGCCGCCTAGGCCCTTCAGGCAGGCCAATGGCGGCGGGATAAATCCCGCCCGATTCCGCGCAGGGCATGCGTACGCGGCGGGATTAATCCCGCCCACCATGTAAGGGATGGTGAAATTAATCCCACCACCCTTCTCGGTTCCCTCCATTGGTATTTTGTAAACCTTCTCCGTCTCAGACAGAGTTAGTCGGGATTGATTCAACATACCAATGGGGTAATGAAGGTTCGGAGATTAATCTCGCCACCGGGTAATGAAGGTTCGGAGGCTAATCCCGCCGCCTCTCGTAAATCATGCGCTCACACATATATATTGGCTGCGGCATTTTTGAACAGGGATGGGTGGGGGCGGGATTAATCCCGCCGCCCAGGGAATTCACGCAGCACATGAACGGCGGGATTAATCCCGCCGCCCTCCTCGAAGGGCATGAGCGTGGGGCCGGATTAATCCCGGCGTTCATGTCCTGCGTGAATTCCCTGGGCGGCGGGATTAATCCCGCCGCCCATGGCCTGCGTGAGGGGCCTCGGCGGCGGGATTAATCCCGCCGCCCATTCCTGTAAATGCCTGCGCGGAATCCGGCGGGATTAATCCCGCTTATTAGAATCTTCACACAGGCCATTGCTGGCGAGATAAATCCGCGCCCTTCCGCGCAGGGCATGGATGAGCGGCGGGATAATCCCGCCGCCGAGGCCCTTCACGCAGCTATGGGCGGCGGGATTAATCCCGCCGCTCTTCGGTTTGTCGTAGAGCGCGGGATTAATCCCGCCCGCCATAGCCTGCGTGAAGGGCCTCGGCGGCGGGATTAATCCCGCCGCTCACCCATGCCTGAAGGGCCTCGGCGGCGGGATTAATCCCGCCGCTCACCCATGCCTGAAGGGCCTCGGCGGCGGGATTAATCCCGCCGCCATGGCCCCAACCATAGCGGCGGGATTAATCCCGCGCCGAGGCTATAAACATATAGCGGCGGGATTAATCCCGCCGCTCAAGGGGCTTAGCGAGATAAAACACACACATATATATATGTGTGTGTGTATATATATAATATATGTATGTATGTATGTATGTATAGGAGTGTACGTGTGTGTGCAAGAGATAGATAAATAAATAAAATTATACAGTACTGGTACACCTAATATATGTGTGTACATAGGTATATATATGTGTGTATATGTATATCGTGTGTATGCGTGTGAGCGAACAAATAAAATCATACAGATAAACAAACACACACACACACATATATATATACACAGGAGTGTGCGTGTGTGTGCGAAAGATAAAACTAATAATAAATAAAATTATACAGATAAACACACACATATATATGTGTGTATATAGATATATAATCTATAGAGAAAGAGAGAGAGTCTGTGAATATATAGCATATATATAACTAGTGTTGTATGTATGTATATGTATATAGGTATATATATATGTGTATATGTATATTGTGTATGCGTGTGTGAGCGAAACAAATAAAATCATACAGATAACAAACACACACACACACACATATACATACACAGGAGTGTGCGTGTGTGTGCGAGAGATAAAACTAATAAATAAATAAAATTAAAGAAAAACACACACATATATATATGTGTGTATATAGATATATAACCCATATGAATATATAAGCATATATATAACTAGTGTTGTATACTATTTGTTAATATGCATTGATTTATATATTTATATATATATATATATATATATATTGTGTGTGGTTGTGTGTGTGTGGTGGTGTGTGTGGTGTTGTGTGTGTAAAGCAGTGCGCGTGTGTGTGTGAGAGATAGATCAATAAAAAAAAAATTACAGATACTGGTACACATAATATATATATATATATATATATATATGTGTGTGTGTGTGTGTGTGTGTGTGTGTAAAGCAAGATCAATAAAAAAAAATTTACAGATACTGGTACACATAATATATGTATGTATATATGTATATAGGTATATATATATATGTGTATATGTATATCGTGTGTATGCGTGTGTGAGCGAAACAAATAAATCATACAGATAAACAAACACACACCCACACACACATATACATACACAGGAGTGTGCGTGTGTGTGCGAGAGATAAAACTAATAAATAAAATTATACGCACACTCCTATACATATATACATACATACACACACACACACACACACAGAGATCTCGCCGCCGATTTCACAGCCGCCGCTCTTGAAACCCTAAGAATATACCTAAACCCTAAAGGAATTAAATATATATATCAACCCTAATAGAATATTCCTTCTGAGAATATACTTAAACCCTAAAAAGAATAAAATATAGATTCGCCCTAAACGAATATTCTTTCATTATATTATTAGCGCGTGCGTGTGTGTGGGTGTATCACATACACCTCAAAAATATAAATCATGCAGGGATTTAACATGTGTGTGTCCATGAGAGTGTTAAAGTTTCATGTGTACACATTGCATATATTAATACACATAATATATACATACACACGTGTATACACACAGACATACACACATATTACATGGGTTTAGGGTTTAGGGTTTAGGGTTTTGGATTTAGGATGGATCATGCATGGTGTGTATGTATGAGAGAAGAGAGAGTGTTGAAAAATTATTTTTGTACACATTGCATATATTAGTACACATATATACTTACACATATTATACACAGATATACATACATAGTATATGAGAGAAGAGAGACAGTACATATTAATATGGATCATGCATGGTGTGTATTATACACACAGACATACATACATATTAGTACATAATATTAGAGAGACCGAGTACATATTATAGATCATGCATGGTGTGTATGTTTGAGAGAAGAGAGACAGTACATATTAACATGGATCATGCATGGTGTGTATGTATGAGAGAAGACAGAAAGTACACATATATACATACAGAGTACACATATATACATACAGAGTACACATATATACATGCACACGTGTATACACAGACATACATACATATTACATGAGTAAATTCATTGTGTTACATATTAGGGTTTAGGGTTTAGGGTTTAGGGTTTGCTCCCAACAAGCTTAATAAAATATTACACATGTAAATTCAATGTGTTACATATACACAGATTGAGTACATATATCATACATGCGTTGAACATGATGTTTTCAATAAAGAAGCAACATATTTCTTCAGTTTGGTTTAGGGTTGTGCATGTGTGTGCATATGTGTTTTTGTAAGTTCTTGTAATGCGTGTGTAAATTTATGATTGTGTTTATATATGTGTGCAAAACAAACATCGAATAATTAAGAAAATAAAATTAATAAACACACTAGGAACATATTTTAAATTATACATAATAATATATGATTTTATCTAATATATAGCCATATATAGTTTTAATAATATATATTAATTTAATATTGATAAAAAGGTTTAACATTGAAATATTCTTGAAAATAATAAGAAATTAATTGAGAAAATCCCATTAATATATACAAATGTAAATTAAGTACTCAAATAATTAACTAAATTAATTATCATAATCATGTTTAATATTGGAATATTCTTGGAATAATAAGAAAAAAATAAAGAATATCCCATTAATATAAAGAAGATTAATTACTCAAGTAATTAAGGAAATGATATTAATATATATATTATTAAAACTATATATGACTATATATTAGATAAAATGATGTATTATTATGTATAATTTAAAATATGTTCATAGTGTGTATTAATTTAATATTGATAATAAGGTTTAACACATGAATATTCTTGAAATAATAACAAATTAATTGAGAAAATCCCATTAATATATACAAATGTAGAATAATTACTGCAATAATAAGAACAAGACTAATTTAATTATGATAATCAGGTTTAATATTAGAATATTCTTCAAATATTAATAAAATATTAAAGAATATCCCATTGATACTAGGAAATGAAAACTAAATACTCGAGTAATTAAGAAAATAATAATAATAAACAGACTATGAATATATTTTAAATGATACATAATAATATATCAATTTATTTATTGTATAAGTATATATTTATATATATATATAAATATAAATATACTTGAATACTAAGAATGTAGAATATAGTCTAAAATTTCGTAATATTAAACAGCTTGAATCACTTGAATAACATTAAATGCAATTTTAAAATACTCATTGGAACTGGAGAGTATATATGTCAGAGTGTCGGATATTTGTGTCAACTCATCTTAAATTTTATTTTCTGTTCTTTTTAAAAAATTTTGAATTTCTGACATATGTATTGTCGGTCTGACATGTAAATTTGAAAATGCATTTAATTTCCCACTCAAATTCAGATCTGGTTCTTTCTCCGGCAAGGGTTTTTTCATTTCTGTATTTTTCACTCTTTAGATCTTCTTTTTCTTCATAGTGATCATCTCAGGAGCGAGATTAAATTGGGTGCTATTCTTTATAGGAAAGCACGGCGCCTTCAGTGCTGTTTACAAGTAAGTATTATAAACAAATTTAAAAATACTTATTAAGATTCACTCTCTTACATTCTCTCTTAAAATTACAATTTAGGGGTTTAGAAATGCATTAGGATTATAATATATTCCGTTAGGGATTTATCACGTTTAAATATCCTTTTAACTTAATATTCTAGGTTAACCGGGGCGGCGGGATTAATCCGGCCATTTCTTTTTCGCCTCTTTGAAGAAGTGGCGGGATTAATCCGCCACCATCTCCTGGGCAATGCTTCTCCGCCACTGAAAAAGAGTGGCGGGATTAATCCCGTCGATAACCTTCTCAACTGATGAAGAGTTACCAGAATTTGAAAGAGTTGTCGGCGGGATTAATCCCGCCAACCATTTTAGGAGGCAGGGAAGGGGTGGCGGGATTAATCTCGCCACCACTCACTGTTTTAAAGATTTGGGGACAGGATTTATCCCGAGATCTCTTTGAAATCATAGTTTTGGAGAGAGTTATGTGCGGGTTTAATCCCGCCACCCATTCCCCGTCGTAAGAATTGTGGGCGGGATTAATCCCGCCTTGGACTCCCTCCGACAAGGAAGAGCCGGCGGGATTAATCCCGCCGCCTTTCCTCCGACGAGGAAGGGAGTCCGGCGGGATTAATCCCGCCGACTCTCTCCGGCGAGGATGAGTCGGCGGGATTAATCCCGCCGGACTCCCTTCCTCGTCGGAGAGAGTCGGCGGGATTAATCCCGCCGGACTCCCCCCGAGGAAGGAAGAGGCGGCGGGATTAATCCCGCCGGCTCTTCCTTGTCGGAGGGAGTCCAAGGCGGGATTAATCCCGCCGACTCTCTCCGAAGGGTTGAGTCGGCGGCGGGATTAATCCCGCCGGACTCCCTTCCTCGTCGGAGAGAGTCGGCGGGATTAATCCCGCCGGACTCCCCCCGAGGAGGAAGAGGCGGCGGGATTAATCCCGCCGGCTCTTCCTTGTCGGAGGGAGTCCAAGGCGGGATTAATCCCGCCGACTCTCTCCGAAGGGGTTGAGTCGGCGGCGGATTAATCCCGCCGACCGTTCCTCGTCGGAGGGATTCGTGGGCGGGATTAATCCCGCCCATCAGTTGTATTAATCAAACATGAGATATTATCTCTAAACATAATTATGTATTATTGCATATGCATATTATTAAGTAACCGTAATTCAGATTTCTTAAAAATATTGCATAAACAGATATCATAAATAATACAATTATTTATGTGCAGGACAATATGTTTAATACTGGAGATAAAGTATGTCTTCTTCGGAACAACGAGATAGTTGGCACTGGAACTGTGGAAGTTCGAGATAATAATGCATCATGTCACAATATTTCCCAAGGATCTTGTGTGTACGTATGGGTGAACACCATTTCAAGCATGTTGAGGTTCTGGGAATGGAATTTGAGGAGGGTTCTCCTGTATTGTGGAATTTGGATGAAGTCAAGGCTGACACAAAATATGCAGAGTCACAAACAAATAGTAGCACGAGTTACCAGATGATGGCTTGCCTGCTGTGATGGATGAGGTGATTCTCTTTCTTCGTGAGATTGAAGTCGGAAGAGGCATCATCACAGCTATAAATCCAATGGAAGCAGTGTCAGAAGAGAAACTAGGGTCCGACTTCGTGGGTGTAGTTGTGACAGAGTTTCACCTAATGGCACATTGTATCCTGGATCCCTCGTGAGGTGGCGAACATCTGAATTAAGACGGCAAGATGGTTCAACATATTCTGGGTTGGATTTCAATAATAACAACCCGGAAGAACAACTCATATTGAAGAGTTCCTTGCATTGGTCCTATTGTAAGAAAAAGGCGATCATGGGTTAGATCTTCCCCTGCAAGTTTCAGCAAGAGGGTAAAGATGGATCCTACATCTTCCGAAAGTGTTACGAGCATTCCACGATTGACTGTTGCAAGAAGAAGTGTTGTCAGATGGCAGACCGGAATGAAATTACCCAATTAGACATGTCTTCGTATGCTCACCCAAAAGCAAAGGCATGAGTTTGTATATGCTGCACTAACTGGTGTATTGATGGAATGGCCTCGGACACAGGTTATCAGAGTACATCCATGGTATTTAATAAGGTGCCATCTGCTTCAAAGCTTGGTACAGTATATACGGATCCCAAAGACCACGTTCTAACCGTCGGAGGGATGAGTGGCTAGATGGAGCCGAACCTCAGTTCATGGGAACACTCGCTTGGTCAAACCCGCTCTCACATCATGGCAGCCATAGAGAATACTCAGGCTTTGTGGAAGCAAATGCAGACAGGACCTCACAAATGCCGAACCACAAATGCAGGGGTCAGGAAAA